>OZ038379.1:61801279-62130010 GCA_964036045.1 Eutreptiella sp. 'Long Island Sound 2002'
CAACTGGGTCTGGACTCAGTCCCTTCGCGAGATATGGACCGCCGATCGATGAGGGCATCATTTCAGGCCTTTTGCTGGGCTTGCCAGTCCTCATACCCCTTGGAGTGGGCGTCTCAACCATGGAAATTTGTGTCGTCCGCCAGCCCCGCAAGTTAGGCCCACCGGCTCATCCCGTCCACGACATCAGTCTGCTTACCCGTCTTTTATACAGCAACAATGTTGTATCCGGAGAGGAACTCATGGCAACGGCTGCGACGACCCAGTGGTCCAGCCATAGTACAGTTATCCTCCTAGTACCATGATCCAAGGGACTTGAGGTTCCTGAAAACAGTGACTTTACCCCCTGATATCCGGGTCTTGAACTTCAGGAGGCAAGACACCAGTGCATAGGTCTCCTTTTCTTGCACAGACCACCCCCTTTGCCTGGTAAAGCCCAAGGCTTCACCCTCGGAATCATACCAGATCTGGCCTTCGAATATCTTTGAGTAGAAGGCACAATGAGCCCAGCTACCGTCAGACAATTGCTGCTCCAACACACCGCCTGCGCAAAAACTCAAAGCATCAGGGTGAATCCCATATTCACCCATGTCATTTTGAATATACAATGCAAACTTCTCGCACAGTGCCTCCTTGATCTTTGCGAAACTCTGCTTCATGATCTGAGTCCATTCAATGAAGTTGCGGTCCTTTGGGACCTTGCATTTGCCTCCCTCAGGCGCTCTCTATTACTTTTCTTTTAGGCTGTCAATCAGGGTCATAGCGAGGAAAGCATATTCGGGTATGTAAATGGAATACCAATTACACACTCCGAGAAGTCCCTTCATCTGCTTGGAGGTACGAATCAGGCCCTCAGTCCAGTCACAAACTGCAGCCACTTTCTCGAGGGCGGGGGATCGCCAACGCTGGTGAAGGATGTCACCACAATATTTAACCCTTTGACAGAAAAGGTGGCACTTTTCCTCCTTCACTTGGAGACCGTGGTCAGCCAGGCATCGAAAAAGGTTCCTGACCAACTGATATTGCTCATTTAAGGCCCCTTCATCGAGGGCACAACTGTCGAAGAGGTTACTCTTACCCCTGGAGCCCTTGGACTCGGGGCGTAGCCACAAGCAGATCATCAATATAGGCCCCTACCGAGGGGGGCAGGTGCCTGGTGCAGTGAGTGACCATTCTCTGGTAGAACTGTGGTCCCACTTTCAACCCCATGGGCAGGACGTCCCACTGATACACTCCCCACGGGGTAAAGAAAGCCGTCAGCGGACGACTTTCCTCCTTGCGGGGCATCTGGTGGAACCCATCCCCGAGGTCGAGGATGATCTAGAGATGGTTCCCATGTTGTTGCTGGAGGAGGTCCTCAATAACCGGTCGAGGAAATTCATGCCCCTCGAGACATGAATTCAAGAACCCAGAATCAATGACCAACCTCCACTTGTTGACCCCAGCCTTTGGCACCAAAAGCCCACGTGCCACCCAAGGGCTTTTGGATCCCTCATTCCATCCTTGTTTCTCAAAACGTTGGACCTTTTCTTTCAGTGCCTCTTCCCCTAGACCTACTGCTCCGATGAGGCAGAAAGCCACAGGTTTTGAGCCGTTCTTCAGCTCCAGCCTGCCCAACCCATCAGGTCCTTTCTTGTCGGTATTTGCCTTGATCTCCTCCCAATCATTCTGCTCTGGACTGAAAACGTTGTCCTTGAATTCATCAAGGAGCTTTTTGCGGTAGGACTCTACCAACTTCTGAACATGGGGGTCTGAGAACTCCTTGGCATCTGCCTCTGGGACCGAACACACGGACCGGGTCCTTGAGTGGAAGAGTTGCTTGGGGGGGATCCTGTGATCGACCCAATTGGCAGTCTCAGTGCTAACGGGGTCAATCATCCAATCTACCACTTTCTGGCTGGGGATGCAGGCCTTTTCCTTCTCCAGGTGATTCAGGGTGAGTTTCGGGGCAGCAGGGCTGTCCTGGGACGATGACTCCACTTCCAATCGCCGATTGGGGTCATTTTTGTCTCCTGTGGGCTGGGTCTGTAGAATACAGGATAAACCCAATCAATGTCGGGCGAGTCAGGGGGGGCCTCCCCTTCCTTCGCCCTCTTCAGTGCTAGGACATTCCAGTTCCAGTGCTTCACGCCCACGGGTCTCTTGCCGAGTTGCGGAGGAGCAGTGGTACACTGAGGACACCAGGCTCCCTGATGGAGGACCTCTTTGACGTTCGGATCACCCGAGGGCTGTTTCCGGCTGGTCTGGTTCAGTCCCTCTTGCTCAATACCACCATCGAAAAGTACACCCCGGTACTGCATGTGACCCTACTGAGGGAGCATTTTGGCCTTCTCATCCCAAAAAGTATTCTCTCCTTTCGGTATGTCCCACCAATCCACTGCAGTCTCCCCTAACCTCCAAATTCACTTCTCTCTCTTTTGGACCGGTACCACGATAACCCCTTTACCCTCTTCCCATATGACCTTTTGCACTATTTCTGGCAGCTCACAAGCTGGCGGCAACAACAGGAAAGTATGATGCTCCCCTCCGCAAGGGCACATATACCCTTTTGGTGACTTCTTGGTCTTACGGGGAGGCGAGAGTCCAGTCTCGTTTCGCTTCTTCACTCTTCTTCCCCCACTTATTTGACCCCACTCACGCCACTCTCGACCTTTCTCACGCACGCCACCCACACCCCCGAGGCGTCAAACGGGCTGAGTGTGGGCTGGAGGGGCTCGGTAGTCCCCAAGGCTCTTCCGGCCCACTCACACAACTTTTCCCGCCATAGCGGGCGCAGGTCATATCTTTCATTCTTGAATACGCCCGGCCGCCTGAGATTCTGCGGTATTTCAGCAGACCGTCGGGGTCGCACCGTTGGAATCTCCTGAGAAACCCTGGTGGGGTCTGGACCTGCCTTGGGGGCTTTGTCCTGTGAATCCTGCAGGTCCATGACACTGATGTTCATGGCAGCAAATTCCACACCCTCGTGGTTCCGTGAGTATCCGAACGGACCGATGAACTCATCAGGCAGATAAAAATCCAGACAACGTTCATCACCCGAACAGGATTCGAAGTCCCGATTTTGGACATCAATCTACCGGATTCCTCAGAGTTTCTTGTCACCCATGTCCAGCCCATCCTCGCCAAAGACCGCAATCCTCTTGGTCAAGTCCCCAGAGACTTGCAACTGGGTGGCAGGACCTTGATCGGACGCCTCTTGCCGGCTTTCAGGGGAAGGACAGTGGGGATAGGAAAAAGGGGGGAAAGGGTTTCGGTGACCATAGCCTCCTTGGTCTGCTCCCAGTCTGTACCAGCTGCTGTAACTCTCAGGAGCGACCTGCTGGGCTCACCAGGCGTTGCCACTTCAGGCCATCCTGAATGCTTTTGTAGCTTGACGAAGTGGGGTGCCTTCACGTGATGGCACAAGCCAGCCAAGAGGGATGTCATTATGCGTAGCGCGTCCACCACCTGTGGGTCGCCCCTTGTTGGCGCTGCAGAAGGGGTACCATTTTCAATCCACCCTCTGGAATTCTTATGGATCCCAGCCTGGGCGGCTATACGTCTCAACAGGGCGAGTACAACTGACACTAACTTAGGGTCAACCGATCCCGTGGACTGAGATTGTGGGTCACTGCCCTTGGGGCCAGCCTCGGTCAGTCTGTGGACCGCTTATGGGTCGTCCCTCGTGCCTGCTCAGGCTGTGATCCTGGTGAACTCGGCATCAACAAACTGCTTCGCAAGTTAGGTGTAATGGGGATGATGGTCAAGGGTATGAGCTGGGCATCAGGACACTCTCCACAGCTGGTCCCTGCTCGTGAGACTAGAACCTTTGGCGGCCCTCCATCGTTTCCTGAGTCACAGATTATGTGTTCAGGATTGTGCATGTAGTGTCAACTGTCCCATGAGGTGGTGTCTCTGCAGAATAGGTCAGGGCTTGGCAACGGACTGTTGAACCGTTCAGACCAAGGCACAGAAGTACCCGGGCAGCCCTGTGCGCTCTCGCCGGCACGACTTGCGTCGTGCGTTTCTGGAGCGCAGTAATATCCCGCGGAGGCAGGGACATTGCACCCATGGACGAAGGCAGATCCTTCTGTGCAGGACTGAACCCCTGCATAATGGACCAAAGGTCGGGTGTGAGGCTCGACTAGGCAATTCAACATTCCGGTGCCCACTCGCCGAGATCTCACTGAACCCCCGTCCCGTGTGAAATCTGAGGGAGCATCCTCAGTGACCATGGTCACAGAAACAGAGTATAATGGGACCACCGACGGAACGTGGTTGTCCCTCGCAATCTGCGTCAGTTTCAGCCCAGAAGGGGGCTCAGAGGCCCGGGCAGTGACAGTCTTTCCGCTGATATCTTGTTGAAAAATAAATTATCCTTGCCCTGTGAAGACTGCCAAACCATACCGAGCCAAAAGGGGATATCCCACTATGGCTCTGTGCCCAAGATCAGCAATGTACAGAGTTGCATCAGGACATCGGGCTCAGTTGTATTCCCCTTTGTGTGATACAGGGAGTAAGAGGGCCCCATATATACAATGGGTGCCTCCCTTCAGGGAATTGGATCCAGCTCCAATCAGTCGTATTGAACTCTCAGCCTTGGTACGGACCAGATGTGGTACCAACTCATATCCGATCACCCCTATGGCTTCACAACCGGTGTCGATGATGCACTGAAGGTCCAGAGCCAACGATAGGGGCTCCAGGGTTTTCAAAAAAAAGAGGGCCTGGCAGGATCAGGCCTATTCTGGCTGCTGAGTCCACTAGCGCTCATCCGGGCGGTCTCAGTACCTCCCGTTCATCCCCCTTGAGTACCACAGCGAGGCGCACAACATTTGTTCTCGGGATGCAGGTTTGGATTTGCACAAATTGGGTCGAATTCGAATTTGCCCCGAATTCGCACGAATTTGTGGACCCCCTCGAATTCGAATTCGGACCCAAAATTTTGAAAATTTTGTGAAACTACCTAGAGGTTCACCCATTCAACCCAGGTGGTCCGGTAGGCGGAGGTACCATCCTTTGCGGTGGCCTCAAAAGGCCCAACAAATCCTGTGAAGTAGAAATTCTTGTGAATCCACGAGGAAGTTCACCCCTTCCGGCCCCGGTGGTGCGGTAGGCGGAGGTATCATCCTTTGCGGTGTCCACAATGGCAAGACATCATCGGAGTTTGTTCTTAATGGTGACACTGGCATGTCATAATCGGAGTTGGTTCTTAATAATGACGTCATCAATGATATTCATGACTAAGAGTGAAAACGTTTCCAACCTTTGCAAAACCACAAAACTGTGTAGAAAATAGTTTCACATCCGATGCATCAAAATTCTTGCATTTTTTTAGAAAGTGTTTATGAAATCAGAACACTACAATGCAAGGAAGGAGGAGACATTAAATGCTGAAGGTCAGGTCATTTCTACCAAGGTCAAGTGCGATTGCAAACATTGTGGTTGGAGCTCCCGTGACAATACCAGCGAGATCAAAAAACGTTTCACCAAGCGTCAAAAGAGGAATTCCGAATTGAAAGAATCCTTGAAAACTGAGTTGCGGGAAGGCTTGTACAAAAGACCAGTTCGACCATCCACTCGGGAAGATGAGGCAAAACCGGATGCTCCCACTTCTGGTTTGAATCCGGCTTTGGTGATGGTGAAGATCAATAAGGCCTACCATTCCCAGAAACAAAACACCATATCCGAGTTCACCGAGAAGGGTTGGTTCGATGCTCCTCCACAACAACCACGACAAAAATGTGTTGATCAAAAACTGGCGACCTGGATTTATGCAACGGGTCAAGATCTAGATATGGGTGACGAGGGCCTTTTTCAGGACTTTGTGGCTTACCTGCGCACAATGTATGCACCTCCATCGCGATTGAAAGTGGGTGAGTCCCTATTGGATTCATGCTACGACCATGGGGACGCCCAGCTGAAGGGATACTACAACGAGACACCAGTTCTGATCGGCGCATTAGACACTTGGAACGACGGCATGGGAAAATCTATCACCAACCTGATGCTCCTTACACCGGAACCCTTCTTCCTTGACTCTTTGATGTCAGATGAAGGGCGAAAAACTGCCACCAATGAAGCTGGAAAATTGATCAGTCGCATGAAGCCCTTTGAGACCACACCCTGGTGCACACCGTGTTTGAACGAGTTCGCAAAGATCCTACCTACCAGCGACCAGGCCACTGTGGTGGAGAGACATGCACTGGGCGCAATGCAGTTGGGAATGCGTGGCGGGATGAAATTCTGAGGCAGGTACATGTGAAGCACGAGGCACAGGATATGGAAGTGGTGCTGAACTCTGCTACAACCGTTGCACTGCTCGAAACTGTTGTGGCCATTACGAGTCCGGTCCGGTCCAAAATTACGTACTTTGAGGGAGATCAGCCGCTGCTCCAAGAAGTTTGGTCCAGGGTTGAAGTCGTTGCGTGAGAAGGCCTTCAGCGCAATTCCAGGAAGTCTGAGACCCACGGGACCCACTGCTGGGGGTATTTTCTTCGAACGAAACCTTCGAACGAAGATTATTTCTTCGAACGAAGAAAATTTTTGAACTGTTCGAACGCCTTTGGGGTGGCCGTTTTGCTGCAAACATTGCGATAAAATGCTCAACACAGGTATTTTTGAGGGTTTGTTTCTTCCGATTCAGCCTGCAACCACCTAAATGCCCTGAAAATGTGTTTTCGAATTTTGGTGGACTTTTCTTCGAATGAACCTTCGAACGTTCGAACGAAGATATTTTTCGAAGAAAATGACGCGGCGTTTACAAATGCACATACAGGCAACAACAGAACCGCACAACCACCAGTGTCCCTGTCCAATGTAGCTATCTCAGTCCTGGCTGACGACTCACTGCCTGACACCTGTACTGCAACCTCATTTTTCTTTTCCGTATCCTCTTTGTCTCCCTCTCCGGCATCTTCTTCTTCTTGCTTGCCACAACTCTTTGTTGGCGTCTTCCTCTTCTTCTTTGGCCTCTTTGCCTTCACTTTCTTTTTCCTGGCACTCGGAGCTGGCACGCCACTGGTTGCCGACGCCACTGCCGCCGCGTTTTTGCACTCCTCATCCGTTGCGTAGCTTCGGGCCGCAACACAATACTCCCCCACTGAATGCCACACGGCAGACTTGTAGTCTGCCAGGACCCAATAGATTGTACCGGCATGGCCCAGTTTGGTCTTCTGCTGCAGGATGTCTCTGGGTATCTCCGTTTGCCAGGGGCGCCACTTCGAAATTGGCACTCTTCTCCACGCTCCCCACTGGTCCTCTTGTTGGAGGGGAAGCCATGCCCACGGCAGTGCCCTTCGTCCTGGAATCTGTGTCTCCTGAGTTTTGTCCTCATCATCATCATCTCCAGCAGGCGGCTCCTCCTCCTCATCCCCGGAAGGCGGCTCCTTCGCCTCTTCTTCTTCAGTCTCTTCGAACTCCTCACTCTCTGAACTCTCACCCGGCAGCAGCTTTGCCTTTTTCTTCGGAAGTTACTTATCCTCTGGCTTCGCTCCTGGTCTCTTCTTCGGCTTCTTTGTCTTCTTGTAAGACGAAACGATCTCGGCAAGGTTCTTTGCCCGTCGTCCGGACACAACGAGTTGTGGATCTTTGCCCCGCACACCAGCACTGGTCGTCCACGCTTTTTTTTCGGTTGCCTCAGGGGAATGCAACGTGGAGCCACCCTGGCTCGGGTTGACCCATGTTGGCATCGACTTCACCTTCCTTCGACCTCCTTCATGGTTTTGGAGTGCTCCAAGGACCGTCAGTGCTCGCGCAGGCTTCGTTAGCAGGTCATTGAGCAGGCTTCCGGCAGTCACCGTCGTCTGAATCCCACGACTTGGTAGCTGAACTTCCACCTGACGCCAACGGTGCTTGTTTGTGTTGCTGCCGTAAAAGACTTCAAATACAATCTTCGTTCGAAGATTAGAATGTTCGAACGAACGTTTTTTTCTTCGAACGAAGAATGGTTTTCGAAGAATAGCGTACAGGACGCATACATGGTCAAAAGCGCTCAGCTACAAGGTAAATACGGTACCTCCCATTCAGGAATGTCCCCTCCCATGTAGCCATGCTGCACTCTTGTTGCGACTGCTGCCCGTAGCACCGTCTGCCACTTCGACGGTGTTGTGCGGTGCACTTGTTGTACTCCCTCGGCTTGCTGCGCTCCTTCGTCCGACTGGGCTGCCTCACCACCAGCCCGCGCCTGAGCGGTGACCTTGACGCCTTTCAAGCGACGCGTTGATGTACATTTGCCCCACCCTTCCTTGCGATGATCGTGACGCTGGGGCGGAAGTTGGTTGCGCCTGAAGCAACTCCTGAGCACGGTGTAACACACGGCGCAAAATATTCGAAAAATATCTTCGAACGAAGATTAGAATATTCGAACGAAAAAAAATTTTCGAACGAGAGTTCGTTCGAGGATTCAAAGATTCCAAAGAAGACTAAATTGGTAGGACTACAACGCATGCCTGCAGGGCTTGGAGAATAACACATACCGCCATCAGTCTTGCGACATCGGCCTTGTCTTCCTTTGTCAGCACCATTGAGCGGCATCGTCTATTAAAGATTCAAACAATGCAGCGTTTGGGCAAGAGATCGGGCGCGTTGTACCTTAAGCTACAATATGGGAGTTCGTGTACACGAAGGCATGCTCCACGGTTTGTAGTAGAGCAGAGAGCTGGTAGTCATCTGTGGTGCTGCCCCCTCTGTTTGTGAACCGCAAGTAGAAATCCTTTAGCTTGGCATTCGTGGTTTCAGCCAAGTCCTGGCAGTGCATCCCAAGCCTGTAAGGTGCTATCGCCTCTAGGATTCTGGGCACATCGAACTCCAAGATTATCAGATAATGAGAACGGGTATCGGGGTAACAGTGTGCGCGAAATTCCGCCGCCGCCTGCAGACAGTCCGCTGGGAGGTCAATGTCAATGCGCTGATAGGTGCGATAGAGCCGTTGCATCACATCCCGCAACATCATGACAGCCTGGTTACCCAAGTTCCCGTCAGCCAACCCCAAAACATGAGCAATACCATCCCATAAAAAAGAAACGCTTCGTTTCTTGTCCATCAGGTCTACAAGTTCCACCTAGCTGCCAACCACACAGAGCAATCTTCAGCATGTTATTGATAGCGTTCCGTGCTTCCCTGCTGGCGGAAAAGCATAGCCTTTCCAAGTATTTATCAAGCAAAGCACCAATTCGCATAAGCATATGAAGAAAACAAATAATGGCATGGTGTCGTGGTACTTGAAGCAAAGGTTTCAAAGCGCAGCCACGAGCTCTCCTGCAGACAGGGGTCTTGCCAATTCGGGACGCATCACCGGTGCGCGTTCTGCGCCGGTGACAGCCCAGGTACCGCCTCCTGAGAGGGTTCCAAAGGCCCAAGTTGTGAACTGACGGTATATATGAATGCTCAGTAAGTCCCAAAAACTTCTTCAAAAACGGTAAGTCTCCGCCCAGCATAACACTTGCCGCACAGCGTGCACCGTTCACGTAGCTATGATCCGCTGCAGGACCTAGTAGCGTGCAAAGCGCAATCAGAATTTTGTTCGAAAAACACGTTCGCTCGAAGGAAAAGCTTCGTTCAAACGGTCGAAGGTTCGAACGAAGGCAACATTCGAAGAAATAACACACCCTCAGATTCTTTTTCCAGACCCGGCGCAAATCCTTCAGATTGGGGTCACCACAGTATGCCAGCTCTAAAACCCAAATGTGTGCTGCATTGCGGGCTGGATGCTCATGATTTCGGATGCGAATGGTAAGCTGAGTCCAGCTTACACCCGCTACAGGATAACCATTGCCACTCACAATGAAAACCAACCCATCTTTGCTGGGCTGTGGAGTTTCAAAGAGGCAAGGCTGTGTAAAAACATAGTTGATGCAGTGATCAAACGGCCAGGAGACATTCCGGATGCCAGTTTTCTTGTCGATGTGGCCAACAAGGTGCAGGGGCTCCTTCATTCTTTTCGAAGCCAACTTGACTCTCCGGCGGCCTGGCATTGGTTTCCCAAACCTTGGGCCAGTCTGTTTGTACCATATGTCCGCAAGCTTGGAAATAAAGCGCGATAGAACCCAAAGGCGGCGTCTAGGGATTCCCAAATTGGGAAGCGTCCCAGGCCGGAGGAGGTGAAAAATTGCACAAGCGCCTCCTCAACGTCCTGGCTATAAGCAGTCGTCGTGCCCACCGCGTTTTTGAGCGTAGTTCCAAGTTGCACCATTGGTCAAACAGTGACACCCTTAAAAAATACAACAAATCAATTGAAAAAACCAATAACCCTTCTTTCTGGCACAAATCTGCGTCTTCCCGGCACAAATCTGCGTCAATCACCTGTCAATCTCGTGCACGCGCTGCTGTTGCTGCGCTTTTGCGGCAATTGTCCCCAGTAGCTTGGATTCGATTGGATTTAATTGAATTGCGATTCAAGCAAATACAATATTCGAATTAGAATCTTTGTTCGAAGATTTGAATCTTCGTTCGAAGACTGAAGTTCGTTCGAAGAAAATACCCCCCCCAGTGGGTCTCATTGGAGAGCGTACGCGAGCGGGAAGAGAGAAGCCATGGAGCGCGAATGAAGAAAGCATGAGCAAACGGGTGGAGAAGCTGTACACGGACTGATGGGATTACACGCATGACAATGCACATGTCCTGGCCTATTGCTTAAATCCTAAGAATGGTGTGCTGGACCTCAACGCATACGAAAGAAAGACAGCCCTTAATGCCCTTAAGGAAATGGTTCCTAAGAAGCAGCGTGCACAAGCGCTGCAAGAGTAGCGCGTAGGAAAAGCGGTGACCAGGTGCATGACCCCTTTTTGGCGCGTAATGTAGGTAGGATCTTTGCGAACTCGTTTAAACACCGTGTGCACCAGAGTGTGTCCCTTGTGAGAGTGTATAACACTTTTAGCCACGTCCAGGGCATCATGGAAACAGGCAATCTGCTCAATAATGTCTCCCAGCACCAAAGTCAGGACGTGTGCAGTGCAGAAAAAAAACTGCAAACAGTGTAGAGTCTCCGGAGTTAGTTCTTGATACAACTCCCTGTGCACGGCCTTCATTTTATTTTCAGTGTCGCTAATAGAACTGACGAGCTTCTTCTCGAGAGGCTTCAAGAGATTGATCAGTTTTTAAGCTTCATTGGTGGCATTTTTTTGCCGTTCATCTGACATCCAAGAGTCAAGGAAGAAGGGTTCCGGGGTGAGAAGCATCAGGTTGGCGACAGATTGTTCCATGACGTCGTTCCAGGTGTCCGATGCCCCAATCAGAACTGGTGCCCTGTCGTAGTATCCCCTGAGCTCGGCCTCCTCACGATGGTAGCATGAATCCAAAAGCAACTCACACACTTTTTATCGCAATGAAGGTGCATACGTTGTCCGCAGGTAAGCCACAAAATCGTGAAGAGAGCCATTGTCCACCATATCTAGATCTTGACCCGTTGCATAAATCCAAGAGGCCAGTTTTTGATCAACAAGCTTCTGTCGTGTTTGTGGTAGAGGAGCATCGAACCAACCCTTCTCGCTGAACTCGGAAATGATGTCTTGTTTTTTGGGAGTGGGACGCCTTCTTGCTCTTCACCATGACCAAAGCCGGATTCAAATCAGAACTGGGAGCCTCCGGTTTTGTCTCATCTTGCCAAGTGGATGGTCGAACTGGCTTTTTGTAGGAGCCTTCCCGCAACTGAGTTTTCATGGATTCTTTCAAATCGGAATTCGTGTTTTGACACTTGGTGAACCGTTTTTTCACGTTAGAGGCCTTGTCACGGGAACTCCGACCACAATGTTTACAATCCCACTTGACCTTGGTAGAAATGACTTGACCTTCATCATTCAATGTCTGCTCCTTCCTTGCATCGTAGTGTTCCGATTTCACAAACACTTTCTAAAAAAATGGAAGAGTTTTGATGCATCGGATGTGAAACTATTTTCTACACAATGTTTTGGTTTTGCAAAGGTTGGAAATGATTTCACTCTTACTCATGAATATCATTGATAACGTCACTACTATTAACAAACTCCGATGATGTCATGTCATTGTCAGTATCAAGAACAAACTTGGATAATATCATGCCATTGTGGCCACCTCGAAGGATGATACCTCCGCCTACCGGACCGCCGGGGTGGAATGTGTGAACTTCTTGGTCGATTCACAAGAATTTCTTCTTCTCAGAACTTCTTCGGGCCTTTTAGGCCACCTTGACGGATGGCTCCTCCGCCTACCGGACCACCGGGGTGGAACGGGTGAACTTCCAGGTGGTTTCACAAAAATTTCAAAATTTTAGGTTCGAATTTGAATTCGAGGCTTCCACAAATGCGTGCCAATTCGGGGCGAATTTGAATTCGACTGAATTTGTGCGAATTCAAACCTGCATCTCTATGTGGCAGGTAGACGTTATCAGGCCCCTCAGCTGGTTCTGAGGCAGGGCAGGAGCGTGACGGTCTGGAGGCGGGTGGACAAGTGCAGGAAGGGGGAGCGGTCCAAACGAGCGGGACGAGGATGAGCCGGTAAGCAATGAGGATTGGTGCGGAACGTGGGTCTGTGAAGGCGGTGACAGAGTGGCAGTGGGGATGGAGGGACAGATGGCTGGTGCAGCCGGGTGAGCTGTGCCCGGGCGGGCCCAAGTACAGCATGGAGCCTGCCACAGGCATCCGTTGCGCCCAACTGCTAGCCGACCTCAGCGGACAACTGGATGCGACGGGGGCGGTGGGCAGCAAGTCGGCCAACGAATAGCCACTGGCGCTCCTCCTCCCGCAACCAGAGTTGCCGTGGGCAGTTGCAGTCACGGGGGACAGCATGGATACGTGAGACGTGGCTGCAGTGGAAAAGAAGGAGGAGATGGACTGCAGGACGACGGACTCCGTAGCAGCACTCCTATACGAGGAGCAAGATAAGCACTGCAACTAGCGTGAACACGCTGGGGTGACCCAAATACGAATTCCGCGACGTCGTGTGGGTAGAGCGTCGATCCAAGCTACTGGATCACCGCCAAGCCATTTGCTTGGTCCTTGACAAGATTCAAAAGTGCCCAGGGAAAGATGCATACACCGTCAAGATAGGGAGGTGACAATTCTGCGCCCGACGCCCTACTCGCTTGAAGGGTTCTATACGTAACCCTTGCCGCAAGCACGTTAGGTTAGAACATACCCACTTGGAGGTGAACGACAATGACTCCTTTACGGAGAAGCAGGAGTAAGACACCACGAAGATCACTACGTAACGTCTAGCCCATGAGGTACCCCGCAGGTCTGCGTTCAAGATGAAGTGGGAGGAGTTTGGCTGGAACCCTCACTTGTTGAAAGAGTGTTGAAGTTCCTACCACGCTATATCCGGTGTTTAGTGGAGTTTTTGAACCGCTCAATAATTGACTTGAACGTCACACGTGGCTGTGCTCCTCAGAAGACGTGACGCAGCCTCCCTCTGCTTCTTTGTAGAGGATACTGGGATCGGGCGTAGTTTCTTATGCAACACGAGTCCGCTGGATTCCCCATAGGTAGCAATGAGGAATGTGTCCATATGGGTCAAAGTGCGCTTTCGTTGCAAGAATTGTCTCCGTGTGCGGAGTACGTAGCACAGGATCTGGTCCTGCCCCCACCGCCGGGCTCTACCCGCGCCATATCCCTAGCGTGAGGTTTTTCAAGCTGTCAATGTGTCCCTCTATCCCACCCCCAAGGCACTTCTAGTCCCGAGGATCAGCGTGGGCCCCGGAGCGGCCATGTCTCTAGCTCCGCTCGCCCAAGGGTGTCTCTGATTGCTCGCGTTCCATATCAAGAACGCTCGTAGGAGGCGGGGACCCTCGACGAGGCATCCCAAGGGCCACCAGCCACGGTGTTTTGTACAGATCTATAGTAGCCATAGAAGCACCAAAGGATCAGCCTGCATCTGCGGCCTATCTCATATCTTTCCTATTTTGTCCCTCTCATGTTGATCTCAAGGGGAAATATTCAAATATCCCCCATCATTTGAGGTCACATATAAATAGCAGTGCTGCACAGTGCTTGCCTAGCGATTCGACTCTTTTCTGTCTTTCCTCAACCATACAGAGGGAGATCATCATTGTTACTGGACTAACACAAAATTAATATGTCTTGAGAATCGCGTCCCATTTTGATTCCCCGCCATTCCTTCCGTCTCTCCACACCACACCCATAACAATATCTTAGGAGGCTCATGTTACATGGTCAAGATGAGTCAAAATGCGCCCAACAGTGACAACTGTGGAAAATATTTGTTGGATAGTCTGGTCTCAAGGAGTCCCAACATTTAGCCCAAAATTCAGTACTTGGACTGTTTTGGTCCATTTTTGACCAAACCAAATGCCACAATAAATGATGTGTTTCGGCCAAAATCCACCCCTTTTTCCTAAAAAAAACCACGACTTTTATCTTTTTTCTAACATTTGAGGTTTTTTGTGATAACAACCATCTACCGTTAATTGCTTCCGTCTGATTTTCTGAACCCTTCGTGGCACGCAGCACTGCTGAAAACCATGATTTGACATCGTTCTATGCGAGAGGCCGCGTGCATAAGTCAACACACCAACGTAGAAAACTGCAACACATGGTGAAACATGCCGCACAAAGAGACAGCAGAAAGGTTGTCCAAGAAAAATGTCTAGCGCGAGCCCTCGCGCACAATATAAAACCACAGAGGAAGAAATTACTTTTTCTTCTGAGCAGGTGCCAACTTAGCGCCCAAAGATTTACCTACAGACGTCTTACCCTTCGGAACTGGCTTTGCAGGCTGTTCTCTTTGTGCGGACTGACGGGCTGGCTGCTTAAATGGAGCTGTGATGGTACCCCGAGTGTCGCCGGGCCCTGATCTCTCTGCTGCCTTCTATGCCTTCTTGGCTGGAGAGGGTCCTGGTTCCTGGTCCTCTTCTTCTTCATCCTCCCTATCTTCATGAGTATCCTCACTGGTGACACGTTTTGCAGCAGGGGGCTCAAAAGCAGTCTCCTTTTTTTTGGAGCAGGTTCCTCACCACTCCACTTCCGCTTTGCTGCAGGGGCTTGCGCGGCTGCTGCTTGTCCCTTCATCTCAAGGTCTTCCTCCGTCACATCGCACACACGTTCACCATACTTGTCATCCCAAACCCAAAGAAGAATCCCTCGGCTGGTTCAATTGGCTTGCTGATCCCGATCACCGGATTCATGCAGGCCTTGACTATGTGTCAAGACGTGGTTTAACTGCTTCTGCACTTTGTTGTCCCAATCAGCAGCTCTGTCTGCAGACACACCAAGAAGGTACATGCGGGAATCAAGCTCGATGGACGCAATCTTACAAGCAAAGTACGGTCTATGATTGATGAACGTGAAACTGGGCGTGAAGCCCGGCTGCTAATTCAGATGATGCAAGTGAGTATCAAAATACCACATGACATGAGTTATTGGAAGGGGACCGCCAAATTCTGGGTCATCGATCTCCTTCATTTGGGCAGGGCCAAGCGTCAGGTTAATTTGAATCTGTGAAGAAGGCACAGGGGCTGTTGCGTGACGTCTCGCGCACAGAAAGTATGCGATGACGATATGATAGGTTCTTGCTCCAGGTATCTGACACCACAATCAGCAGCCAGCGAGCATGGAGCAACGTAGGATCCCCAGCCGGCTTGGGTTTTGTTTGCCACTTGAACATTGTGATATGGAACAAATTGGCAATCCGCGCCGCGTGGAAATCTTCATTCCAGCGCCTCTCATTCTCCATGTCCAGAAATTCGTGCAGATTGTCAATCTCAGTCACCGATCCGCAAATGAGTGTGTCACCGCCTGCCATCCTGTCATACGGCCATGTCGGACACATTGTCTCTGGGACCATCAGGTCAAACAGATCGTGATGAAAATCATCCTCTTGTCGATTTCCAAAAAAAAAAAAGGTTCATTTACCAGAGCTGCCAAGTGGGACATCTTCACCCTGATCATTTGAGTTCTGGCATTTGGATCCACTTGTTCCACCGTCTTGAAGTCACCTGGAACATGAACTGCTGCAGGGACCATGCGGCTCTTGAACGCAAATATTTTCAGACAGTTGCGATTTGCTCGCTAACGGGCTTACGTTTTTCCTGCTGGTGCCAAACCTGAACACGCAGCATTGACTTGCACACCAGCCATGGACCCCGACTCCTGCCCTCTTTTTGCTGCCAGTAACCCCATGAACCAAGAGTCACATTCAGGACTTGCTTGCTGACTGTTGCAACCCCTGCGCGGGTGCGCGTGTGTTTGGTTGAGAAATAGGAGAAGGAGAAAAAACAACTGTGCAAACACAACCACAGTCATGTTAGCGACACACACCTTTGTCAGCTCGCAAGTATTCCCTGTTGCCCGGATGATCCAGGTGCGTCATTACCCACTGATCTATGATGATGGTGTCCATCTTTTCCTTTATTGACTGCACACTTGTTCGCTGGTCCTGCATAACCAATGCGACTTTTTTGTGGAACTCCTGATAAATGATACCCTCCATTGTGGTCAACGCGTTATTAGTCACATTTTGTCCGTTATGATGCATCAGTTCCCAACCTTCCACAGCATCCGTACTGCCGTGGTACGCAAACGTCGTGAAATCCTTCCACAATTTATACCTATCACCCTAGACATACAGGGTCGCTTAGCCCACGCAAACTGCACCCGCTTTTGGAAGACGCGGACCCAAAAGACAGCAGCCCGAAAAACTATTATTTTTGAACTTTGCAGCACGCATGAAACAGACACCACCAAAAAAAAAGGATTTTACGCAATTTGCTGCTTTTTTTCAGTTTTTCCTTACCAAGATAAACTATTCTTTTGTCTGAACTGAAGTGTGTGTTTTACCGATGTTGTTGTTTTTGTATTTCAAATTCCCACTAGCGCGTGCCTTCTGAGGAGCTCATTTTCAAAAATGACATTCCGTGGGTCTCCAGTTGTACCTAAGTTTGTCCTGCAAAATAAATTGCTTTTTTATGTCCCTCAGTGCGCGAGGCCTCGCGCACTCAAGGTTGGGGAAACAATTGTGTACGGAAGGCAACTCAAACAGGACACGAAATGCAAAACATAAAAGCACTGAAATGACAGCTCGGCAGAAAAAAGAACGAGCCCTTAAAGGCATATATTTGCATTCGCGTCCAAGGCGACTGTGCGAGGCCTCGCGCACACTTGACTGCAAAAAGAGACAAAACACTTCGGTTAACGGTGACTTACTTCTTCTTTGGTCCTGCAACCTTAGCCAACCTGGAACCCAGGCTTCTTGCCACCGTAGTTGTCCCGATCGGGGAAGCAACGGTCCCACGGGATGGCTGAGCACCAAAACGCTAGGGCGGCTTGAACTCTGCACTTGCAGTCGCAGCAGTCTTTGCTTTCTCGTTTGGCTGCTCCTTATGCGAATCATCGGGCCTCGCATTGATGTGAGAGGCGGGCGCCCGCTTGCGCTTCTGCTGGGTCTCCAGCGCTTGCGCCGGATCCTCTTCTTCTGTCTCCTCGTGGGCATCGTCATCGTTTCATTCTGCGGGCTGGTCCGATTCCTTCTCCTTTCCTTTTGCCGGCCTCCCCCTACTCAAGGGGGTTCCTCTTCCGGCTGAGTTGGT
This sequence comes from Eutreptiella sp. 'Long Island Sound 2002', assembly GCA_964036045.1. Classification (NCBI taxonomy): domain Eukaryota; phylum Euglenozoa; class Euglenophyceae; order Eutreptiales; family Eutreptiaceae; genus Eutreptiella; species Eutreptiella sp. 'Long Island Sound 2002'. The sequence continues at coordinate 61,818,771 of OZ038379.1, forward strand.
ACAACTTTGGCAGTCTTCTTCACCCTGGCTTGGCTTCACAAGGTAGGTGCAGGTGCAACAGGCTCACTGTCGTCAGCGGGGGTCTCAGTCAGGATCTCTTCTTGGACGGCTTCTGCAGCATGCACCTTCTGGTGCCCTTTGAACCCTCGGCAGCTGTCCAGAACCCACAGTGGAATGCCACGCAGAAGCCACTCTTCTTGAGTATCCCAAGTTGCAGCTGTTGCTCCCTGCTCCGTCTGATCGGCTTCCAAGATGCACCGCATGATGCTGGCATGCTGTAGAGCACCTCCAACGGCATTCGCATTGATCGCTTACACAGCCAGAAAGCCCCATTGAGTCCCCCCCTGACTCGTCTGACCTCGCAATGTTTGCGGTCAGGGCAGGCGTGTCATCCACAACAACCACTGCATCAGCATGCCCACAGTCAAACCGATACTGGGCAAGGTACCACAGCACGTGAATCAGAGGCATGATACCGCCGAGGTTCTTGCTCTGCATCTCTTCGAAATGTCCAGCGGAATACGTCACATAGATTGGCAACTGCAAATGCGATGAATAAACAGGAAAATGGCAGACAGCAGTGCGCGACGCCTTGCGCACACAACGGCATCTAAACTGGTGACAGAAGCAGATATACCTGCTTATCCAAGTGACTCCTTGTTCCGATCCACATACAGTGCTCGTCCAACTGATACATGTTGCTGGCAACGGAACCCGACAACCAAGAGTATACCGGCAAACGGGCATGATAGAAAGGCGCTGTAGTTGGATCCTTGTCCTTCTCCATACGCCACAGCCTCTGCATGTCGCGGCCAATACCATGCACAACATCAGCATCGCCATAGAAAGTGACCTCCTTCCCCAGCATTATCACATCCAACAGCCACTTCGGAACGAATCCTGCAGAGTCATATCCCACGAAAAGGTCGGCGTTGACGACCCACAACTGGTACTGCAAGTCCCGGAAACAGGCTGGTGGTGTATCTTCGATATCCTCGATACGGCATGCTGACAAAAACTGCATTTGTCCCCTTGGTCGTCCTGCTTGGAGACATTGATCACTTCGCCAGTACTCAACTGTGTGTGTGTCGGTGCCGATGATGGCGCCTCAGCCTTCCTTTGCAGTTTTTTTCGCATGGCCAGCGTCTGCGGTGACGGAGGTGCTCCCTCGTCCCCAGTCTGCCACAGAGGTGCACTGGTCAACGTTTTCCACTTTGGCCACAGCCACCGGTACATGAAACTTTTTGCGTCTTCCCAATAACCCCAACTTCCCAGGCCAATCTCCAGTTGCGTCGTGCCCAGAGCTGCGACTTCTGCTCGGATCTTCGCATTGGCAGCTTTGCAGATGTGAGCAGGGTGGTTGAGTGCGCGAGCCCTGGCGCACTCAAGCTGCAAAACTGACGCATACCTGCGATTTGGTTGACGAAATCCTTATTGTCCGGATGGTCAAGATGGAAAGTAACACATTGTTCCGTAATCAACGCGTCAATCTAGTTCTGGGTGGTGTGTAAGGTCGAGTCCTTCAGGTTCATATGCGCACAGACGTTCTGCAATACACTTGGTAGATGCAGCCCCTCCAGCTTGTTGAAGGCATTCCGTGTAACGTCCTCTTTCTTGCTCCTACTCTCGAGGTTCCTCATACCAGTAACCTCGTCACGGCCACAGTAGTACGCAAGGGAGAAGATGTCCCCCCAGTGCTTGAATGTCGAGTCCTACGACGGAAAAAAGTGTCATGGAGTGCGCGAAGCCTCGCGCACTGCGACCGTGTGACACACGAACACATACTGTGTGCCCTGGTTCCTCCAACGACTGGGGTGCAAGTAATGCAGAGTTGACGGCAGCCTGGACAACAGCAGTTTTGAAACGTTCGAAACCCTGTGGTTCCTTTTCCCGCTTCTGGTCCTGAATGTACAACAACATGTTGTCCAGCGCCTCGGACAGCGGAATCCACGCCATGGACTGGCTGTCAGCTTGCTGCAATGCTGCACTCTTTGCCCGGATCCTCCAAGGCGTTTTGTACTTGAAAATGTCAACGCAGCAATACTCTTGCCCGTCCTCAAATTCTTTGCCTTCTGCGAGCCGCATTTGCTGAATCGTTCTGCATGTTTCTGTCCCATGTTGACCATTCAGAACGCAAGGCGAGCCATCTGCAATGCAAATCATGTACCACAGCAAACAGAAGAAATGTCATCGATCCAATGCGAAGCGGGTCATACCACTATCCTCCCATGCCGTTACGCGCAACCGTGCAGGTGCTGGCAGTGCTTCGTATCCCAACACTTTCTTGGCAACGTCATCCTGGTAAATCTGTCGGATCTGTCCCCGCTCCTTGGTCTTTTCCATCTTCAAATCAGTAATCTTTACCTTCACTGCTTTGCCATTCACCTTCGGCAGCCACTGTTGAACGTCAACTCTGAGCTTCATCTCCGGTATCGGCTTCTTATCACCCTTCTTGTTGCGTCCTTTCTTCGGCGTGTCCCCTTGGTCAGTCCCTGGTAACGACTCCATGGCCTCTGCGTCTGGTGGTGGACGTTCTGGCGACCCGGGTTGACTCATGGTGCCGAAACATACCTGGAAAGGGCAAATGGCATGACACAAACCACGGTCATTTGGGCTCCGCAATCAGTCGAAACGCCATTCTGCCGGTCAGTTTCGCAAATCTGTTGCACAACCGTCTTTGCTGCGACCAACTCCACAGGACTTAGCGACCTACTCGCGCACTCACGCCTCGCGCACTCACATCGCATTACAGACCTGTTTCCCGTATCCTTCAGTGCACAGGGCCTCGTGCACTGCGGGTGTCATTTACCGCATGTGTTGCCGCGCGTTGCGCGTCGCTGCTTCCTGTCTGTCGGCATCCATATCTGTTGTCCGCCCCACAACAGCATCCAGATCCAGTTACCGTTTCAGTTGGTTGGTGGGATTTGTTTTTTTGTCAATGAGGGCATCCAGTCAGCTGTGACCAAGTAGCTGGTAGTGGTTGTAACCAAGGGGTTGTGTTGGTGAGGGTAGAAATCTCAGTAACCTCCGTGGCCACGACGTTGCAACCGTGCTGACGCTGTCGGACTCCCCTTCCACGTAGGCCATGCAAATTCGGTCTGTTGCCAAAAGTCTTGTCACTCGTTGTCGCATCCTCTGTACCAGGTTCTGGGAAACGTTCTCCACACCCACACGTTTGCAGCCTTGACCAACTTTGAGTAACAGGTAATGGTTTTCCACCTCCTCAACAGTAACAAAACCGGTGTTTCTTGCCTTGTCACGCACCAGCTTGCTTAACATCCCTTCTCCAAACTCCTCTGAGTGTGCCTGACCGAGCAGGTCCTGGTGCCACTTGCTGTTGTACAGCAATGTGCACATGATGGTGCGTTCGTAATTTAGTACGGTGTCACACCGTCCTCGCCGCAGCCTCCCCAACAACTAGACACAAACTCAACTGCAACCCCTCCTGAGCCCGCGGCCCTGTACGGTTCTTTTCCCCCGCCCAGTCGCACTCCCGTACCAGGTGACCCATGTACAACAACAGTGGGCACCATTCGGACAACAAATGCAACACTGTGCATCTGCAGCCACGCGGAAGAAGAAACATGGGACCACTTCAAGGCGTGCCCCCTGTACAGAGGACTGGACACCCTCACAGACTGGAACCCAACCCACACCATCGCACAGCACGCCGGATGGCTGGCGCAGTCCCCGGCGACCCAGCAACTCACCACCATCCTCAAGCAGACGGAGGTGCTCGAGGCAGTCCGCAGGAACTCATCCCGACTGCCGTCTACACCTTGCTACGCACCCACGCGGAGGACCCCCAGGCCACGGCGGCGCACATGCAGCGGACGGCCGTTGCCAAGACGGCGGAGCAGCTTACATACCGCACCCACAAATACCTGCAGCATGCGGCAACCCTGCCCAAGACAGACCAAGCCCACCTCCTCAAACTCCTGTTCTACCAACCATGAGAACCTACCCCGTGACATACCAACACGGAACCCCCACCACGTCTACACACCGTCCAGCGAGCACAGCACTGGCACAGCACACACGGGCACCACAGACACCGCACACACTCCCACCAGCATGCGCGCGCCACCAGCCCCCATCCCCCCACGCCGCCGTCCGTCCACAGGTACCACCAACCACCAGCCACCGCATGTCCCCTCTGCGCTCGCCAGCGGCTACCACAGACAGCCCTGCCCTGCAACCCAGACCACTGGGTCTGCCTGGGAGCCGCGCACCGCCTCACCCACTGCCCCCACTGCGGGGACCTCAACCTCCGCCACCGCGAGCGGCCCGCGGCCCCAGACGCACCCCCCACCGCCAGCCACCCCAGCTTCTTCGGGTTCCTCACCGACACCCTCCAGGACCAACTGGGAGGGTACTACGTGGCGGACGCGGCGGACCACGCATGGACCATAGCCGTGGCCACGGGCAGCACAGCCCTGCCCCCCCACAGCCCACCCCTACGCCACAGCGGAGGCGGTTTGAACGTGGCGGCCCGCCACATCCTCCTCGCCCTATACCTCCACCACCGAGACCTACACCTCCCAGACCCACAACTCCCGGCCCCCCAAGCAGCAGCCCTGACGCCGGAAGCGTGGGCCGACACGGCACCAGAGGAGATAGCAGCCTACCTCCGAATCACTTGCTGCCGGTTCAAACACGCCCTCGGCCGACGGAATGGAACACCTTACCCACTCAGCGCACTCCTCTACCCGGCACACCACCCCCACCCCGCACAACAGAAGCCCCCAGAGGGCTGGGCGTCTTTTCGGGACGCCCACCTGGCCGCCCCCGACGAGGCCACCGCCACGCGGATGGGCCTCACGGACCAGGAAACCTACGTCAGAGGCCTCAAGACGAGCCTCCAAGAGGCACACCGCTGGCACGCCCGCTCCCCGTCGCCCCCACGGGGACAGGGGGGTTCACCCGCCCCCGACACCCACCAGGCCTAGAGGACCAAGACAGGTCAGGGGGCCCACCAACGCGCCCGCCAGCAGGGCGCGACGCCCCGACCAAGGCCTGGGTCCAGCCACACCGCACCGCCCCACGCCCAGACCCCCGGGGCACACCAACAACACCGCCACCGCCAGCGCCCACCACCACCACCGTACCGCAGCACCCAAACCCTGCAGCCCAGTCAGCCACCACCGCCCAGAAACGTCCACACCATGCCAGGACCACTGTACGCGCAGAGCCAGGGGACATGGCACCACCAACACCACCACCACGCCTCTGTCCCTCCCAACCCCTACCCCCTAATGCCCCCATGCTACAGCGACCCCCACCAGCTACATCCCCACCACGCCCCAGCACAACCAGGCCCCGCGAACCACCCACCCCACATAGCGCACATCACCGCACCACACCATCACGTATTCCACCACCACCAGCCCCTGCCACCACACCCACCAACGCCGGGGTACCACACACAACCGGCACAACCTCCACACCACCACCACGCGGTCCAGCACCACCTGCCGCCGCCGCAACACGGGCCCACGACATACGAGCCACGGTACACCCCCATGGACCCGCGAGGAGCCGCGCACGCACACCAGCAACACCAGGGCCTAGTAGGAGCGCCCCACCACCACCAACAGCCCCCCCACCGACACCCCATACCAGCGAGCACCATCCACCAGCAGCCACCCATCACATACGGACCACAGCCCCACCCGGGGGCTCATGCGGCCGCCTCCCACCCGCACCCCGGCACCACAACCAGTCAAGAACCGCAAGGGCCACACGGCGCACACACGCAACACCCACACAACCCACAGGGACGCCCGGACCCCGAGCCAGCACAACACCCACCCCCGCCCCCCCCACCCCACCACCACCAGCAGCCCCCCCACCCACACCCCATACCAGCGAGCACCATCCACCAGCAACCACCCATTACAAACGGACCACAGCCCCACCCGGACGCTCATGCGGCCGCCTCCCACCCACACCCCGGCACGACAACCAGTCAAGAACCGCAAGGGCCGCACGGCGCACACACGCAACACCCACACGACCCACAGGGACGCCCAGACCCCCAGCCAGCACAACACCCACCCCCGCCCCCCCGGCCACCAACAGCGCCACCCCCACACCACCCCCCCCCCGCCCCCCCCCCGAGACCAGGCCACGGACACAACACGCGGCAGCCAGCACCAGCCAATTGACGTCGATACCCCCGCCGACACACGCCACCGCGAATCCCCTCTCCGGCGACCGCCACAAGAGACCCCATCACCGGACCCCACGCGCGACAATGACGACCATCCCCCCCAACCCACACCACCCCCCCCATCACACCCCGCACCACCAGTCGCCGCACCGGCCGAACCCTACGCCCTACACAACCCCGCAGCGGTACGGCAGCACCTCCGGGGAATCGGGGAACAGGACGTCGTGCTGTACCTCCGCACCTCAGGCACCAGCACCCCCATCAGGGCGGCCACCCTGGTCCAGGCGGCCACCCTGGGGGAAGGCGTCAGAGACTTCCTCTTCGACGCCTTCCTCCACGTCGCCCGACACGAGCGCCCCCCACGCGCCACCCCAGACGGCGAGAGCCCGCCCCCCACGGGGAGCCGGATCTGGGTGCCCCCCATCGACTGGGGGCGACACCTGGTCGGACACCCCGTGCCGGGGCGGGTGGACACCAAGGGCCGCACCCGCTACCACGAGCCCGACATGGCCCACCCCCCACCCGACGCCACCCCCGACAGCACCAAAGAGTGGGAGCGGGAAACATGGGTAGCCCGGATGGCCTCCCTGAGCAACTTCCGGCACCACGTCCCGGGGGACATCCCCACCCCCGACGAGCAGCAGCCAGCCCCCTCCACGTACATGACCCTCATGTACAATCTGCACTACACCCTCTCCACCACCACCTACGACGCACCCACAGACCACTGGGTGGTACACGGCACCGACTCCCTCCTCCCCGCCGACTACACCCCCCCCACACACAACCCAGGCCCCGACACGTACGCCAGGGGGGACGACCCGGACGACCCCCACATCTGGGGCACGTCGGGACCCAAATCCCTGGACACGCTGCTCTCCATCCGCAGCGGCTACCAAGGCCCTTGGTAGGGCGATGTATTGCCTCGCCAAGTGGACCCAACGGACCTGGGGGATCCCCACGGACCGATGGGTGTGGGTGGTCACGCTGCGCCCCCAGCAGAGGGAAGCCCCCCCAAACCGCAGGGGACCCACCCCCCCCCGCCCCACCACCCTACAGCTCTGCCCATACATGGTGGCAGCCCGCCTCATGACGCTGCTGTGGCCGGGCCCCCACACCCCCATCCAAAACTACCCCCACCTCACAGAGGAGGACATGCCCGGCATCCAGCGATGCTTCCTCCAGACCCTCGACTACCTCCAGCAAACACACCCGCACGTCCTGGAGCAGATATAGCCTGCCCCGGGGTAACCCACGTGACCGCGCAGCCGAGACAACGCCACCACGCCAGCACCAGCACGCACGGATCACCAGGGAAAACGCGCGCACACACCCGATGCCCGAACCTGCACCCTCGTTCTCGCTACTTACAGGACCCAGCATCATACGCCCCGCCCCGAGGCCCAGGACCCTCCGCCGTCTCCCACAGCCCTTCCTTCCGCCTCCGACTCCACAACATCCACCACCACGACCACCTCATCCACCACGACCACCACGTCCTCATCCAGCACTCCACCCCCCAGGCCGCGGGGGACACCTCCCAAACGGGCCTCCAAACCCGCCCCCACCGCGAGCAGCCCCGCCGCCGCCAAGGCCCACGCCCCGACGAAGCCCACACCCAGCCGAAGCCCAAGGACCGCCGCCAAACGGCCACCGAAGCCCGTCAGCACGCCACGACCGCAACCCGCAGCCAAGCCAAAACCCAAGCCCAAACCCGGGGCCACGACGGCAGCGCGAGCCCGGCCCCCCCAGGACGTCCTCTACGACATCCGGCCCCAGCCGTCCCAGGCCAGAAGGCAGCAGCGCCCAGCGCGGCGCCCCCCTACCGTCACCGACGCCACCGCCACCACCTTCATGGCGAAGCGCGCCGCGGCCGAAGCGCAACGCACCTCGTCCCGCCACCTCTCAAAGCCCGCGGCCCAGGCCCACGGACCGCTCCCGACCAAGCCAGAACGACGCCAGGGTCCACCAGCAGCTTCCTCGCCCTCCTACCGGCCCTCGATGACAGCCCACATGCAACGCATGCCCCACTACCGCCGCCGCCGCGAATCCTTGCCCAACCCCGAGGCGGAGACCGTACGCGCACACCCGCGGGTCCACATCCGCGTGCACCCCCACTCCCCACGCACCCCCACGGAACAGGACTACGAGGAATTTCCCAGGCCCGCCACCGCCGCCGGTCCCCACGACCCCGTCACACCCACCCACGCCCACTCCTCCGCCCAAGACCGCAGGCCCGCCCAGGAACAGTGGTGGCAGCGCTGGACCCACACGCAGCTCTGGGAGCTGCGGAAGTGGGCCCGGGGAGAGCCCTCCCTCGAGGGCCTGGTCCATCGGCCCCGCAAGGGGTCTGTGGAGAACTGCCGCCTCCGGCCGGCGGGGGGGTGGATGCCGCAGGCTGCATGGGAAGCCATGCTGGCCGATGCGCTCCACCCCCTGGGAGTCCACCCCCGCAACCTCCTCGCACCCCAGGACCACCCGTATGTCCTCAGGCGCCTGCGGGAGACCCTCCAGGAAACGCAGCGAGACGGCATCCGCCTGTGGGACATCACCCAAAGCCCAGCCCCGCACGCACACACACCCTCACCACCCCACAAGCGTCGGCCGGTTGACACGGGCGACACCCACAGCACCCCAGGAGCCCTGCGCGCCACACAACACGACGCGCCTGACCCCCCGGCAAGCGGCGCCGCCATCTAACCCCGTTACCCAGCAAACCACCACCACGGGGCGCCACGCCAGGCCCCGCCCAGAAGTCACCAAACGAACCGGACGCCGAAGGAAGCCACCGCACACGACAACGAGCATCACTACGCCCAAAGGCGCCGAACCCAGGCCCGCTACCGTGGGCTCCCCTCCACCCTCAGCACAACACACACGTCGCTGGCGTCACTCCTCCGCCGTGCCCCCTCCCACGCCACCGCCCCGCCCCCCCCCCCTCCCGCCGCACGTCCCCACGCCGCCCAGCACCCAGCCCCACACACTGCGCCACAGCATCGCCCTAGTCCGGCTCCTCCACCATCGCGCCACTTGGCACCTCACAGTAGACCGCCGTCCTGGGGTCCCGCTCCCCCCGGCACCGCTCCAGGGGCCGCACCCGGCCCACGTCGTGTTCGCCCCCACGTCGCGGGCCGCGGACATCCTCCCGCTCCTCGCCGCCACCCCTCCCGGGCATCGCATACTGCTTGCCGCCAACCCCTCGGTCCTCAGTGAGGTCCTCATCGGGCACGCCGACGCCCTGCACGTGCGCCCGCTGCTGCCCAACCTGCACGCTGCGTACGCCCCCGGCACGCCCGTCAACCCCTTTTGTGTGGGACTCCCAGTGAGGCCACCGGCCACCGGCCAGCCCGCACGCACCACCCTGCACCCGCCTCCGGCGCACGACCCCGTGGACGCCGCTACCCACACGCCCGGCCCCGCGCATCCGCCTAACCGAGCCAGAACCCAAGCACAGATCAAACCCGAGCCACACCCCGAGACCGCTAACCCTTGAATCCTAACCAAGCCCGCCGAGGGAACAACGTAACCACAGCCCACACCCACAGCCCACACAGCCGCCTAACCAGCCAGGTCCAGAAGCATAGAGACACCTCACCAAATCCACCCTGACCCAAGCCCGTGTACATCAGGACGCGCGAGCCGCACCCCTGGGGCGCGACCGCCGCCACAGCACCGACGACACACGCCAGAGGACACAACGCTATTGCACCGCCGCACCAGCTGCCCGTGCCTGTGCCTGCAGTGTACGCGCGCCCCTGTTCTTCTCTTTTTTGTTTTTTTCCCCGAAAAAAAAAATAATAAGAAAAAACAAGTAAAAAAAAAAAACAAGTAGAAAAAAAAGGAAAAAAAACGAAAATTAGGGGGGGAGGAAGAGGGACACAACCACCCATGGCACACACACACCGCACACAGCACGCACACCGGTGAACAGGAGCCCAGTGGCCCAGGACACCGCACATGCAAAACAACACACCGAGCGAGCACACCGGTGAACAGGAGCCAGCTGGCCCAGGACACCGCAGACGCACCACAGCAAACCGCGCGAGAAAAACCGGTGAACAGGAGCCCAGCGGCCCAGGACACTGCACACACGTAGGGCGGCCGAGGGACAGGAAAGAACCAATACCCCATGGGTCGGACGCACTGGAACGACCCAGCCGACCCACCGGGCCAGTGGCAGGAGCGGTACTCCAAGGCCACTGGTGCGAGCCCGGCCAGGCTGCATCGGGGACCATGGCAAACATCACCCGGAGCCATGGAAGCAACCGGTGACAGGCGAGCCGGCACACAGTCCAGGAGGGGGTCACCTGCCAAGCAGAGTGGCCCCGCAACTCAAGCCACGGGGGTGAGGCGGTCGTACCGTAGACAAGCGGGAGCAATACCCCTTGTGGTGAGAGATACTCCACACGGCTGGGCAGCCCCCCAGAGCTGCCGCCCAAAGGAGGGGGCATGTGGCCCTACCCATGGACACATGTGGGGACACCCTCCCACCTGGGACACATGGACCGGGTGGCCGCGACAATGCCTTCCCAAGCACATGCGGGAGCGGCTCAAGAGGCACCTGACAAAGGGCAGTGGGAGGGACAGGACGTCCCCTTGGTAAGACCTTCTTCCTGCAATGTCAAAGGAGGCATCCCGAGCTCCCGAAGATACCTACCTACCTACCTACGTTGGCCTCTGTTTCAGTTGAAGTACTGTCATTGCAGTACAGTTTTGCGACCGGTCACTTTCGTCCGGGTGTGTCGTGTCTTGTGCCCGGTACCAGTTGTCCATCCACAGCACGCAACACGATGCAAGCACCAGTGCCCACGTTGCTTTAAGCGCTGCTGCTGCCTCTTCGTCCACTGTATCTGCCGCGGCGTCTGCTTGCCCAAGTCGTACTTTGGTTCGTCTTTCTGTTTGCGTTAGGTACCCTGTTGTGTTTCCCGGTTTTTTCCTGTTTGGTACTGCCCGTTGACGCATCAACAGGTACGGGTTCCTGCTCTCCTGTCGCAAAATGCGCACCAGGTGCTTGTCCACCTGCCTTTTCACTGCTGGTAATCTGGGTCGCGTTCTTTTGTTAAACCTGAGTTGCTGTGCAAATGTTAACACCAGTTGCGCTGCCAGGTCGTTCCGTTCCAGTCCGTTCCAGAAATGTCTGCTGCTGTTTGATATGCTGGTTCTGCCGTGCATGCCTCTTTTAGTGCTGCTGCTCCTTTGCTTACTTCTGCAATCATTCGATGCGTTACAGATTTTCTGGTTCGTAGTGGCATTTTGCGTCTTTCTGTGTTAAATTGGATTTGCGCAAATATCTTAATTATTGTTTCGCACAGTGTTCTTTAAAAAAAGCCTCTTTGAAAACATCGGGCCTTTTCCTGTCGCCATTTCTGGTGCGCACGCTGCCGCCGCAATTTGTATTTCGTGTCTGCGTGAGCTCCGTTCCCAGCAACTGAAAACCGTTTTCCCGACCACAATTTCCTGTTCTGTTTCCGTCTTTAAACCCAGTTGAAAAAAAACCCTCTCTTTCGGGCGCTGAGCGTTAACCAACTGACCCCCAGCCACCCCGACGTCCGGTGACACTCCGCCGACCTCAACGCGGGGTGGCTCAGCCCCACCGGATACTACTGGATCCCGGAGGCCTGGGGACACACCTCCTCCGACGCGTCCGGGGGCGGACGCTGCAGACACACGACCAGCGTCGCTCTCGCCGCCGACCTCACCCGCACGTGGGCGGTGGCCATCTCGGGCACGGTGCCCGACGGGGAGGGGCTGGCCGCCTCCCTCCCCCTACAATACGGTGCCCACCAACCATGGGTCCACACGGTGGACGCCGAAGTCATCCTCCACCTCCTGCGGCACGCAGATCGTGAGCGGACCACGGGGGTCCCCGCGGGCGCAGCGGAGGTGGTGAACCAGATGCCCCTGAGGTGGCTCCGGGACAGCCTGTACGCGCGAGGGCAACACGCCGGGCACCCGTTCTGGTACGTCCGAGCCACCTCGCACCACAGTGACGCCCTACTGCACAAGGCGGACTTGGCGGCGTCCCATGACACCGTCCTGCAGAACACGCCCCCTGTCCCTGGCCACGCCCAGCTCATTGTCGCCGGCCGTGACGGCCATCTCGATCTACGGCCCCGCACGATGCGGGTGCTCCGCGAGGTCGCGCAACGGGCGCAGACGGACCATGCGCTGACGCACCGGGGACACACACCTTTGGGCGCGGCCCACGCCAAAGCCTATGTCCACGCCACAGCCTATGTCCACGCCCGGGCCCTCACCGCGACGGCCACCAACCGCCGGGCGCTGCGGGCCCGAGACGGCCACACGCCGGTGCAGCGCAGGCTCCGCATCCGGAAGGAGCGGCTCTCCGGCGTCGCCATCGTCCCACAACCGTTCCTTTTATGCGGCGGCCCGGAGGAGACCCCGGTGCACATGCATATGGGATGCGCCCACTCACGGCTCCTCTGGCCCCACTACCGCCAGGCGGTACACGAGGCGGCCCGCCACCTCCCGCCTGGGGACAAAGCCCTGTGGGTGGCCTCGTGGCGCTCCGCAGGCGCCACATGGACGGAGGTGTTCTGCTCCGGACTGGTGCCCGAGGACGCGGAGGCGCAGCTCCGCGCCATAGCCCGATACGACCCGCCGGGAGGGACCTGTGCGGACGATTTCCTCCACCACATGCTCCGGCTGGGGGACTTCGCATGGGAGCTTTGCAACCACCGGCTGGAGCAAATCCTCCGCGAGCCCGAGAGCGCGGCGGCCCGGGCACACTGGTGGCTCACTGCGGCAGAGGGCGACCACTCTCTCCCTCCCCCGCGCCCTGACAAGGACTTCGTAGCCTCCCTCCGTGTCCTGAATGGCACTCTGGAGTGCCCGCCCCAAGAGGGCGACCACCCGTACCAGGACCTGCCGGGGGGGTTCTCGAGGCACCTACAAGACGCCCTCGTCCCACCGTGGATCATCGGGCGCGGCTCCATGACCGCATGGGAGGCGCGCATCGTGGGTGAGGAGTGGACACGCGAGTGGATCTGGTGGTGCGCCGCCACGCGCGCCCCGGAGACCCCTGCACCACGATACGCCGCCATCCTGCTCCAGGGATGGGGGCCGGACACCTGGCCGAGACCCACCATGATCCGCGGGGCGGGGCCTGACCACCCGTGGGACGCGGTGACGGGGGAATGGCTGCAGGCGGCCCCGGGGCCGCAAACGGGATGGACTGGGGACGTGTCCTCACTCATCAGGACACCCGTCCCGCCCTGCATCGTCTCTCACGCCGCCAACGTACTCCGGGCTACGGAGATACGCACGTGGGGACACGCTGCGGCCACCGTCCGGTGGCACCCCCCAGAGGACAGGGCCGCCCAGCTCGCCGTGGCGCACTTCAAAGCTGGGGGGCCGGTATACGACGACACCCTGTCCCGGCTGGGCGACACCCAGGGGCCCTTGCTCCTCATGCTCCCCACCGGCATTGCAGCGCGCTGCGCCAGGAGCTAGACGGCTGGGAAGGACTGCAAGTGGGGTGGGAGGCAGTCGCGGACGGCACCCTGCTGGCCCTCCTCCACAGAGACACCGCGAACGGGTGCCGATGGGATGCGCTGACGCCCCACCTCACCGGGCGCCACGTGTACATGGCGAGCCCTCCCCAGGGGCACCCCCGCCCGATGTGGGACGACCTCATCGCCGCCTTCCACGACCACGGGATCCTCCCCGACGACAAGTGGCAGGAGGTCCAGCGGAAGACGCTTGGCAAGGACTACCGGCGCCGCGTCCGCGCCCGCCTGCTGGAGATCCGGGATCCCCTCTGACAGAGGTGGGACGACCTCTGGCTCCGCCATCTCGACCCTTGGTCGCCGCCCTCCCACCTCCCACACACCTGCCGACTCTGCGCGGAATGTGACACGGTGTCCTCCGCAGCGTCGACAGGCGCCAACAGGTGCGCGCGGTGCGCCCAGGTGGTCGCGTGCCCCTGGCCCGAACCTCCCGCAGGCCCCCGCAGGCGCACAGAGGAGGAGGCCCTGCACCGGCGCATCGAGGGGGCACACACCCCCTCACACGAACGAGCGGGCCCCGCGGGCGTTGCTCTTCTGTGGATCCACGTGCACCTGCGGGACCCCACATCCGTTGCGCACCTGTCGCACGTGTTCGCACCCTAACCCCCACCCGCCGCCGCCCTTTGCAGAGCCCGCAGCACCATGCCACGCCGACGGGGGGATGGGCCGGGACGCACTAGGGCCCGCCGCAGAGCGCAGGAGGCAGCCGTCCGGGGCCTGGTGGCGGACGCGGTGGCGGAGGCACACGAAGCGCACGCTGCCGCACGGTGTGACCTGGCGGGCAGTGCGAGGGCTTTCCTCAACGAGACCACCCTCCCGGCCGTCCGCGCCCTGAACGGAGCGGAGGCCCCTACGCTGCTCCCGGCAATGCACCGGATCGTGAACGCCGTCCAGCCGGGGCTCATCAGCCCGGAGGCGGCCCTCTACGGGCACTGGATGGAATGGCGCGAGTCCAATCGGTCGGGCCGGCCCTTATCCATGGGGGACACCCTGCGGCTGACGGAAGCAGGGTCTGCCATGTCCTTCCGCAGCAGCGCCCCAGCCCTGCTGCATGCCCTCAGGACGCGCTACCCCGGGGACGCGGCCCCGTACCTGAACCAGGCGCGGGCCACGTACCCGGGGGGAGTGTCCGAGCTGGATGCGGCGCTCCACCTTCTACACCCACCGGACGAGGACCTGGAGGTGGGCGAGGTCACGGTGTTCGTGGAAGGCGCGGACGAGGCGCCCGCCCGCCCCCGGCCGACCAACCCGGTGTACGACGGCACCAGGCCTACCCCCCCGTACGCCATCGTCTGCGAGGCGTTCCCCAGGGAGCCCGCTTGGTGCCCCGCCCTCCCGCCGGCGACGCACGCGCCCCGCGGCTGGGCTAACCCAGACCTGCCCCCCCCCCCTCTCCAGAACCAGGGGTGCCCACCACGGGGGGCAGGTCCTCTGGCAAGAGTGCCCTGGCACCCCCCTGCTCCTCCTCGTGGTCGCGACCCGCGGGGACCCGGGGCGGATCCTGGGGATCACACCCACCCACCTCTATGGGGCAACACCCGTACCCCGCCCCCCCCCTCCCGGCGCCCGCGGCGCGGGACGGAGTACACACCTTCCTGCGAACACAGGAGGTCACCGCCGTTACGGGGGTCCACCTGGTGCGGCTCCCCTCGACACCACCCGACGACCCCCGGGGACCCAGGGCCCTGGGCCCCGCCCCAGACTGGGAGCTATGGCGCGACGCGTGGGCCGCGTGGCTCCCCCGCCTCCCCTCCCAGTGCCGGTGGATGGCCGCCGGCCCCCGGCCGTGCGGGGCTGACGCCACAGCCGGCCCCCCACCCCCTCCCTCCCCCCCCCCCAGCAGAGCACCACACGGCACTGCCCACGGCACCTCACTGATGCACCAGGAGGTAGTGGGAAAGGCGCGCCTGCCACCACGCATGCCTACCAGGATAACAGTGATGGCAGACTCCTATGGATCCCCCGAGCGGGAGGACCGCCACCACCGCCGGTCCCGCTCCCGCTCCCCCGCCTCCGGCCCGGAGTGGACGGGGGAGACCCTCGCGGAGCGCGAGGAGCGGAGGCTGGCGGAGGCGGCGGTGCTGGTCGGGCCGCCGCCGCCGGCCCGGGAGCCTGGGCCAGCCGAGATGACCGCCTCCGCCGCCCAAGCAGCCAGCCCCGCCGCCCCGCCCCGGGAGGGGGCCCCAGACGCGCAGGAAGCGGAGACCGCAGCCCCAGCGAGCCACGCCGCGGCCCCGACCGCGGCCCCCGGCACGCCGCCGACACGGGGGGTAGCCCTGGCGCAGGAACCGGGCGCATCGCCGAGGGCTGCCGCAGCCGCAGAGGAGAGCAAGAAGGGCGCGCGAGGGATTGCGACCGCGGCCCCGGCGGGCCGCACCACCGCCTCGGCCGACCACGCCGCGACCCCCCGCAAGCCGCGAAAGCGGGGGGTGGACCCCGCACGGGCCACGGGCGCCTCGTCGGCGGCCGCCGCAGCAGCGAAGGAGAGCGAGGAGGTCGCGCGAGGGGCTGCGGCCGCGACCCCGGCGGGCCGCGATACCGCCTCGGCCGGCCGCGCCGCGACCCCCAGCACGCCGCGAACGCGGAAGACGGACCCCGCACGGGCCACAGGCGCCCCGCCGGCGGCCGCCACAGCAGCAGAGGAGAACGAGGAGGGCGCGCGAGGGGTGGCGACCGCGGCCCCGGCGGGCCGCACCACCGCCTTGGCCGGCCACGCCGCGACCCCCAGCACACCGCGGACGCCTCGCCGGCGGCCGCCGGAGCAGCAGCAGTGGGCAGAGAGAGCGCGAAGTACCGCGCCCACGCCAACCCCACCAACACCCACACCAGCCCCCCCAAGCCGTTCCCCCCCAAGCCCTTCCCCCCGGGGCGGGACCGGCACGTCCGCCCCCAGGCGCCCGAGCGCTGGCCGCCGAGCGTCACGCTACCGCAGCTGCAAAGACAGCGGGACGCCCGGCGCGTGATTCAGGAAGGGCGTCAGGGCGCGCAGGCAGAGCGGCGTGCCAGCCACGGGAGCGCGGAGCGGGGGCAAGAAGGTGACGGGGGAAGTGCCCAGGAGCGCGCGCAAGGAGCAGGCCAGGTCACGCGCGGCAAGGAGCAAGGGCGCAGCAGCAGGGGGGGAGCAGAGCGCAAGCAGCGGACGGCGCGACTCGGGGCAGGGGGCCGGGAAGGGGCCAGGGCACAGGAAGGGCGCGCAGGGGCACGGGCAGGGAGCCCAGGTGCAGGGGGCAGGGCGAGGGGAGGTGGGTGAGGGGGCGGGCCAGGGCGTGGGGGACGGGAGGCGGGACCCGCGACACGGGCAGGGGGCTGGGAAGGGGCCTAAGGGCAAGGGCAAGGGCGCCGCGGGCCCCAAGGGACAGGCAGGACGGGGCATGGGAGCCCAAGGGGGAAGGACGGTACGAAGGGAGGGGGGCAGAGGGCGGGGCACCCCCGCAGCCGGACGTGCAGCCGGTGAGGTGCATCCCCCCCGGCATCCAACAGATGCCGGCACACCACACCCACAACCACCGCCACCACCACCACCACCACCTCTACAACATCGACCCTGACGCCGGCGAGCTCGTCCCCCACCAACCCCCACGACCCCAGCACCAGCCAGCCCCCCCCGCGCCGAGGGCGGAGCCGGCGCGGAGGGCCTCGGCGGAGGGGGGGCGGGGCGCGGCGTCGGCGCCGCAGGCGCAGGGGCAGCGAGAGGGGCCGGCGCGGGGGGCAGAGGGGGGCCGGCCATGGGACCGGGACTGGGGCGCGGTCCCGGACCCTCTGGGGGAGGAGACCCTCCCCCTGGTGGGGGAGGTGTACGGGTGGTTGTGCTGGGCCAACCAGGGGACCTCCAGGAGGTTGAGGAACCGGCCCTTCGATGCCGTGCTCCTCCGGAGGGACAGAGGAAACCGAGAGGTACCCCCGGGGGGGTGGGCAGCCCCAGAGGACCATGAGAGGGTCCTCAGGTCAGTGATCCGGGCGGCGTGGCCCGACAGGGAGCCGACGTGGCCGGCCTTCCTGGAAGGGGGAGCGGTGCTCCGCATCACGGATGCGGACGCCAACAACTGGCTCCCCCTTCCTTTGCGCAGCGCCCTCGCCCACTGGCGCTACCGCCGGCACAACCCGCCGCCGCCAAAGCCCAAGCCCCCACACAAGCGGCGGCGCAGGTGATGGCCCAGACGGCGGATACGAGAGAGTGGGGGGGGGGGCTGGGCCCCCAGACCCACGCCCCCCCCACGGTACGGCACGACATGAGAGCGTGCCCCCTCCCGCTGGAGGGAGTGCAGAGACAACGAGCGCGGGAGGGAACCTGCTGCCCCGCAGCCCGCTAACCACTGACCGCTAACCCTCACGGCCGCCCCCGGCCGGCCAGCACCGCGCGACAACGGCCGGGGGGATGAGGGGCCCCAGCGAGGGCCTGCACGAGGATTCGGCTCTAGGTACAGGAGGGCGGGGGAAGGGCGCGACCCCCCAACCGATGGCTGGCCCCCGGGGCCAGGACTGCCATGCCCCCCCCCCCCCCCCCCGGCCGTCAGGAGGCGTCACCAGGGGACCAAAGGGCCCCCCCCACTCCCCCCCCCCTCCCGCACAGGCCCGAGAGCGGGCGGGGGGGCGGCCCCCCCACCCCCCCCCCCCCCCCCCCCGCACCCACCCCAGCTGGGGAGCCACAGGCGCGGCCCTCTGCCCCCCCGGGGCTGGGGGGGCGCCCCACCCCCCAGAAGGGACGGCGACGCGGTGGGGGAACGGCTGCTGGACCTGCTCCCGCGAGCCCACACCGGGGTGCCGGAGCAACGCGCACAACGGAACAGGAAGGAGGCCGCGCCCCACATGACCCTCCCGTAACCACAGCCCACTCAGGGATGACAGAGGGGGGGTTCAGGCCTGCTAGGGCCCCCGGGGAAGCGGTCCACGGGCCGCCCCTCACCCCCCCCAACCCCAGGGGGGCTCCTCGGCCCCGACCGCACGCGCACGCCGGAAGGGAGCGCGCCGGCGACACGAAGGGGGCCAGGATGGAGTACCGCAGGCCGCCGCCCAGGAGGAGAGCAGGGAGGCCGCGGCGCGACACCCCCCCCCCGCCCCCCCACCGGCCCGCAAGCCGCGGGGGCCCTGGCCCCCACCCCCCGAGGCAGGGGGGGTGGCCCCCCTCGCCCGAGAGAGGAGCCGGAGTGCGACCCACCCCCCCGCCCCAGCCGCTGGCTCCCATGGGGGCCGCGAAGAACAAACGAGCCCCCGCCTGCGCACCAGGAGGCCGCACAGATCGTACCCAGAGAAGCCTGGTGAGCACAAACCTGAGTGGTATGGGGGGCCACGCCCCCCATGGACAGCACAACGCCAGTGACGCCCGCTTTGTTGCCTGCCCAGGGAAGGCAGAGGGACGAAATGAGGACTTCCCGCCCTACGGGCCCCGTTCCGGCCGCACAATGGGGGGGTACGGCGCACGCCCCCCCCCCCCCACCCCCCCCCCAGCCCCCCCAGCCCCCCCCCCCCCCAGCCTTGTCGGCCCAAATTTCAGCCACCACAAAGCGAGGGTGCAGGCCGTGGGCTGGTCCCCCTTGGGGACCAGGAAACAGGGGAGCAGGCCTTTTGCTGCCCCCCGCCCCCCCCCCCAACAGAAATGGGGCCGAAAGCAGGCCCAGCACAGCCCCCCCCCCCCCAGCATGCCCTCGCACCCCCGCACCCTCACTGCAGGCCGTCACATGGTGATCAAGGTCCCTCCCCTCACGGACAGGGAGCAGACGCCGAACGATGGGTATGTTGGGATCTAGGACCCGCATGGTAACCCAGCAGGTGGTCCTCCTCTCCCAAACAAGTGAGCAGGTAGACCCAACCACCACTACCCCCCCCCCCCCAGCCTGCCCCCCGACGGGAGAGGTGCACGGAGTCGGCGCCCTCAGGGCCTAAAAAGTGGAGGCTGTGAAGGGCTCGCAGATTGACTGCTGTGGGTATCCCTTGAGCGGCCTGCCTAGGGAACCTCCAGGTGTGCGCGTGCCCCTCCAACTTCATCACAGACGCCTAGGCCAGCACAGCCCCGTGCACTCCAGTTCAGTTGTGGGCGACCCCTGGAGGCCAGACAGCCACCTGCCGACCCCTGCCCCCCCCTCCCCCTTCCAAACGGAGCGGTCACTCGGGTGGTGTGCCCTCTGGGCCCCCCCGTTTACGCGGGCAGTAGCACCGCCACCCAGGCCCCGAGCCCGGGCAGGCTCCAGGGCAGGGCAGCGCTCAGCGCGCCCTGGAGCCCCTCCTCCTGCCGTCCCTCAGCGCCGTGGGCGGATGGTCCAGTCCACGACAACACCACCAGTGCCTAGAGCAGTCAGGAGGTGTGGACCCCCCCAGTCGAGCGCCCAGGGAGCGCGCCCCCGTGCCTCATGCAGTCGTGGGGCCGCTGGCAGCATGTCAATGACCGGGAGGCGGCGTGTCCAGTCCGAACACTCCCCCGGCGGGCTCAGCGTCAGGCTCCCATGGCCTCCCTGCCGGGGCCTGGAGCACCAGGCATCACACAACCCCCCACACGCCCCCCCCCCCCCCGACGCGCCTCCACCACAAGCAGCCAGGGCCCGGTGGTGGCGGACCCTGGTTCACACCCGACGACCACACGAACAGCCGGGACGCCACTACAAGCGGCGACACGGACGGACCAAGCCGCAGCGGGGGAAACCAGAAACACTGGAGCGGCACCGGCGCCAGCGGGCAGGGCCAGGCGCGGCGCAGCCGTGTGACCCGTCATGCCCTGCGAGCGCCACCAGCATGCACGCCCCGCCCTCCTGCCCCGCGCGCGCCACACACACAGGCACGGCGGCATCTCCCTCCCGTGTGTGCCACCACGGGGTACGGGGGCGGTCAACAGTCCGGCAGGCCTTGGGACCGGACAACCGCGATTCGCCTAGCCCAGTCGTGTCGGCACAAAGGCGAGTGCTGACCATGGGCCAGGGCGTCCGGCACAGGCCTTGACCCAAACCAAACCAAACCCCCCCAGCCCGCCCCCCAGCATATGAACGCCACGGACCCGCCCCGCGGCGCGCAGCCCCCGCAGGGCGTGCCGGCCGAAGGGACAGAGCAGGGCCCCCACACCCGCACGCCCGCGCCCACGACACGTGGATCGCGGACCCCGACAGCCCGCCCAGTTTGCGGGCAGTCGGGGGAGGGGGAGCGCATGACCCCAGACGCCCCACGCAACGGTAGAAGGCACCCCCCCCGGGGACGCCCTGCCGCCACCCCCGCAACCCCAAGCCAAGTAGGGGGGAACCGGGACCGGACCGCCCCCCCCCAAGCACGCCAGACTGAGCACGGGACCGGGGCAGGACACGCGGAGGGGCACGGACCACGTGGAACGGCCCTACCAGCGCCCAGTGCCGGGACCACGCGAGATGCGCACGCCACACCACCCAGGGAGGGGGGGGGCGGGCTCCGCGAGAGCGCGAGCGCACACACACGAAAGGGACACGCGGGGACTACCGGAAGGGCAACCAGACCGAGCGCGCGGAACGCACAGACCGCGTGGAATGGCGTACTAGCGGGCGAGGGTAAGGGACACCCGGACGGGACGTCCCACCACACGCAGCGCGGAACACGCGGGGCGGGGAGGCAGAAACGAGAGAGACACAACGCCAGGTACCGGCCCGAACCCCCCGAACCGGCCGCGAGCGCCGCGCACACACAGACGGGGCACTGCACCCGCCAAGGCAGTAGTGGCGCACAGGGCCACGCCCCAACCCCTGGGCTAGGCAGCCTCCGCGCCAGCCCAAGGGGGTCCCACTGGCGACAAGCCAGTAGCACGGGCCCGGCGGCGCCGGCGCCCCGGGCGACCACGCATTAGGGGGGCGACGCAGTGGGTAAGCGCCCGCAGCCACGGCTGCGAATTGATGCACAGACCGGGGAGTGGCGAAACGGGGAAGCCGGGGAAGGACGGGGCTCCGAGCTCTGTGAACCCGGGGGACTCCACCTCCAGGCAGGAGGTGCGTCTTGGAGGGCCCCCCACTAGGACCCGGTGGGGAGGATATCACCTGGCCCGACCAGGTGGCCCCCCGGGGCCGAAAGGCGTCCAGTACCCACAACATCAAACCTCAAACCTCAAACCTCTCTTCCGAGCTGGAAAGGCTACGGCCGCTATTAAAACTGGACACGTCTGCCATTGAGTGGCTGTTGGAAAAAAGCAAATCATTCCCCTGAACCCCTGACGAACATGACGAAGGTTACCGATGTATAATCGACAGTCACAAGTGGTAGCCTTGAAAAGGAATGTAAATACCGGCGTAGTCTGACCTGCCTGCTTTTTTTTTCTTTTGTGGTTTGGGTGCGCGAGGCCTCGCGCACTGATTGTTTCCGTTGGACAATGTTCTGTGTCATGTTCTATGTAACCAGCGCTGTGTCTGCACACACATACATCGCAAAAATTAAATCTGTTTGTCCGTCTGGTACTGTACCTGCGGTTGTACGCGTCATATCCATCCCGATAAGCACTACATCGCGTGATCTGAGTGCGCGAGGCTTCGCGCACTCCGGATGCCTAAATTTATATTTTAGTTTTACTTTAGAGTACATGTGTACACCGATCATTGGAAGTCTGCACGTCATGCACTTTCAATGCTCCTTCGTCAACGCAACGTGAGTTTTAATAACGTGTGGGAGCTGTGCATTTCCACAAACACCACTCCTTAGGGTTATTATGTTTCATAACAAACTCTACTTGGAATCCCTTGATTGCACGAGGCCCCGCAAACTCAGAACACCATAGAATATCAAAAACGTCCCATTCAGGAACACGGAGTTGCGCAATGCTATAAAAAGCAATTTATTTCACTACGTCCTAAAACACATTCATCAAACATCAAAAAAAAATTGTTTTTTTGCCCTGTTGTGAACCGGTCTTTTTCTGCGCATTCGATGCGCAAGACAGGGTGCAGTTGGCGTGGGCTATGGGTCATGCGCAAGGCCTCGCGAAACAAGCAGAAGGAAAACGATGCTGACTGCACATACCCGTTGTCCTGTTCTTTCAGGTTAGCTATTTTAACGTAGACACTCATCTGTACAGCATCAACAATGGCGTTCCTGAGATTCTCATATGTGTGGGGTATATTGTGTTGCCGCTGATCTTCAACACACCGAATAAGGTTATCTGCCACCTCCAACAACGGTATCCGCTCAACATCCTGTGCGCCTCCTTGGGCTTGTCCCGCCAGTTTTGCGCGGACAGGACCGCGGTGTATCTGTCCTCAGAATATCGGCCTTACATGTAGTATCCCACTTCTGCAAATCCAGGCATTCGTCGGTCACGGTGTATGCCCACCCCGACATCGGAGTGGACGGTCGCCTCGGGGCGTACGAGTGCGTGGGGCCCGGATGGCAGCTAAACGTGCTACTCACGCACGTCCCATTTGAGGAAGAGACAAAGGACTTCCTGGACGCCCTGAGCCTGGCGTACCGGCGCCTCTCCCTCCTGGCACCCACCATCATCATAGGCGACCCGAACGCCGCCCCCACCGACGACGACCGCACCAGCCTACCCACAGCCACCGACATAGCTGTCTGGGACGCCATGCACCAACTGGGCCTCACCGACCTCACGGCAGGGCTCACCAGCACACACTCCCATTACCCCAACCAAGCCAGCGCCCACCCCTCCCGCATCGAGATGTGCTACGGGAACCCAACCACAGTGCGTGTCCACAAGGCAACCTACGGGGACCTCCCGCCCGCGGGCGCGGGCCACCGACCCCTCTACATCGACCTCATCATCCCCAGCCTACCCCCACCCGCGGCCACCCTGCCAGATGACACCCTCCGACCCACACTACGGGTCTCAGCCGAGAACGACCACGGCGCCTGGCACAGGTATAACAGGGCCCTACATGCCATCCTGCGCCGCCCGGATGCGCCATCACTCACCACCGCCATGCGCCGGGCGGCACAAGCATGCGGCACGGAGCGCGACACCAGCCACACGGGAGCACCACCGGACCTCACCCGCCGACAGCTCGTCCATGACATCTGGACCACGAAAGAGGAACTCGCCACCCTGCTGCACCCCAACACACTCGAGGCACGAGACCGGGACGCCCACCTCTGCGCGCTCCTCACCACCCGCCGCCACCAGCTCCAGGAATGGCACGCCCACCGCATAGCGGCCGCAGCCCAGAAACGCAAAAGATACTGCAGAAACGACACGCCGTACAATTTCCATGCAGTACGTCAGCCGCATCCTGGAGAACATGGGGCGCCGTACCATCCAGGCGGTACGCACCCCCGAGGGGGGCCTCACCAACAACCCCGACGCCGTCCTCCAGGCAGTCCTGGACAGCTTCCAGGCACAACACGGGGACGCCCTCCCCGAACTAGACCCCCATACCAGAAGCACCATCCGCGAGCATGTGCCCAGGGTCTTCAACCCGGAACAGCGGCACGCCATCGAACAAAACCCCTTCACGATCTGAGAACTGCAATGCGCTCTCAACCGCCTGAAAAGGCGGGTCGTGCCCGGCGTCGGCGGTTTACCGGCCGAAGCGTACCAACGCCTCACCCTGCCCGTCAATCGCCGCCTGGCAGCTTGCCTGTGGGACGTCGTCACGGGCACCGCACCCATCACCCCTGAGGGGGCCAACCTGGTCCACCCCCTCTACAAGAAGGGGGACTGGGCGCAGCCGGGGAACTGGCGGCCCATAGTCTACGCCACCACCGAAGTCAAGCTGGTGTGGACGCTCATCCTGGGCCGCATCACGCTGGCGGTCTTGGCCCACGTGCCCGCCAGCATGTGGGGAGCCATGGCCCGCAGGTCCCCCCACGAGGCCATCTTCCTCCAGGACACTGCGCTGGACATGAACCCCTACGAGATGATCGTCGCCTCCCTCGACGTCCAAGGCGCGTTCCCCCACGCCCCACACCGGCTCCTCACGGAGGTATGGGATGCCATGGGCCTCCCATTCCTATCCTTCATGACCGGATACATCCAGACCCGGCTCTACGCCGTCATCACAGCCGCAGGCCTCACCCTCTGGACCGGCACAGACAACGGGGTCCCCGAAGGTGGCGCCAAGGGCCCCTTCCTCTACCTCCTCGTCACCCTACCGCTGGCATTTGAGCTAGCACGGGCATACCTGGGGTACGCCTCATACCCGCCAGGGTCCCCCGTCATCAACTTCGCGGAGGACAACCTCCTAACTACGGCCACCCGCCACCGCGGCCCTGAGAAGGCAGGGCTACCAACGACCACCGGACAAGCGTCCGCAATTCTGCAACTCACCACAACCTACCTGGACGCCGACCAGCTCCTTGTGGACCCACGCAAATCGGTCGGGCTAGCCGACACCGGGTGTGTATCTATGTGCCGGCAAGCCGCCATTGGCTGATATCATACTCTCCCATCCACCTGACCTAGTCCGATGTGATAGTGTGATAGGTTTGGCCATTCCGGCTATGAGCGGCCATATTCAGTACTGAGGCGCCGCCAGCGGAGATCTATATATCAGAATATCAGGAATCAACAGGGTTTTTTTATCATAATGTTTCCGTAATTTTTTAGCCTTCCGTTCTGATGGTCAATGTATCGGCGACTGTCAGTTGGCTCGCGATTTTGCGGTAACCGAATGGTTAACTGTTATTTACAGATATTTTGGCGGAAACCCCGATGAAGGGTCAGATTTCATCAGTAAAAGGTTCGTTGCTTCCGCAATTTTCATAATATACACTCGCAAAATTAATCCGATTTTTTCAGACTTTCAGAATCGGATTTTCGACTTCGACATCGCCGCACTCGATATGACGAATCTCCAGTGGTCCGACATTTTTCCCCGATCACGAATCAACCTTCCTTTTGTTATGCCCTTCGTTTTGCTTAGAGATATGGGCGAAACAAAGTTGATTCGTGAGGCCACTTTGAAAGGTCATCCCTCCGGCTCACCGCGAGTAGTCTCAATTTCGAGAATTGGGTTGGGACCACATTGGTCTCAACTTAATTTAGGAAGCAGGAGCCACGAGGCCCAGGACACCGCACACGCAAAACAATATACCGAGCGGGCGCACCGGTGAACAGGAGCCAGGAGGCCCAGGACACCGCACACGCAAAACAACACAGGGAGCAGGCGCACCGGTGAACAGCAGCCAGGAGGCCCAGGACACCGCACACGCAACACAACACACCGCGCGGGCACACCGGTGAACAGGAGCCAAGTGGCCCAGGACACTGCACACACGCAGGGCGGTCGAGGGACAGGGAATAACCAACACCCCATGGGTCGGACAAACTGGGGCGACCCAGCCGACCCAGCGGGCCAGTGGCAGGAGCGGTACTCCACGGCTACTGGTCCGAGCCCCGCCAGGCTGCATCGGGGACCATGGCAAACGTCACCTGGAGCCATGGAAGCAACCGGTGACAGGCGAGCCGGTACACAGTCCAGGAGGGGGTCGCCTGCAAAGCGGAGCGGCCCCGCAACTCGAGACACAAGGGTGAGGCCGTCGTACGGTAGACAAGCGGGAGCAATACCCCTTGTGGTGAGGGATACTCCACACGGCTGGGCAGCCCCCAGAGCTGCCGCCCAAAGGAGGGGGCATGTGGCCCTACTCATGGACACATGCGGGGACACCCTCCCACCGGGGACACATGGACCCGGTGGCCGCGACAATGCCTTCCCAAGCACATGCGGGAGCGGCTCAAGAGGCACATGACATAGGGCAGTGGGAGGGACAGGACGTTCCTGGGTAAGACCTTCTTCCTGCATTGTCAAAGAAGGCATCCCGAGCTCCCGAAGATACCTACCTACCTACCTTAATTTAGGAAGCATCAAACGCCTTTGGTGTGTACACATGCCCGGTATAGCAAGGGATAATGGTCAAGAGGGTAGAAAGTGATATATAACTCTTGGACCGTGCAACCGATTATTTTAATGCGACTTTCGAGTGTACCGCATGAGTGTTGGGGTTGCATAGTAACTTTCCTTGGGTTCCTACGTATTTTTAACGTGAAGTTATGTCCATGGCGGGTCATGGCATATCATGGTGGGGGCCACTTTTGAGGGTATGTGTTATATGCATGGTATGTGCTTCGATATGCTCACGCCCATGTTATATATCTCCGTTTGTAGGAAGATATATGGAGTCATACGTGGCAGGGGCTTCGCCCATGTCCGAATGGTGAACTCCATAGCGCTAGACTAAGTCTACCGCTCATATAGTGCATGTGGGAGGGCTTACAGAGCGACCCACAAGCGCCAATATCAATTTTCCAATTTTCATGTTGTGTGTTGGGAGGAGGTTCGAAGGTGTCCTTATGCGTCCATATGGGGATCCAAGTGGGGGAATTGTTTGCAAATGATCCCAAGCAATTGTGCTTTGAGTCATAGATTGACACCATGGGTGAGCGAAGTCATATACTATTGTAATTATCTTGAATTTGGCATTATTTGCATGTTTTTGACCTCATTTTATGCTCATTCCTGTGTTTTATGTGCTCAACTGGTCGGCTAACAGTAAAGTGCCTAGAGATCTGTGAACTACGGTATGTTGCTTATTTGTATGCATATGCTTCAGTGTTGTACCTCACCATATGCCGGTTCACATGGTCTCTTTGGCTTGGCACACGAGACCTCACAAAATTAGGTCTCAAACTCATGAGCTGACTTGTGAAGCATGTCATGTACATAACCGGAGGAGTTTCGGGAGCAATAATGGGATATTCTTGGGCATTGACATTTGGTCTATATCACCCTTGTATACTACTTTCCGGTTTGACACATGCATGAAGCATTTGAATATTTGCCGTATGCATTTTTGAGTATATAATTGAATTTTGGGCATTATGGTGTGATTTGCCTGATTTTGCCATGTTGTGAGGTCATCTTCATGGGGCAGTTCTCCAAGCCCATTCAACCCGGAGTCCAACCAAGGTTATGTCAGGGTAGGGCATGGTCCTGAGCGCCACTCTAGGCCATGATACGCCACCTCCCCCATTGGGCTAGGATTTATAGGGTTTGGGATGAACACATTTTTGGGGTTTGTGTAGTGACTTTTGACATATGGCATTCAGCCATCTCATTTGACCTGGTTCAGGGCAATATGTTGGTGAGTCAAGGGAAGGTCTTGAGTCCAGGGTTAATGGTTGTGAATGTGTCTGTTTACCTCTTTCCCCAACTTTGCTTTATTTGTGTTCATATGCCAATTACAGGGCTTTCCTCTTTGGTGCAATTCTTGTACATGCCCGCCACCGTGGGACGACCGGTGTGCTGAACGGAAGCCCGCAGTGTGGATTGGATTGTGGATTGGGTTTTTGCTGTATTTGTGGGATCTGGTTGCTGTTCAGGGTTGAAGGAGGATGACATTTTCTATATTTTTGGATTTTGGACCCTGGAATTTGAAGAATGCAATCGCTGATCCGGAGTAAATCAGCAGGGGTAACAGGCGGAAGGGGCACAGCGGGGGCCAGTCCTGGTAGGGACCTTCTTTATGGTAGCAGAGGCGTACCTGCTGCCCCTACCTACCGCCGACCCGGGGACTTGGGCCCCTATGAGCCCTGCCCAAGTACGCCCCGGGTGCGTATTGTGGACTCGGCGGAGACCACGCCGGAGATTGGAGCCATAGAAGAACCGAGACGTTCAAGAGCATGGCGAACTCCGGAAGTTGAAGCCCGAAGAGAAGTACGACATTCGGGAAGAGGAGGACTTGACATGGAGGATCTGGTCTCCATGTGTGAGTGTCGCTGCCGAAAGGCATGCAACCTCCGCTCCGCAGCGGAGGACTCTGAGGAGGCCTGCCATTCAGGCAGCAGTGGAGGACGGGCCCGGCGCTACCGGAAGCGCGGGTCACCCAAGTCCGCGGCAAGGGACGCCGGGGCTATGGATACGGACCCTAGCCCGGTCAGGCTGTGGGAATCCGAGGGGCACTCCGAGGGCTATCGGACAGCCTATGGGCAACCTTTGGAGTCGGAGGAGAGGGCCAGACCGCCCACAAGGGCGAACACGGCCCCAGAACCCAGCCTGGAGCATGACGCCGAGGCGTTGGAGAGGCCTGCCAGAGCCAGGACGGCGCCTGTGGCCAGGCACACGGAGCCACCGCGGGATAGCATGGGCGACACACCCATGGCGGAGGAGTCCGAGGCGCCGGGAACCGCGGGACCCGCCGAACCAGGTGGAAGGTACGCTGAGTGCCACTGCAAACACGTGTCCTTCCTCATGGGCAAGTACCAAAGGATGGGAATGGACGCCATCCTGCATCGTCTCGACCGCCTGGACAACGCGAAGGACGGCCTAGAGGAGGACGTCGCCGGGATCCTGGATGACCAGTCGGCCGCGGAGAAAGACATGGAGGAGCTGCGAGCGGAACGGGACCGGTACCGGGAGAATCTGGAGCTGGCCCTGGAGAAGCAGCAGCGAGTAGTGGACAGCCTCCTCCACCTGGTGGAGGACATGTCGGGACGCCTGAAAAGGCTAGAGGAGCTACAGCCCCTCGCCTCGGGTCCGGAGCTCCCGGCAAAGCCGGCAGCGGCAGAGCTGGTGGAGCGGGTTAAGACCCTCAGGAGCGCCATGGATAAACCTATGGGCGGCCCTGAAGAGGCACTCTACGCTCCTTCGCGTGTTGACCCGGGTGCGCTGCCGTTTGTTCCCATGTTCAGCGAATCCACAATGCTCGGGGAACACACCGCACCGGCTGGGTCCATGCGGGAAGGGCACGTAACCACAGACCCGAGGAGCCTGACGGTACAGATGTCCCACGCCGCCCAGGATCTACCGCCAACTACGAGTACCCATGCAGTTTATGCGGAAGACGAGATCCAGAGCCAGACCATGCAGGGGCGAACCATGGGAAGCGCCGACGGACATGGTCGAGGCCACCCAGGCGGAAACCTGTGGGCGAAGGACCCCAATACGGGGATATGGACGGCCGACGGAGCAAGTCCTTCCCGCATTCCAAACCCCATGGGTTCAGGCCCAACTGGACCGCTCTCCATGGAGGAGAGGGATGTACGGGGAGTGTACTCACACCCCCCGGCCACAGGTGGTATCAGTCTAGGTGGAGTGGTGGCCGGTGACGTCGGAGATGCCATCAGGATTGACAACCTCAGGGGAATCAAAATCCCCTAATATGATGGCAACCCCTCCGACCTGGACGACTTCATCCTGGATTGGGAGGACTTCGCCGAAGAGGTCGTCGGCGAGATGCGGGGAGCGCCGCGGGACAAGTGGGTATGTCGGACATTCCCACACCGGCTGGCGCAGGACCTGAAGGAGGAGCTGCGGGATCAGATCCGAGAAGGACTGATCCGTACGGAGCAGGCCTGCCTCCAGTGGTTGGAGGATGAGGAGCGGGTGGACGCTCCGAATCAGAAGCTGGAGGACTTGTGGTCCATCCCGCTGCCGCTGGACCGCGGTGAGTTGCGGGTCCGGGAGTGGAACCGGTACCTGCGAAAGTACCGAAGATGCCTCAAGCTGGTGGAGGACTGGAATGAGGCCAGCGAGATCCGCCATCTCCTGAAGGACGTCCTCCCCGGCCACTGGAAGAGGCGAGTGGAGGACGAGGAGAAGAAGCGCGCCAAGAAGCGGGTGGCGGTGAGGATCATGGCGGCAGAGGATACCCATGCAGGTATAATGGAGTTCTTCAGGAGGAACCTGGGCGAGCCCAACCGGATGTTGGGACTGAAGAACGCCGTGTACGTGGAGGTATTTGGAGACTCCATGGGGCAAAGGTTGCTGCGCCTCAACAACGTGGAG
Source organism: Eutreptiella sp. 'Long Island Sound 2002' (assembly GCA_964036045.1). Lineage (NCBI taxonomy): Eukaryota > Euglenozoa > Euglenophyceae > Eutreptiales > Eutreptiaceae > Eutreptiella > Eutreptiella sp. 'Long Island Sound 2002'. The sequence continues at coordinate 61,849,139 of OZ038379.1, forward strand.
TGGAGGCGCGGGGAGCCGCTGAGGATGCAGGTCATCTTCGCCCGCATGAGCCTGGACGAGATCGTGAAGTACATCACGGTGGAGTTGAAGCTCAATGCGAAGAACGAGCCCCACGTGCAGGATCGACATGGTCATGGACAACGAGGCCACTGAGAAGACCGCAAGCATCGGGAGATCCAGGAGGACACGGCGAACTCTGCAGAGGATGGTAGTGGAAGTGGCCAAGACCACTGGTCCCGGAAGGATCACGAGGAGGCCCATTTCTTCGCGTTCGTGGCGCACAACGTGAGGTACCAGGGGCAAGATCGGTCCAGATGGAGCCGGGTGGGACCGAAGAAGGGCAAAGAGCCAAGGAGGATTGGGAACCCACCGCTCCCGTTCCGAGAGTACAGGTCTCAGCACGACGGGTGCTGGGTCTGTTATGGCAAGGGAAACAACCATGCACACGACCACCGTCGGTGCAAGGTGTATGAGGCGGACAAGAAGGCCTACTTCGCCGCCCACCCCGAGACGAAGCCCAAGGAGCAGCGGATTTCCGATTGGAAGGCGAAGGGCGGAGACGGGGGAAAAGGCCAAGGCAAAGGCCAAGGAAAAGGCGGAGGAAGAGGCTATGGTGGTGGACCTGGCCAAGACCTACGAGTGAGGTCGATCGAGGAAGTTGCTGAGGACATGTTGAGGACGTTGGAGGGGCTCAAAGCCCAGCAACGTGGTGCACAAAGTCCTGGCGGATCGCAGCCGGAGGGGGCTGCGGGAAGTCAAGTCTAGAGGAGCCCCCACGGGAGTGGGACCTCGGAGGTCTCTCCTCCGAAAATCAGTGGAATCCCAGAGAAAGCGAAGGCACATCGGGTGCCGAAAAAGGCTCCAGAAGAGCCAAAACCACTGAGTTTTGCCACTCCCAACCCCTGGAGCGCCCTGCCAAGGGAAGTTTATGTGGGCAAGGGACGTGGCAAGAAGGAAGGAGCGACCACGGAGAGCCCCGTGGACGGGCAAGACCAACCCAAGATCTACGCCATCCGTGATCATACCCTCGAAGTCCTGATGCACCCGGACGTGCTAGAGTTGCATGCCGTGAGAGTCGTCCATACACCGCATGGCGACGAGCGGCAGTTGCACCTGAAGATGCGTGTACGATGCGGACAAGAAGAATTGGTGGTGGATGTTCTGGTGGATACCGGTGCCGAGGTGAGCCTGGTCCGGCGAGGGTTGTTCGAGGAGGAATCCCTGCAGCCCAGCCGTAGACCGGTGCGCCTGAAGGTGGCCAATGGAGAGATCATGGGTGGTGGTACCCATGAGGCCACTATCAGTATGGAATTCAGGGAGCATGAGCGCTTGAACCGCCCTGAATTGGCGAAGAGAAGCACTCTATCCGGGAACTTCTATGTGGCCGACATTACAGATTGGGACATGATCATGGGGTATGACTTCATGGTGGCAAACGCCATTGGAGCCCTTCCCCATCGTGCAACGCTGGTCCGGGAGGATGATGAATGCCTCACATGGCTGTCCACGGACTATACATGCGGATCATCCCAATGGAATGCTGAGGAGGAGGATCGAATTGTCCAAGCGGTGCAAGCTCTGGGTGCCAAGTCCAGAGGAGACCGCGGAGTTCAACTCACGGAGTATGGAATGGCGCAGCAGGTGTACGACGGGATGATCCAGACGCTGGAAGCCGAAGCGCCCGAGACGGACGTCTTCGCTTCCCGGGATGCCCCACTTTTGCGGAAGTGTAGGAGGCATTGGCATCGAGGAGACTCAGCCTGGCACAGGCATTGGGGTTTGAAGGAGTTGGGGCCCATGTATTGGCATGGCTCCCTGGACAGCACCAGACGTACGGTGGAGAAGATCGTCGCGGATAGCGCGAAGGGGATCCTGGTCATAACCGGCATAGGATCCACCCCATGTCCGCTGCAAGGTCTCAAGTCGACGCTGGACTCCATCACCCTGAATGAGATGTCATTCAGGCCAGAGGAGGAGCTATTCATCGACGCCAAGGGTGTATCAAGGCCCTCCCCGGGTCAAGCATGGGGTACCAAGGCTTTCCTGGTGGATGGGGCGCAAGCCCAGCCCACGGGTGATGAAGCATTCATCCGTACGGTGGAGGCGGTGCCCATGAAGGTCATGTTTGAGCCCAAGGAGGGGACGGATCAGCCAATTGATGGCATTGACGTCCTGTCCCACGCCGAGATCGACGACGTCGTCAACTACATGCGGATGGGGATGCACGACCGTGTGGCAGCCAAGAAGAGGCGGGCCATGGTCACATCTCCGCATTGGCGGGATGACAAGATGTTGGTCACCGGCAAGTACGAGAAGGATGAGTTCGTGGCGAGGGTCATGGATCACATCGCGGACCAATACCATGGTCCGGTTGGGTCGGACCCACCAACGTGGGGTTTTCCAAGAGTGGGAACCGGTAGCGACGAGCACCAGCCCGAGGCCGCAAGATTTCGAAGATTATCGGTGGGAATGGCGACCCACGACGATGAAGACGGCATATCGGACGAGGAGAAGTCGGACTCGGACCCAGAAGAGGCCTATACCGCAGTGCGGTCGGTTGTATCGATACCAAAGCAAGCGGCTGAGGAGGCTCAGGAGAACCCGAAGGTCGCCGAGCTGAAGGAGAGGATGATCAATGCCTATCCGCGGCTATTCAGTGGCGTCGCCAACAAGAACCCTCCAGATCGTGGGAGGTTTGGCACAGCGAAGATCAAGCTGAAGCCGAACCCCAAGATCTATCGTCATCGGGAGTACCAACTTCAGGGCGATCGGGCCGAAGCCATGAAGAAGTTGTTGGCCGAGTTCATTGAGCAGGGATGGATGGAACCCTCCGACAGTGAGTGGGCCAGCCCAGCCTTTATCGTGCCCAAGAAGGAGAAGGGCGAGTGGAGGTTGGTGGTGGATTACAGGGGTTTGAACGAGCAAACCGAGCACGACTCGTACTCGCTTATCCTGATCGACTCCATCCTCCAAAAACAGCAGAAAAAGCGGATTTTCACGGTGTTAGACCTGAGACACGGCTATCACCAGATGCCGCTACATCCGGACTCCAGGCCCTGCACAGCGATGTCGACGCCGCTGGGGCCTATGCAGTGGAAAGTGGTGCCTATGGGCTCCAAGAATGGCAACGCCGCTTTCCAGCGCATGATGGAGGACCTACTCGGTCCAGTCCGGGATTGTGCCGATCCCTTCGTGGATGACATCATTATCGGGTCTGGCACGGAAAACATGACTGAGGATGAGCTCATCGATGCGCATGAGAAGGATCTGCGCCGAGTGCTCAGTGAGCTGGACAAGCACAACATGGTGTGCAAGCCCACCTAAGCCTCACTCTTCGTGAAGGAAGTGGAGTTCGCGGGTCACGTGGTTGGTCACGGGCAACGCCGTCCCATGCCTGGGAAGCTGGCGTCCCTGCACCACTGGGAAAAGCCCCAGACCATCAGCGAACTCCGATCCTTCATGGGGTTCTCCAACTACTATTCGGGCTGTGTCCGAATGTATGCAGAACTGTCGGGGCCGCTGCACAAGATGCTGCAAGTGGGCAAGTTCGATGGCCGGAAGGGTAGCAAAAAGAAGCTTGCCTGGACCCCTGAGGCCGAAGATGCATTCAGCCGCCTGAAGGAGCGACTCCTGGGGCAGCTGGGGCTGTTCTTGGTGGACCCGGACAAGGGATTCGTGCTACGGACGGACGCCTCGGACTATGCTGTAGGGGCAGTCCTCGAGCAGATCCGGGACGACGGGTCACATGTACCTGTAGCGTTTTGGAGTCGAATCCTGGCCGAGGGCCAACGTCGAACCTGGACCGCGAGGGAGAAGGAGACGTACGCCATTGTCTGTGCGCTCACGAAGTGGTCTGGCCACATCGGATTGCAACCGGTGGTGGTATGTACTGACCATCAGTCCTTGCAGAGCTGGCACAAGGAGCACGTCGACACCCCCTCGGGACCGGCGGCAAGGAGAGCCCGATGGCATGAGACGTTCGCCAAGTTCGACCTCAGCGTCGTATACGTCCCGGGGAAGGACAACACTGTGGCAGATTGCCTCAGTCGGTGGGCCTACCCCGCGGGCAAAGCTTGGATGGACATATCCAGCCATGGAGTCGCCGAGGAGACCAAGGAGGCCAAGCGCATCATCGAGATGGAGAAGGCCATGGAGCAAGAGGGAGTCAAGTGCTTTGTGGTGATGGCAAACCTTACGGACCTGGCTAAGTTCCGGGGTGCCCGCGTCCAAGCTATTCGAGAGGAAACCCTCGAGCAATGGATGGTGGCCCCTGTAGAGCTGGTCAGGTCGGTGCTCACAGAGGACTGGTCGGATGACTACGCGGCATCCGAGCACTGGAGCAAGTACTGGAATGCCGTGAGCGCCCCGTCAGACGACGAGTGGCCTGAGGGCTTGACTGAGGATGGGGACAAACTGTTCCTCAAGGACAAGCTACTGGTCCCTGAGAACCGAGTGGAGGAGCTCATTGACCACTGGCACAACGCCCAGCTCATGCACCCTGGCCGAGACAAGATGCAGCAGGACCTGGAGTGGCGTTTCAAGTTCCCTCCGGGGTACTACGCCATCCTAGATAGGTACTGCAGCGACTGTGCCGTGTGTCGGGCCACGAAGAGCCCCAACCACTCCACAGCGGGCAACCCGGTGTATACGGCTATACCAGAGGCCCCTATGCGGTCTGTGGCCATGGATGTATTCGCCATGCCTGAGGTCACCGTGAAAGGAGAGACCTACACTGTGTCATCCTGGCGGTGGATAGGCACAGTGGGTATATCGTGGTGGTCCCTGGCAAGAGGTCCAAGAAGAAGGACAAGAAGGACAAGCATGGAGTGGGGCTGCAGGCCAAGACCGTCGCTAATGCCATGATCAGGCATTTGCTGACGATTTTTGATGTCCCGGCTGTCATCTGCAGCGATCGGGGCAGTCAGTTTGTGGGGACCCGGTTCAAGACAATGTGCAAGCACATGGGTATTCGGCACGCCAAGACCGTGGCGTACCACAGCCGGTCGAATGGCCGAGCTGAGGTGGCCGGGCGGCAGATGTTCGAGAAGTTCCGCCAGCTGCACATCGACGAACCGGGCCGGAATTGGTATAATTCGCTGTGGAGGATACTCCAAGCGTATCACGACCTTCCGGGACCCACTGGACTGTCGCCCCATCGTATCCTGTTCCTACGGGATTGAGTGTCACGCACTCTCCCGTGGTTGAACCATGGCAGAGTGGCCCGGGATGCGAACGCTATGATGGCTGAGGCGGACGACACGGCGGCCAAGGTGTGCAAGGCACTTCAGGACGAGCATGAGAAGTGGGCCAAGTACTTCAAGCAGGGAAGAGTCCAGAAATATGCTCTCCAAGACACCGTATGGGTGGAGCGGCACCACAAGGATGTCCTGTCCAGGCATCGGCAGGCATCTTGGTATGTGCCGGGGGTAATCGTGCGGAAGGTCGGGCAGGATGTGTATGCGGTTCGTGTGGGGGATAACAAGATCCTGGACCGCGACCATACCCAGCTTCGTCCCCGAGCACCAGACCCCAGCGGACGTCCCGTCACCTTCGAGTTCACGGCCGGCGATGTGGACTCGGACGACGAGGGTGAGGACGACGACTTCACCGCCGAGAGGATCCTGAGGGACAAGCCGGACGCGGGGACGCCTGGGGGTAGGCTTTATAAAGTTCATTGGAAGGGATTCGCCGCATCCAGGGATTCGTGGGAGCCCCCGAGCAGTTTCGTGCCGAGGTACACCACGGTCTGGATGGACTACCTGAAGAAAAAGAGCATTTCTTTGGATGTCAAGGACGTGTTGGTCCATTTGGTGGCTGCAGTAGCACCGTAATGGATCCCCCTTGGCATCTGGGTTTTATCTGTGCTTGGGAGACGGGTGAGGGCGTTCATCCGGGGATTTTTGGGCCCTGATTGGCCATATACCCCCTTCACTCGATCTCCACATATATATTTCATCGTGGTATACGTATTTAGATGGATCGACGACGTTTCTCTATCTTTGATCCCCTTGGTCCATGTTGTAGATCAAGAGGAGACCGGATATGGCGTAGGGCACCGATTATCAGTGTCCTCACCCCTCCCTTGGGGCATGGGGGACGCCTACGACGTGTGTGGGGCCTCCATGTGTCCTTGGGACATGGGGGGGGGGGTTGGAGCCCATTGGGGTCCTCCCGTCCTCTCTTCAATGACTTCCGAGCGGTTACAACGCTCGGAGAAGGGGGGTGAAGCCGGTTCGGACCCCCGTGGCCATTTTGGGGTCACTTGGGGTGTGTATCTATGTGCCGGCAAGCCGCCATTGGCTGATATCATACTCTCCCATCCACCTGACCTAACCCGATGTGATAGTGTGATAGGTTTGGCCATTCCGGCTATGAGCGGCCATATTCAGTACTGAGGCGCCGCCAGCGGAGATCTATATATCAGAATATCAGGAATCAACAGGGTTTTTTTATCATAATGTTTCCATAATTTTTCAGCCTTCCGTTCTGATGGTCAATGTATCGGCGACTGTCAGTTGGCTCGCGATTTTGCGGTAACCGAATGGTTAACTGTTATTTACAGATATTTTGGCGGAAACCCCGATGAAGGGTCAGATTTCATCAGTAAAGGGTTCGTTGCTTCCGCAATTTTCATAATATACACTCGCAAAATTGATCCGATTTTTTCAGACTTTCAGAATCGGATTTTCGACTTCGACATCGCCGCACTCGATATGACGAATCTCGAGTGGTCCGACATTTTTCCCCGATCACAAATCAACCTTCCTTTTGTTATGCCCTTCGTTTTGCTTAGAGATATAGGCGAAACAAAGTTGATTCGTGAGGCCACTTTGAAAGGTCATCTCTCCGGCTCACCGCGAGTAGTCTCAATTTCGAGAATTGGGTTGGGACCACATTGGTCTCAACTTAATTCAGGAAGCATCAGACGCCTTTGGTCTGTACACATGCCGGGTATAGCAAGGGATAATGGTCAAGAGGGTAGAAAGTGATATCTAACTCTTGGACCGTGCAACCGAATATTTTAATGCGACTTTCGAGTGTACCGCATGAGTGTTGGGGTTGCATAGCAACTTCCTTTGGGTTCCTACGTATTTCTAACGTGAAGTTATGTCCGTGGAGGGTCATGGCATATCATGGTGGGAGCCACTTTTGAGGGTATGTGTTATATGCATGGTATGTGCTTCGATATGCTCACGCCCATGTTATATATCTCCGTTTGTAGGATCATATATAGAGTCATACGTGGCAAGGGCTTCGCCCATGTCACAATTGTGAACTCCATAGCGTTAGACTAAGTCTACCGCTCATATAGTGCATGTGGGAGGGCTTACGAAGCCACACACAAGCGCCAATATCAATTTTCCAATTTTCATGTTGTGTGTTGGGAGGAGGTTCGAAGGTGTCTTTATGCGTCCATATGGGGATCCAAGTGGGGGGATTGTTTGCAAATGGTCCGAAGCAATTGTGTTTTGAGTCATAGGTTGACACCATCGGTGAGCGAAGTTATATACTATTGTAATTATCTTGAATTTGGCATTATTTGCATGTTTTTGACCTCATTTTATGCTCATTTTTGTGTTTTATGTGCTCAACTGGTCGGCTAACAGTAAAGTGCCTAGAGATCCGTGAACCACGGTATGTTGCTTATTTGTTGGCATATGCTTCAGTGTTGTACCTCACCATATGCCGGTTCACATGGTCCATTTGGCTTGGCACACGAGACCTCACAAAATTAGGTCTCAAACTCATGAGCTGACTTGTGAAGCATGTCATGTACATAACCGGATGAGTTTGGGGGGCAATGATGGGATATTCTTGGGCATGGACACTTGGTCTATATCACCCTTGTAGACTACTTTCCGGTCTGACACATGCATGAAGCATTTGAATATTTGCCGTATGCATTTTTGAGTATATAATTGAATTTCCGGCATTATGGTGTGATTTGCCTGATTTTGCCATGTTGTGAGGTCATCTTCATGGGGCAGTTCTCCAAGCCCATTCGACTCCAAGTCCAACCAAGGATATGTCAGGGTATCGCATGGTCCTGAGCGCCACTCTAGCCCATGATACGCCACCTCCCCCATTGGGCTAGGATTTATAGGGTTGGGAGTGAACACATTTTTGGGGTTTGTGTAGTGACTTTTGACATATGGCATTCAGCCATCTCATTTGACCTGGTTCAGGGCAATATGTTGGTGAGTCAAGGGAAGGTCTTCGGTCCAGGGACTGAGGGGTTAATGGTTGTGAATGTGTCCGTTTACCTCTTTCCCCAACTTTGCTTTATTTGTGTTCATATGCCAATTACAGGGCTTTCCTCTTTGGTGCAATTCTTGTACATGCCCGCCACCGTGGGACGACCGGTGTGCTGAACGGAAGCCCGCAGTGTGGATTGGATTGTGGATTGGGTTATTGCTGTATTTGTGGGATCTGGTAGCTGTTCAGGGTTGAAGGAGGATTACATTTTCTATATTTTTGGATTTTCGACCCTGGAATTTGAAGAATGCAATCGCTGATCCGGAGTAAATCAGCAGGGGTAACAGGCGGAAGGGGCACAGCGGGGGCCGGTCCTGGTAGGGACCTTCTTTACGGGACCCCGACCCCCAACATCCGGAAAGGCGAAGCCCTACACCTGGAGGACACCACAGTCCACCTGGCAGTCACACAGGCCACGCGGCACCACCACATCACACTCCCAAGCAAGCTGGAAGGGCGCCTCGCCCGGCTACCCCAACTTCCCAGGGGGGACCTCCTGTCTACGCAGGGCCTGGCATACTTCATGGAAGCGGTGCTCAATGCAGCCATCGGGTACCAAGCCCTGCAGCTCCCGCACCCCCAAGACGCCCTACGCCACGCTCGGCAGCAATTGACGAAGGCATGGGCGCACACGGAGGCTGGCCCACGTCCTTCCCCAGGGAGGCCATGATGGCCCACCGTCGCTACTCAGGGGACAATACAGGCGCCCTAGTTGACGTTGCCTATGCCAGACACGCAGCGCACCTCCTACACAGGGTGACACACAACCACCAACCCGAGGTTCGCAAAGCGGCAGTCATACGCATAAAAGAAGCGCAAATGGCCCGCAACACCTGCCCCTGGTGGATACTGGCACAACACGGTGTCCCCACCTCCGTGGGCACCAGCATCTGGGCCAAGCTGCAACTCCTCCTACCGCACCACAGGCACGCCATCCTGACGAACCACCACTGCAATCAACAGGGGCCACTGGTGGCCACGCACACCGACATCCACCGACACCCGGCAGCCGAGGTGGACACCCTGCGCCTCGTGGGAGCCACCACCACCATAGTATACATCACCCCAACGCAGATGAAGATCATGGCCCAGTGCGACGCCCACCACGCCCCGTTCCTTTCCAACCCGCAATGGCCAGCACGCCGCGTCTTCCAAGCGTACCTCCGCGCATGCGCTACGAAGGCAGGGCGCGAAATGCCGGGGCCCAAGGACATCGACACGGCGTACAAGGCTTTCCAGCGCCAGCACCCCCGACCACACCCCAGCAAGCACGAGACCCCCAACGACAACAACACGACGCAGGAGGAGTCCACCCCATCAGCCGAAGGCTGCACACCACCCACCATCCTGCTACCAGCACCAAACAGCCACAAACACGCTACCCGCACTGTCCAGCGACACCATGCCCCCTGGTCCATCTCCAAACACAACGCCCCGGAGACCGATGTAGCACCAGTCAGACACAGTGACCAGGGCATACTGCGCACGTGCTGGCACTGCGGCCCGGCAGCCCTCGACACTCCGTGGCTCCTGCTACACCTCATCTCCACCCACTACCACACCCCCACCGCCGCCGCCACCGCCGACCAGCAGGCATGGCTGTCCCCCTGGTTTCACACAGTACCCCCAGACCACCCAGCACACGTAGCCTGGACTCGAACGCCCACAGCGACATGGACATTCACCAACCAGCGGGCAGACCCAGAAAGCGTGGCCATAGAGTACGACCGCTGCGACCCACACCGCGCAGGACCTCAGGAGGCACCCATGCGCCCCCTACAGCACAAATGCCCCACCCTACGCGGCGACAAAGACGACAAGGAACGGCGACAGACCATCACGTGCCAGAAGTTCAACCCCAATACGGGATACTCTTCCACCTGATGTACGCGTATATCACCCAGGGGCGCCAGACAGAGGCCTCCTCCGCGTCACCCCAGGAGCTCAGGCCATCATCACCCAGGGGATAGGCGTCTATGCGGCGCCGCTACTGCAACCCACGCAAATCACCACCCGAAACCGCCCAAGAAAACCCCGTCCACATCTATCACCCCACAGCAGTTGCCCGCCTACCCATACCCAGGGACACCGACATCACCTACGTCACTGACGCATCCAGCACCCAGCAACGCACCTGCAACGCATCGGCCGGCGCAGGGACGGCCTCCACGTGGAACACCACACCGGGGCCACCATCTTTGGGGCGTCCTGCCACGGGGAACTACGCACCCTGGCGGACGCCGTCACCGCCACACCACCAACCGCAACGATCCGACCCCGCAACATCTGGGTAGTCGTGGACGCCACGGTCGACATCCATCTCACCAGGCGCCCCGCGGACCTGCCCCCCGGCAGGGCGCTCCAATCCCACCTCACCAAACAAGCGTTGGGGCTATGAATGGCCTTCAGGGGCATGCAACCCCAGGACGCCCTGAACATCGTCAAACAGGAGTCACACCGCTACAGATACGGCAATGGACGCGCAGACAGGCATGCCAAACACCAGAGCACCAGCCACACCCCAGGGCTCGAACATGTACGACTGGACACCCCACACCACAGCCACCTGCAGCACCTACCCCCGATACCCTCGGCCACACAGCCCCCCCAATGGATGCCCCAGTACACGCCGTACACAGATCGAGACAAGCAGTACCACTAGCCCACACCCATCAAGCAGCTAGCCACCACACTGGGCAATCCGGCGAACACCGAACTCCTCCGACGCCTCGAAGACTCCGATCACACACCCCTCTACTACTCCGGCCTACGCCCGGATAGCCTCCCAGCACACCTACAAAAGCCCTGACTCCAACTCGCCGAAGAATAGCTTCCCCTCCTCACCCGATACCACCGATGGTACGCACGCCGCTCGATCCACGTCCCCGCAAGATACACCAAATGCATCTGTGGCCAGGCGGCAGAAGAAACCAGGGACCACTTCAAGGTGTGTCCCCTGTACCGAGGACTGGACACCCTCACAGACTGGAACCAAACCCACACCATCGCACAGCACGCCGGTTCGCTGACGCGGTCCCCGGCAACCCAGCAACTCACCACCATCCTCAAGCAGACGGAGGTACTCGAGGCGGTCCGCAGGGGGCTCGTCCCCACTGCCGTCTACACTTTGCTACGCACCCACGCGGAGGACCCCCAGGCCACGGCAGCGCACATGCAACGGACGCCCATTGCCAAGACAGCGGAGCAGCTCACATACCGCACCCACAGATACCTGCAGCATGCAGCGACCCTGCCCCAAACGGACCAAGCCCACCTCTTCAAACTCCTGTTCTACCAACCATGAGAACCTACCCGAACACATACCGCCCAACACAGGACCCCCACCACGCCTACACACCATCCACCGGGCACAACACTGGCACGGCACAAACGGGCATCACAGGCACCGCACACACGCCCACCAGCATGCGCGCGCCACCAGCCCCCATTCCCCCACGCCACTGTCCGTCCACAGGTACCACCAACCGGCGGCCACCGCATGCCCCCTCTGCGTACGCCAGCGGCTACCACAGACGGAGCTGCCCTGCAACCCAGACCACTGGGTCTGCCTGGGAGCCGCGCACCGCCTCACCCACTGCCCCCACTGCAGGAACCTCAACGCCCACCACTGTGCGCGGCCCGCGTCTGCAGCCGCACCCCCCCCCCCGCCAGCCACCCCAGCTTCTTCGGGCCACTCACCGACGCCCTCCTGGACCAACTGGGAGGGTACTACGTGGCGGACACGGCGGACCACGCGTGGACCATAGCCATGGCCACAGGCAGCACACCCCTGCCCCCCCACAGCCCACCCTTACGCCACAGCGGGGGCGGCTTGAACGTGGCGGCCCGCCACGTCCTCCTCTCCCTATACCTCCACCACCGTGCCCTACACCTCCCAGACCAACAGCTCCCGGCCCCCCAAGCAGCAGCCCCGACGCCAGAAGCGTGGGCGGACACGGCACCAGAGGAGATAGCAGCCTACCTCCAAATCACTTGCCGCCGGTTCAACACCGCCCTCGGCCAACGTAAAAGGAACACCTTATCCACTCAGCGCATTCCTCTACCCGGCACACCACCCCACCCACACGCAGCTGAGGCCCCCGGAGGGCTGGACGTCCTTTCAGGAACGCCCACTTGGCCGCCCCCGACGAGGCCACCGCCACGCGGATGGACCTCGCGGACCAGGGCGCCTACGTCAGAGGCCTTGAGGCACACCTCAGAGAGGCGCATCGCTGGCACGCCCGCTCCCCGTCGCCCCCACGGGGACAAGCAGTTCACCCGCCCCCGACACCCACCAGGCCGAGAAGACCAACACAGGTCAGGGGGCCCGCCAGCGCACCCGCCAGCAGGGCACGGCGCCCGGGCAAAGGCCCAGGTCAAGCCACACCGTGACACCCCAAATCCAGACCCCCGGGGCACACCAACAGCACCATCCCCACCAGCACCCACCAGCACCAGCGTACCACAGCACCCTAACCCAGCAGCCCAGCCAGCAACCACCGCCCGCACAACTCCACACCATGCCAGGACCACCATACACGCAGAGCCAGGGGACATGGCACCACCAACACCACCACCACGCCCGCTTCCCTCCCAACCCCTACCCCCTGATGCCCCAATACTACATGCGACGCCCACCAGCTACATCCCCACCAGGCCCAAGCACAAACGGGCCCCACGAACCACCCACCCCACAAGTCACATATCACCGCACCACACCATCACGTATACCACCACCACCAGCCCCTACCACCGCACCCGCCAACGCCGGGATACCACACACAACCGACACACCCTCATAACCCCCACCACACGATCCAGCACCACCCACGGCCCCCACTACACAAGCTCATGACACACGGGCCACGGTACACCCCCACGGACCCGCGGGAAGCCGCGTACGCGCACCAGCAGCTCCAGGGCCTAGTAGGAACACCACCACCAGCAGCCCCCCCACCAACACCCCATGCAAGCGAGCACCATCCACCGGCAGCCACCCATTACCTACGGACCGCAGGACAGCCCGGACGCCCATGCGACCGCCTCCCACCCACGCCTCGGCACCGCAACCAGCAAGGGACCGCAAAAGCCGCACGGCACGCACACGCCAGCCCCACACGACTTGGCGGGACGCCCAGACCCCCAGCCAGCGCAACACCCACACCCGCCCCCCCCAGCACCAGCAGTGCGGCCCCCACACCACCCTGCCCCCCGCCCCCCCCCCCGAGACCAGGCCACAGACGCAACACGCGGCGGTCCCCAAAAAGCCGATAGATTGCGATGCGCCCGCCGACACACACCACCGCGAGTCCCCCCTCCCGCAGCCAACAAGACAAACCCCATCACCAGACCCCACACGCGACAACGTCACCACCCCCCCCTACCCACACCACCCCCCCCATCACACCCCGCACCAACAGCCGCCGCACCGGCCGAACCCTACGCCCTACACAACCCCGCAGCGGTACGGCAGCACCTCTGGGGACTCGGGGACCAGGACGTGCTACGCCTCCGCACCTCCGGCACCACGCAGCGCATCCGGGCGACCAGCCCGGTCCAGGCGGCCACCCTGGGGGGGGGCGTCCGAGACTTCCTCTTCAACGCCTTCCTCCACGTCGCGCAACACGACCGCCTCCCACTCGCCACCCCCGACGGCGAGAGTCCGCCTCCCACAGGGGACCGAATCTGGGTGCCCCCCATCCACTGGGGGCGACACCTAGTCGAACACACCCCGTGCCGGGCCGGGTGGACACCAAGGGCCGCACCCGCTACCAATAGCCCGACATGGCCCACCCCCCACCTAGCGCCACCCCCAGCAACACCAAGAAGTGGGAAAGGGAAACATGGGTTGCCTGGATGGCGTCCCCGAGCAGCTTCAGGCACCACGTCCCGGGGGACGTCCCCATCCCTGACGACCAGCAGCCAGCCCCCTCCACGTACATGACCCTCATGTACAATCTGCACTACACCCTCTCCACCAACCACTACGGCGCACCAACTGGTCACTGGGTGGTGCACGGCACCGACTCCCTCCACCCCGCCGACTACGCCCCCCCCCCCCACACAACCCAGACCCCAACACATACATCAGGGGGGACGAGCTGGACGACCCCCACCTCTGGGGCACGTGGGAACGCAAGTCGATGGACACGCTGCTCTGCATCCGCAGCGGCAACCAGGGCTTTGGTAGGGTGATGTATTTCCTTGCCAAGTGGACCCAACGGACCTGGGAGATCCCCACGGACTGGTGGCTGTGGAAGGTCACGCTGCGCCCCCAGCAGAGGGAGGCCCCCCCGAACTGCAGGGGACCCACCCCCCCACGCCCCACCTCCCTACAGCTCTGGCCGTACATGGTGGCGGCCCGCCTCATGGCACTGCTGTGGCCGGGCCCAGACATCCCCACCCAAAACTACCCCCACCTCACGGGGGAGGACATGCCCGGCATCCAGCGATGCTTCTTCCACACCCTCGACTACCTCCAGCAAACGCACCCACACGTCCTGGAGCAGATATGGACACCCCCCGGGTAACCAACGCGCCCGCCCAGCCGGGACAACGCCACCACACCGCCACATGCACCTACACCGGCACCAGCACGCACAGGTCACCAGAGAAAGCGCGCGCACACGCCGAGTGCCCTAACTTGCACCCTCGTCCTCATTACTCGCAGGACCCAGCATCCTACGCCCGCACCCGCAGCCCAAGGCCCTCCGCCATCCCCCACAGCCCTCTCCTCCGCCTCCGACTCCACAACCTCCACGACCACAACCACCTCATCCGCCACAACCACCACATCCTCGTCAAGGACCCCACCCCGCAAGCTGCGAGGAAACCTCCCAAACGGGCCCCCGAACCCCTCCCCACCACAAGCAATCCCGCCACGGCCAAGGCCCACGCCCCGACGAAGCCTGCGCCCGCAGCCCGGCCGAAACCCAAGACCGCCGCCAAGCAGCCACCCGGACCCGTCGGCGCGCCGCGACCGCAACCCGCAGCCAAACCCAAGCCCAAGGCAAAGCCCGGCAGCGCGAGCCCGACACTCCGAGGACGCCCTCTACCACATTCAGCCCCAGCCATCCGAGGCCCGGAGGCAGCAGCCCCCAGCACGGCGCCCCCCAACCGTCACCGACGCCGCCGCCACAACCTTCATGGTGGAGCGCGCTGCGGCCGAAGCGCAACGCACTGTGTCCCGCCACCTCTCAAAGCCCGCACCTCAGGCCCACGGACCACCCCCGACCAGACCAGAACGGCGCCAGGGTCCACCAGCAGCGTCCCCGCCCCCCTACCAACCCTCGATGTCAGCCCACGTACAGCAAATGCCCCGCTACCGCCCCCACCGCGAGTCCCAACGCAACCCTGAGGCGGAGACCATGCGCGCATACCAGCGAGTCCACATCCGCCCGCGCCCCCGTTCCCCGCGCACTGCCACGGCACAAGACTACGAGGAGTCCCCCAGGCCCGCCACCGCCACTAGTCCCAACGACCACGTCATACCCACCCACGCCCGCTCCTCCGCCCAAGGCCACGGCCCAGCCCAGGGACAGTGGTGGCAACGCTGGACCCACACGCAGCTCTGGGAGCTGCGAAAGTGGGCCCGGGCAGAGCCCTCCCTCGAGGGCTTGGTCCACCGGCCCCGCAGGGGGTCGGCGGAGAACCACCGCCTCCAGCCGATGGGGGGGTGGATGCCGCAGGCCGCATGGAAAGCCATGCTGGCCAATGCGCTCCGACCCCTGGGAGTCCACCCCAGAACCTCCCTGCGCCTCAGGACCACCCGTATATGTTCAGGCGCCTGCGGGTGACCCTCCAGGAGACGCAACGAGACGGCTTACGTCTGTGGGACATCACCCAAAGCCCAGCCCTGCACACATACACCCCCTCGCCACCCCACAAGCGTCGGCGCACCGACACCAGTGGCACCCACAGCACGCCAGGAGCCCTACGCACCACACAGCACGACGTGCCTGACCTCCCAGCCAGCGGCGCCCCCACCTAGCCCAGTTACCCAGCCAGCCACAGCAGCGGGGCGCCACGCCGGGCCCCGCCCAGAAGACACCAAGTGAACCGGAGGCCGAAGGATGCCAACGCGCACGCCAACGAGCACCGCTACGCCCAACGGCACCGAACCCAAGCCTGCAGCCGTTGAAACCACCTAACCCAACCAAAACCCCAACACGAATCAAACCCGAGCCGCACCCCATAACTGCTAACCCTTGACTCCTAACCAGGCCCGCCGAGGGAGCAAGGTAGCCACAGCCCACAGCCACAGCCCACACAGCCGCCCTACCAGCAAACACCAAAAGCAACGAGGCAACTAACCAAACCCGCCCTGACCCATACCCGTGTACATCAGGACGCGCGAGCCGCACCCCTGGGGCGCGGCCGCCAGCGAAGCACGGACGACACACGCCAGAGAACACGACAGTATTGCACCGCTGCACCAGTTGCCCATGCCTGTGCCTGCAGTGTACGCGCGCCCCCTTTTTTATTTTTTCAAAGAAAAAAAATGAGGAGGCACGAAAAAAAACAAAAACAGAAAAGAAAATTAGGGGGGAGGAAGAGGGACACAACCACCAACGGCACACGCGCACCGCACACAGCGCGCACACCGGTGAACAGGCGCCACGTGGGCGAGGACACCGCAAACGCACATGCCCCGAGGGCAACAAAGGGACGGGACACCGTGGCCTGGCACACCGGTGAACAGGAGCCAAATGGCCCAGGACACCGCACACACAAAGCAGCACACCGAGCGGGCACACCGGTGAACAGGACCCAAGTGGCCCAGGACACTCCACACACAACACAACACACCGAGCGGGCGCACAGCTGAACAGGAGCCAAGTGGCCCAGGACACCGCAGACGCAACACAACAAATCAGGCGGGCACACCGGTGACCAGGAGCAAAGTGGCCCAGGACACCGCAAATACAAAGCAACGCACCAAGCGGGAGCACCGGTGAATAGGAGCCTAGTGGCCCACAACACCGCAGACGCAACGCAACGCACCGAGCGGGTGCACCAGTGAACGAGAGCAAAGTGGCCCAGGACACCGCACACACCTAGGGCGGCCGAGGGACAGGAAAGAACCAACACCCCATTGGTAGGAGACGCTGGGGCGACCCAGCCGACCCGGCGGGCCAGTGGCAGGAGCGGTACTACAAGGCGACTGGTCCGAGCCCGGCCAGGCTGCATCGGGGACCATGGCAAACGTCACCCGGAGCCATGGAAGCAACCAGTGACAGGCGAGCCGGTACACAGTCCAGGAGAGGGTCGCCTGCCAAGCAGAGTGGCCCCGCAACTCAAGCCACAAGGGTGAGGCGGCCGTACCGTAGACAAGCGGGAGCAATCCCCTTGTGGTGAGAGATACTCCACACGGCTGGGCAGCCCCCAGAGCAGCCGCCCAAAGGAGGGGGCATGTGGCCCTACCCATGGACACATCTGGGGACACCCTCCCACCTGGGACACCTGAACTGGGTGGCCGCGACATTGCCTTCCCCAGCACCTGCGGGAGCGGGTTAAGAGGCACCTGACCTAGGGCAGTGGGAGGTAGTTAGTGCCACGTCTGGTGAAATCTGGTAACCCCCCCCCCCCCCCGGGGCCATTTTTGTGAACAAAATGGGTAAATGAGGGTTTTGGAAATGTTTTCATGAGGACCCCCCCTATTTCGGGGGCGCTGAATCCAAATTAAATGCTATTGCAGTCAAAAAAATTGCTTTCGGGGTACTTTTTGAGTAAAGTGACGTTTTGGCCCGTAAAATCATAGGTGCTTCAACTGAAACAGAGGCCCACGTACTGGGCAGGTCATCCAGCCATTGAGGACCTGGCAGCACGGATAACGACAGTCGCACGAGCTCTGCAACAGTGTGAAAGGCGAATCCCCTAGACTCTGCATGACATGGGTTATGCGGATGGTTGTGTACCAAATGCCGGAAAGGTGAGACCACCGTTAGATCTAAGGAGGGATACAAGGACTGTGCAGGCGCCGGTGTGGCGCCC
This sequence comes from Eutreptiella sp. 'Long Island Sound 2002', assembly GCA_964036045.1. Taxonomy (NCBI): domain Eukaryota; phylum Euglenozoa; class Euglenophyceae; order Eutreptiales; family Eutreptiaceae; genus Eutreptiella; species Eutreptiella sp. 'Long Island Sound 2002'. The sequence continues at coordinate 61,867,388 of OZ038379.1, forward strand.
GTTTACCCTGTCAGAAAAAAAGGTAACCGGTGGTGTTGGTCTGTTAAACTTGTTGCAGTTTGCAAAGGACACAGCACAACGGACAAACAGGGTTCAACCGCTGTTGGTTGACGAAAACATGCATTACAGGATACTAAAGGTAGGTAGGTAGGTATCTTCGGGAGCTCGGGATGCCTCCTTTGACAATGCAGGAAGAAGGTCTTACCACTGGGATATCCTGTCCCTGCATACACCTTTACTCAAAAAGTACCCAAAGAGCAAATCTTTCAGCTCTAACGGCATGTTTTTTCGATTCAGCGCCCCCAAAATAGGGGGGGTCCGCATGAAAACATTTTCAACACCCTCATTTGGTCATTTTTTCCAAAAATGGCCCCCAAGGGGGGGGGGTTTACCAGATTTCACCAGACGTGGCACTAACTACCTGCATACACCTTTGCTCAAAAAGTACCCAAAGAGCAAATCTTTGGACTCCAACGGCATGTCCTTTGGATTCAACGCCCCCAAAACAGGGGGGGTCGTCATGAAAACATTTTCAAAACCCTCATTTACCCATTTTTCCCAAAAATGGCCACCCCGGGGGGGGGGTTTACCAGATTTCACCAGATGTGGCACCAACTACCTGCATACACCTTTACTCAAAAAGTACCCAAAGAGCAAATCTTTGGACTCTAACGGCATGTCTTTTGGATTCAGCGCCCCCAAAAGGAAGGGTCCTCATGAAAACATTTTGGAAACCCTCATTTACCCATTTTTTCCAAAAAATGGCCCCCGGGGGGGGGGGTTACCAGATTTCACCAGATGTGGCACTAACTACCTGCATACACCTTTACCCAAAAAAGTACCCAAAGAACAAATCTTTGGACTCTAACGGCATGTTTTCTGGATTCAGCGCGCCCAAAATAGGGGGGATCCTCATTGAAAACTTTTTCAAAACCCTCATTTACCCATTTTTCCCAAAAATGGCCCCCCGGGGGGGGGGGCTTACCAGATTTCACCAGATGTGGCACTAACTACCTGCATACACCTTTACTCAAAAAGTACCCAAGAGGAAAACTTTGGACTCTAACGGCATGTTTTCTGGATTCAGCGCGCCCAAAGTAGGGGGGGTCCTCATGAAAGCATTTTCAAAACCCTCATTTACCCATTTTTTTCACCCTACAACTGACCACTCATGCCCCAAAAATGCTGTTTTGGGCAAAAAAATTGGTATTTTTGGGCAAAAAAATGCGGGTTTTTGGTGATGGTGGCTCCCAAACCCTTGATCTTTTGCCTATAAACCCTGGAAATAACGCTTTTTTGAGTCCAGCACCCTGAAAATAGGGTATGGGGCCCTATATCTGACCACTCAGGCCCCAAAAACACTGTTTTAGGCCAAAAAATGGCATTTTTTGGCCGCTTTTGGCAGAACAATGTGGTTTTCTGGTTATGGCGGCCCTGAAACCCTCAAATATCTGCTCCAAAACCTTCCGGAACACTTCTTTTCGGTCCAGCACCCTCAAAATAGTGTATGGGGCCCTACAACTGACCACTCAGGCCCCAAAAGCACTGTTTTAGGCCAAAAAATGCGGTTTTTTTGGTGATGGCGGCTCAAAAACAATCCATAACATGCTCCAAAAACTTGCAAAACACATTTTTTTGAGTCTGGCACCCTCAACATAGGATATGGGGCCCTACTACTGACCACTCAGGCCCCAAAAACACTGTTTCAGGCAAAAAAAAGGTATTTTTTGGCCATGTTGGGGCAAAACATGCGGTTCTTTGGTTATGACAGCTCCGAAACTCTCGATAACTTGCTCCAAAAGCCATTGTTGGCCATTTTGTCATGGAAAAATGGCAAATTTTGGTACATACGGATGCTGTACATGGAGTGTTCGTGATCTGTGTGCCTCTACAACCTGTTTCTTCGGGGAGGTTCTTCAACTGCTTGTCTGAGGCCAAAAAACTCAATTTTTGACCAAAAAACCGGCCATTTTTGGCCGTTTCTTCATGAAAATGGCAAATTTTGGTGCATACGCATGCTTTAAATAGATTTTTTGTGATCTGTCGGCCTCTACAACCTGTTTTTTCGCATCCAGCACCCTCAAAATCGGGGCGGGGTCTTCAACTGCTTATCTGAAGCCTAAAAAACTCAGTTTTTGACCAAAAAACGGCCATTTTTGGCCCCTTTTTAATGAAAGGTGGCAAATTTTGGTGCATATGGATGCTGTAAATTGTGTTGTCGTGATCTATATGCCTCTACCACCTGCTTTTTTGCATCCAGCACCCTCAAAATAGGGGGAGGGCTCTTCAACTGCTTGTCTGAAGCGAAAAAACTGAAACTTTGACCAAAAAACGGCCATGGTGTCAAAAGGGGGGGAAAAGGATGAAAATTGCCTATAACTTTACGGCAGGGGAGGACAGGGGACCAGAAATGTGCTCAGGATGTCGAGTATGCTTAGTTACGCAACCTCATATGCTCAGTTCCCGCGTGCCGTGAAAGGTACGCCCCAAATCGACCAAACTAACTATTTACACTCGCGTCGCTGCCGCTAAATCGCGAATGAATCTGCGATTACGGGAAATCCTTAGTGAGTGCGATGCCAGATCAGAAATGGATTCTCCAAAAGATTGTAATTTTCAAAAATCGACTTCGCAGTCATGTAGAGATTTCCATGCTGTTTGGGAAAATGCCAAGATACTGAGTTATGTGACGAAATTAGATTTAAAATCATAGGTGGTACTGCAATTGCAGTACAATTTTGCGACCGGTCACTTTTGTCTCGGTGTGTCATGTATTGTGCCCGATACCAGTTGTCCATCCACAGCACGCAACACGATGCAAGCACCAGTGTGCACGTTGCTTTAAGTGCTGCTGCTGCCTGTTCGTCCACTGTATCTGCCGCAGCGTCTGCTTGCCCAAGTCGTACTTTGGTTCGTTTTTCTGTTTTCGTTAGGTACCCTGTTGCGTTTCCGGGTTTTTTCCTGTTTGGTACTGCCCGTTGACGCGTCAACAGGTACAGGTTCCTGCCCTCCTGTCGCAAAATGCGCACCCAGTGCTTGTGCTCCTGCCTTTTCGCTGCTGGTAAACTGTGTCGCGTTCTTTTGTTGAACCTGAGTCGCTGTGCAAATATTAACACCAGTTGCGCCGCCAGGTCGTTCTGTTTCAGTCCGTTCCAGAAGTATCTGCTGCTGTTTGGTATGCTGGTTCTGCCGTGCATGCCTCTCTTGGTGCTGCTGCTCCTTTGCTTACTTCTGCAATCATTCAATGCGTTACAGATTTTCTGGCTCGAAGTCACATTTTGCGTCTTTCTGTGTTAAATTGAATTTGCGAACATATTGTAATTATCGTTTCGCACAGCGTTCTTTAAAAAAAGCCTCTTTGAAAACATCGGGCCTTTTCGTGTAGTCGTTTCTGGTGCGCACGCTGCCGCCGCAATTTGTATTTCGTGTCTGCGTGCGCTCCGTTCCCAGCAACCGAAAACCGTTTTCCCAACCACAATTTCCTGTTCTGTTTCCGTCTTTAAACGCAGTTGAAAAAAAAAACCCTATCTTTCGGGCAGCGAAGGCTACGGCCGCTATTAAAACTGGACACAACTGCCATTGAGTGGCTGTTGGAAAAAGGCAAATCATTCCCCTGATCCCCTGACGAATATGCAAAGGTTACCGATGTATAATCGACAGTCACAAGTGGTAGCCTTGAAAAGGAATGTAAATACCGGCTTAGTCTGACCTGCCTGCTTTTCCTTTTCCTGTGTGGTTTGAGTGCGCGAGGCCTCGCGCACTGATTGTTTCGGTTGGACAATGTTCTGTGTCATGTTCTATGTGACCAGCGCTGTGTCTACACACACATACACCGCAAAAATTAAATGTGTTTGTCCGTCTGGTACTGTACCTGCAGTTGTACGCGTCATATCCATCCTGAAAACCAGTGAAACCAGACCGGGTGGTCAGGAGCAGAGGTCGCAGTGGCATGGGCAGCAACATTGCTTGGCACCGAAGACATCACGATAGTGTTGACTGAATAGTATCCTGCAAACAGATATGGTACACATAGCCAATGAAATACCTGATATGCACATATGAGAAATCCACCCTATCATCCACTAATTGATATAACTACTAAACATCCATGATTGCCTTATCCATCCCACATCCTATATTCCTAACAAGGAAATGGAATATGATATACCCTATCCCACATATATCCCATATATAGGGCCAAATAATGCTCCCTTAGGGGTAAAATGCCAGGGTAGGGTTGTGACCTGCTTCACCCCCCCACTTAAAACGACTGCCACGGGCAGGAAGTACATGCCCAAGAGGAACGTAGCAGTCACAAACAGCAGCAAATCACAGGTTAGCAGATTCCCTACCAGCGGGAATCGAAGCTACCCAGGCAATCTCGGAGCCGGCCGCACGACCGCTGAAGTAGCATCGATCGGTGGGAATCGAACCACCGCCGAAATACAGAAATTGACGAACGGGATCCCGCAGGTCCCGCAAAAAGTAGTAGGCGAAATCGCGAGCTGTTGCGCGTAGAGTCTGGTCCCTGCGTGTCGCATGAGGCATGTGGGGTCCAGCAGGTAAAGGCAGGTAGTTTTTCAAAGAATTAAAACTAAAGGCAAAGTGAAATCACACTTTTAAACAAAACTGAAGGTAATGGTACATGCGAAGCGGTGCGATGCGACAGTGCCAAAATTTGACTTTTGACAAAGAAAAGCCAGCAACAGGGACAGGAGACACTGACAGCAACTTAGGACTGTGCCTGCAGCAGGGTGCACGTGGGGAAACAAAGGCAGAGGTCAGGGATGCATGACTGACTTGTGCTCGCCACTGTCTTGTGCATGCTTAGGCCACTTAACAAACACGGCCACGATGGCCCACCGTGCGCGCGGTAGCTCACTAATTAGAGGAAAGAGGTCACGATGGCCTCAGGGTAAAAGAGCCGCTGCAAACACTAGGCACAAAGAAAAACACGGGTACGATGCCCACACCTTCCACCTTCGTGCTTTAGACAGTTTATGAGAGCTTGTATGTGCTTGATGTTGCTTGATGTGCTTGATTTAACGCTTGCATTAACGAGTGAGTTCTTGCTTGTAAGATGTAAGCTTGCTTGCTCACTTGCTTGTAAATTCCGAGACAAGGCCTAGCCAAAGGCCCACTTGCAAACTGAACCGACACACAAGAAAAATGAAACGAAGGCCGGTGTGCCTTGTGTGTGGATTGCCGGAAACCAGCCACGGCTGTGGCTAAATGCTACGGGCACGGCTCAGCCAAGGGCCGTGTCCGTGTGGATGCTTAATTTAGCATGTGTGTCACACGTGATGCACCACGTAGAGGGTAAAGGAGGAGGTACGGAGATGGGATGAGGGTGTGAGTAGACACACTTAAATAGACAAACCTCATAACCATGTAATAATAACCTGACCTCACTGCTAACCCCTCACCTAGGAGCCATACTACGTATATATATCATATATACACATAATAGAGCGATGCACAGCGACAAACACAAGACACACTTGTGCGCGCACACCCACTGGCAGGGCCCGGGGGCACACACTCGCCCGGAGGGCATCACAGAGTGTGGATCTCGCGGTGGCGGCCTTGGGGCACGTGATGGTGGCACTCCACACATACGGCACGTGCAAGAGTTTCCACAAACTACCCACGTACACACAACAAACAGTAAGCATATCCACAATAGAACACGTGTATAGATACGCCACCTTGTTGCTTGGTGTTCGTGTGTGTCTTGGGGGCGTGCGTATAAACACTTAGGTTAGCTTGCGTGTTACCTTTGTCGGTGGGTGTGCAACCGGCGGGCCGTAGCGCAGGGGGTCACCTCCAGGTCGCAAATTGGGGAGGTCGCCCGTACGGTCCCGCTGGTGAATCAGCCCACCCTACTCCCCGGGGGCACGATGACACGCCCCGAAGGAGTTTTACTCCCCCAACCCCTCTACACCGTGTATGACGGATTCATGTTTACACCTCCGTGTGTAAACTTGGGCCGGTGTACACGGCTACAAAACCCCAAAGGTAGGTGTCAACCTAGGTCTTGCTTGCTCGGGGGGCGGGTGATAACCAACGTAATAGGCAACCATATAATCCCGTAACTAAATTAATGGCATGCGCACACACACGCTACCATTGGCCACGGGCACACCCGGTTTTGGTGTGTCTCGGACAGAGAGACTCGTGTGTGTTGTGGAAATCCAAGTCCACGCACGGGTCTCTATAAAGAAAAATGCCACGCCCATATCCCAACCCGTTTGGTTGGGTGTTGGGATAGAGGACCCCTCGGGTGTTTTGGAAATCCAAGTCCACTCGTGGGGAACTCTAGAGAAAACATTAATATACATATTCTCTCATAAACATATGCATGTGCACACTCGCCCTTTTCATCATATTGTTTGTTCCCTCTCGTTGCAGGCAGGAACTCCCCCGCGAAATTCATCAAGGACATGAAGAGCACACCCAGCCAGCATGCGGCCCCATGCAATGGCAATGGAGGGTACCCACTTCCAACCCGGGCACGCATAGCGACCGGGGACGAATACCCAGGCGGCGGAGACGGCCCAAATCCGCAACGCCACTCTTTGCCTTTGAAGACCCCACCCACTCATAGAGTGACGGGGCAAAGGCACCCATTGCAATTCATATTAGAATACTTGTATTGTAGAGGACGACCCCTCCCTCTAGGCTTAAGTCCTCGCCGTATGTAGTGGCAATTTTGCACGCCACGAAATTTTTTCCACGTAATGTGAGCCACACGAGTACTCCGTAATTTGTATACCTACCCTCGTGTGGACAAGGGCAAATCGGTGGAAAACCATCACGCCCAACACAAAAAGGGAAAATGGGTTGTACCCGCCAACCCAACGAAGTTTTCAAGCCTTCGCCATTTTGAGCAAATGATTTAGCTCGTTGGCTTGGGTCACGGGTCAGGGACGGTCGTGGGGTCGTGGTTTCGGTACGGGGCGGCACTCCGAAACCTTGCAAACACCACCATGCGCACAACCCGGCAGAGTCTTCGGGAAGTGCTTGCCACGTTGTTAGCATCCTTGACAGGGGGCGTCATCGTGGGCAGGACTGACGGCAGTAGTCCTGGTGGTGGTAGGAGTGCTCCAGTAAGACCCAAGGATAGGGGTTTGAATGGCATTAAGACCCCCGAAAGAACACGTCCCACTTCCGCCCCAGGCTATATGCCACGCCACCCCACCCCAAGGACTCTCAAGCCTTTAGCGGTGAGAGAGGTAGACGGTGGGGTAAACCTGCGGTACCCACCGCCCTGCTCCGGTGGGGACTTTTGTAACCGAGGAGCGCGCCGTGCATGCACATCTTCTTTCCTGTCTCCCACCGCTTCTCGCTCTCTCCTCCCTTCCCCAAACAATAATATATCCATATCGGTTAGGGTTTTCTTTTCGTGGCACGCTCATGAGAGCGGTCCACCAAGGTGGGCAAGGATGTAAACGGTTTGGGTGAGATTCTGTTTCTGCAAGTAATCTCTCCAAACTTTGTTGTAGGATGGTAAGAAGGTTTCAACGGGTTCCTCGGTATCCCAATCTTTGGTATAACCCTCCCACCGCACCTTGAAGAGAAGTCTCTTGCGGTAAGTACGGTGACTTAATATTTTCTTGACATTATAGGTGTCCTCCTCAAACTGGGAGGGCACCCTAGCAACCTCCTCCGTGTAATTTAGAGGCACGGGGGAGCGAGGGGAGTTGACCGTTTTCATTAAACAATCAACGTGGACGTCAACTAACCTCCGTTGGTCCACTTGAATAACATAGAGGTCGTGCGCCTTCTTGGCCACAACCTCATAGGGCCCATCCCAATAGGGACAAGTCTTATCGCCAAGATTTTTGCGTTGGCGACGGACCCATACGCGGTCCCCTTTTGAGAAATTGGGGGACATCCTCCTACTCTTATTATACTTACGAGCCATTGTCTCTTGCACTTGAATCATAGCCCTCCGTGCAAGAGCAATAAGCTCCTCACGCCGTTGGAAGTAGTGAGCGGCGTCTTGGGCCACCCCCTTAGGCTCAGCAAGAGGAGGCCCCTTAGTACGGTTGTGTTTACCAAACACAATCTCGTTAGGTGTATAACCTGAAGGACCTGTAGTCTCATGCCACGCTCGTACAACGGCGGGCAAAACCTCTACCCAATTAGTTTTCTTTCTCTTCAAGGTAATGGCTTTAGCAACGGCACGCCTTAGCTGCTTGCCAGTATTTTCGGCCTTGCCATTACCTTGGTGCCTACCCGCGAGACACATAGTCGAGCGGGCACCAATCTTAGAACAAAGGGTTTGGAAATATTGGCTCACAAATTGTGGCCCACGGTCGGAGCATATTTCACGAGGGGCTCCGAACCTATCCACCCAGCGCTCCATTACCAAATGGGCCGCTCTTCTCCCCGTTAGCCCTTCATCCTTGTCTCCATGACGGGGTTTAGGAATAGGGATCGCGATGAGGTAGCCGGAAAGCCGGCATACACATAGGAGCATTCGGTCATACACCTCTCCATCGTGGGAGGTGGAAGGGTAGTGAAACACATCAAGCGCTATGGAGTCCATGGGCTCCATAGGTATAGGCATAGGGGTCATGTACCCTTGCTTGCGCTTGGTGTCATGCGTGTGAATGGCACATGAGGGACACGTTTGACATTGCAGTTCCACTGCTTTGTACAACCCCTCACCTTCCACGCCATGGTTAATTTCCTTCCAGTGTTTTTCCACACTGGAGGTAGTTAAGTGAAATGCATCATGGTATTCGGCTACCAAACGATGCACTAGCGGCGTAGGAACACACCACCGTCCATTACGGACGAGCTTGTTATCCACCAACCTCACTCCATCTTGGAAGCTCCCATTCAAGGCATCTTGCCACATTTGCTTGTAGCGTTGACAATTTGGGTAGTGTTTAGCCCAATTTATCTCAAAAACATTGGGAGCATCCTCCCCATGTATAGGAGTTGCTTTCTTGTGGGACTTCCAAGATTTTTTTATCTTGACAATTCGCTCCAGTCTCCAAAGCTTTCTCTTTTGCTTCGTCCCCCCCCCTACTGGAGGCGAAGCCAGAGGGGGTGGATCACACGCGGGTGCCCCTTGAGCCCGAGGCGCCGCTTTAGACCTAGTAACAACGGGCGCCACAACCGCCCTAAATACAAGGGGGCGGGCGAGAAGTTCCTCCTTCTCGGCCGCCATCATGTCCCTCACATCCCCGGCCGCTTGGGCCGTCCCATGTATGGACACATCACCCAACGCCGGGTTAGCAGGGTAAGCCCAACGGGACAAGAAATCACCCACGGGGTTCACTGGCCCCGGAGTGTAAACCACATGGAGGTCGAATTTAGAGAACAATTCATGCCAACGCGCTTGGCGTGGAGAGGGACCCCCCACGGTTTTGAGGTCCTCCGTAGCCCAATTTTCAAGGCTACGGTGGTCCGTACGGACCTCCACGCGCTTGTTCCCCACCCAACCATGCCATTTCAAAAGCGCCGCCACTATGGCGTAGCATTCCTTCTCCCGAGGGCTCCAATTCAATTGGCTGCCTGACAATTTGCGGGAGAAAAAGGCAAGGGGGCGTAGGGCACCATCGGGACCTTCCTGTTGTAGGGCCGCCCCCACCGCCCAATTACTAGCGTCCGGGGTGAGGACAAAGTCCTTATCCCAATCGGCTAGTTGGAGGGGAACAATATCCGTAATAGCACGCTTGAGCTTCAAAAAGGCCTCGTTAGCCGAAGCATTCCATGTTAGGCCTATCTTTTTGCCATTCTTATGCTTAGGCAAATCCTTCAACATATTAATCAAAGGGGTAGCTATGGAGGCGTAGTGTTGGACATAGCCCGAATAATAGTTGGCGAGCCCCAAGAACCCCCGGAGCTCCCGAACATTATCCGGTTTGTCCCAACGCTCAAGCGCCCACATTTTCCCTGGCGCCGGCCGACGTGTGCCATTTTCCAACACATGGCCACAAAACTCAACCGAACGAACAAAGAAATCGGTTTTGCTAACCGAAGCAACCAACTCCTCTTTTCGTAGCCTATCCAACACGGCACGCACGTCGCGGTCGTGGTTAGCCAATAGCTCCTCCTCCGTCGCACCGGAGGAACCAATAATAATATCATCAATATATACGTCCGCACAATCCAAACCCTGCAAAACATGGTCCATGACCCGTTGAAAAATAGCGGGCCCATTCTTGATACCCATAGGCATAACACGCCATTGGTATCGCTTACCCGCCAAATTCATGGCGGTCTTAGCCCGGGATTCAGGGTGAAGGGGAATTTGATGAAACCCTTTACTCAAGTCCACAATAGTGAAAATCTTGTGTTTGGATTGATTTTCCAACATGTTTTCTATCAGGGGGAGGGGGTGTGCGTCGGGCAAGGTAGCCTCATTAAGTTGGCGGTAGTCCACCACGAGGCGCCACTTTCCTTTCTCTTTCTTGGGCACAACGAAACCGTTGGACGCCCATTCGGAGGCAGGGCACGGCTCAATCCAGCCACGAGCCAAAAAGTCCTCCACTGTTTCTCGCTCCGCCGCAGCACGCTCCCCCACCAACCGTATAGGCTTCACGGACTTGGGTTTGGCGTTCGGGTATAGGTCAAGTTTAGCAAACCCCAACCGCTCCGTACCACGGACCTTAGGGTGTTCTTGGTCCGGACGGAGACGAACCTCCCCACTAAAAACATCCCGCTCGTAGTCCGCGAGGATGCGTCTCCTCATGAGCTCCACCTCCGGAGACACAATAGGCTCTTGGGCGGTGACAACGCCACCCACACGAGAAGCCGCCAACAATCGTGTGGCGCCTTTACGTTTTCGGTAACGCTTAACGGTAGTGGCCCTCCCACCCAATAACTCTCGCTCAATTTTCGCAATGCGTGAACGCACGCATTCTTGTGCCTCCAAATCTTCGGGGGTAGGATCAAGAGTAACGGGTGCGAGGAGTTTTTTATGGGTCGCCTGATACGTGAGGGTGCGCACCGAAGCCAAATGGTTAGGCACCCTTTCATCCTCCGACTCCTCCTCCGAGGTCATGCCCGGCTCGCCATCCGTGTTGGGGTTAGAGACGGCCGGTGCCAAAACGGAGGCCACATGACATTTAGTGGCCGCCAAATTTTCCTCCGCAATACCACCGTCCACGTATAGCGCCACCGTGGACCAACCCCGTTGAGGAAGGGGCGTGAGGTGGTCATTCTGATAGAGACAGGCTTTAGTCTCTGGCCCAGGAAGGTGGTACCCTTGCAAAGTAATTTCCATAAGGGGTTTCCACCACTCCCTATGTGTCCACTTCGGCCCTACGACGATGGCTCGTAGTTTTTCTTGCCGAATTTTCCGAACACAATCGGAAAACCGATGATAGGGAGGGCACATCCAATATAATTTGGAGGGGTCCGCGGGAGTGGAAAAGAAATCTTCAAGCGGCGAAACCCAACGGGTAGCCTGGGCCATACCCGGGACCCTATTGAAGGCGTCCACGTCGGGGTTTTTGCCAAATTGTTTTTTGACACGTGCGGCCCAATATGGCGTGAGGCCATAGTCAGACTGGGTCCACATGGACCCATCACGCCGCGTAGGTAGAACATCACGGGCAAGGGCTTCGGGAGCAAATTCAACGAGCTCCAAAGCACAAGCCCGGTCCTGTACGGGGGCCACGGAGGAAGCGGTCAAGGCATAGGATATGTGTTTCTCGGCCTCAACACGGTTAGGCGGTTCGCCACCAGGGGGCGTAACCACAATGGCCGGGGCAGGGTGCGTAGGAGCGACCGCCCCAATGACTGGAACGGTTAGGCCCCACACGGACTGACGTGACACCTTACCATGAATGGGTTTCACCAAAAATGGTTTGCCGCTTCGTGGAGCCTCACGGAAGTCCTCAATCCAAAAACGGGAGTGCACTGGATGGTGAGAGTACAAACAATTGAAACGGGCAAAATGGCTCACACAATGTTCGTAACCCCATGGGTGCCCCAAAACCATATCCCAAGGTAAATTCGGGACAAGGTACGGGGACACGCCATACTGGGCAACACGAGGAAGTGAAACACTACCATCCACAACCCCCGTAAATTGAATTTTGACGTCTATTTGCTCGTCCCCCCCCGGCAAAGGCGTCTCATTATCGGCTTGGAGTAGGCGCCTCCGTTGGGGGGATTCATATTTTTCGGAGAGTTGGTCTCCAAAAACATTGGGGTTGGCCAAAGCGACCGCTTGGCACCCAAAATCCACCAAAACACGGAGGGCCTTGCGTTCTCCATTGGGCAAAACAACCTGAACGGAAAGTTCGGTTTGAATCTCACTAGTCACTATATGCCCCTTCATGACTCTCGATGGAACGAGAGCCACGGTAGTGTCACAGGGGTGCCCGAGGTTTTCTTCTTTCGAAGGGGGCGCCTCTGGGCACCTCTACCAACGTCCGCGCCCGTTCGGCGCTCCCTTGCCTCCTTTATCGCCTTTGCCGCCGCCACCCTTATAACCACCACCACCCTTATCACCACCGCCACCCTTATCGCCACCCTTAGGCTTACCACCTTTAGACTTACCCGCAATGTTCCAATGAGTGTCATTGCACGGAGAATTAGGCTTACACGTCCAAAGGGTGGTATTGGTGGCACCCAAATCAATCCAAGACATGTCCATATCCGTTTGTTTACGTGTTTTCCAATGTTTGGAACACGGAACCCAAAAGGTAGGTGGCGGTTTAGCCCCGGGGTCGACGGGTTTCTTCGCCGGAGGTTTAGAGTGACCCACGGCGTTGACGGAGGTGTCAGCGGGTTCGGAGGTGTCAGGGTCCGCCGTAGCCTCCGCATTAACCGCATGCACCGCGGTTTTATTGTGAGAAGGGCGATGAGTGTACGTCACCGTCGTCTTGTCTCCTTTATTGAGGCGTTCGAGAGCTTCCCTCTCCGACACGCTTTTATGGGCAATGGCGTAGATTTCCGCAGGCTTCAAACGAGGCCTACGTTGCTCCACTTTCATAGTGTAGCCGCGTGTGTGAGGTGTGTTGTTGAGCTTCAAGATCCACTCCTGGAGAGCCGGGTCTTTGCAGTCAACTATCACCCCCGGCCCCGAATAGGAAACAATCTCAGGAATCGTAGTGCAAGCTTGAGCGCTATATTTCCTGAGTTCTTTTTCGAATGGGGCGCGACCCGGCGAAGGGTCAAGGCCACTAAAATCCACCACATAGCTGTCTGGGCTATTCTTAGCCTCTTGCTTGACGACCTTCTCCTTGATCCACGGGAGCTTGCTTAGAAGCTGCTCCCGGATCACGTGGGGACGAGTCTCATTGCTCAGAGGCAACAAACGTTGCCAACGAGCATAGAAATCTTCAAGGTCGATGAGGGTCACTTGCCCTTTAACCACCCTGGGGGTGAGGGCTCGCCACCTTTCGTCAGCCCTTGAGGGGTCATACTCGTGGAAACGTTGTTCCAAAAAGTCCCACAACTCTTTGAGGGTGGGGGCCGTGCGTGTGTGGTGGGTGGCCTCGGCAACCCGGGCGTTGATGATCGCCTTTAGCCATGGGGGCAAGGTACTCAAAATCATTTTTGCCTCGTTGGCCTTTCGGTACATGGGATCACACCCCCCCAACCATTGTTGAAGCTTCTCCACCCACTCGTCGTAGCACTCTAGCTGCCCATTAAATTGCGGTTTAGGCATATCACTATCCTCCACCGCTTTGGTGTAACTATTTTGCACCATAGGCATTTGGTACGGGTGGTAAGCAGGGGGAGCCATGGTTGGGGGTGCACCTCGACTTGCACTTGGTGCAACCTTCACTGGAGAGACTGTACACGTATCCGTAGGATGAAAGGGCGTGTACGAAGGTTTACCAGGGGAAGTGAAAACATTTTTCGTGAGGGGATTAATGTTCCCCAACGAAGAGGTGTTCTCCTCTTCATTGGCCCACGGGGCCGTAGGCTCCGTGGGGTGTTCTTCGCCCTTAGGCGTCGCCCTCCACTCGGGAACAGCACGTTCCTTCTGCTTTTCGGCGATTCCCCTCCACGATGTAGGTTCTTGGGGGTGGGGGTGTTCGTGGTGTTCTTCCCCCCCCCTCGGCCACCCCGAATCCGGACAACCGTTCGGATGGTAGATGCAATCGTGGGATGGGTGGACGGAGAAAGGAAGGACACACCCACCACCGGATGAACCGGATGGCGCCCCCATGGGCGCCGTAGGCGCCGCCGGTGTAGGATCAGGAACGGGCGGAGGCGCCGATGGCGGGGGTGAGACCACCGTAACGGGTTCCGCAGGCGTGGAGTACCAGTGGTCCCACGCATCGATCCTAGATGCAACGGCGGCGTAACGTGTAGCGAGCGACTCCACTGCGCTAAAACACTTAGCCGTGTTGCCGTTGGACATCTTAAGATGATCCGACACACTAGCCTCCACCGCCTTAGAATCCCGTTGGTAGCCCTGAACCACCGCGTCAAACTTAGCCAACGTAGACAAGATTTGGGTCATCCGGTCCCCGTAGGACTGACTGATGCCCACGGTAGAGGCTACTGCCTGAGAAAGTTCCTGATGGGATCGCTGCAACTCCAGATTCTGATTTCGCAGGTCTCTCACCTGTGCCATCAGAGATTGGATGCACGTTTCGTAGTGCACCACACACCGGGGACAGCCACAGGTGTGCTGTAGGTCGTCCTCCCCCCGTGTAGGAGTGGGGCCCCCAGAATGTCGAAAAGATGGACCCCCCCCTCCACGAGGAGGAGATGACCCACCACCGCCCCCCCCCAGCAGCCCCCCCTGCCACGGAGGGACCAGAGGGCCCCCCCGCAGGGCGAGACGGGGGTGTGGGGCGCGCAGCAACAGGTGCTGGCGCCCCCCCACTAGAGGGATGTCCCCCCCCCGAACCCCCACCATTAGATGGCCGAACCAGGTGCGGGATTCCCTGCACGTGCTCGATGTAAGCCACCTGGCGGTGGCGCGCGGACGGCGGAGGGGGAACATGACCAACAGTATTCGGTCGCGGCGGTGGGGGTGGGGAATCGTCCACCACAATATACTGTGGTGACTCATGAACCACCATAGGTGATCGAGTTCTCGGATGGGAAGCAAAAACAGGCTCCGATCCCGTTGCAACCTCTGGATCCCCCCCCCAATTGGGCAGTTGGGGGTCCTCCGTAGGAGATGTATTTGTGGGGGGAGAGACCAAATTTATTGGGAGGGTTGCTGAACCTCCCTCCACCTGATTCCCTCCCCCCCAGCTCAGATTGTTGACCTTCGGCATTGCCGGAGAATCATCCACTAGGGATGGACGATCTTTCGTGCCACTCATAGGCACTGGAGATGTAGTACCGGCCCGGTCCTCCGCAGGCTCCGGAGATTCCACGACAAGACACGGGCGGTTTTTGACGCCGCTCATAGGCACCGGGGACTCTTCCACAACAATGAACTGAGGGGCCGGAGAGTCCTCCACCGTGATGTAGTGGGGGGCCGGGGATTCTTCCACCAGCATGGGGCGATCCCTGGTCCCTGACATAGGTTCAGGAGGTGCAGGCGACGAGGCAACGGAAATAGGGGAATGATGGAGTTCATGACGTTCCAACACTCCAATCTCCTCCTCCTCATCGTCGTTCCACTGCTCCACCGCCAGGGGGAACCACTGGTCACACTCATCCTCCTCGATTTGCGCGGGGGATTCCTCGATGATCGTAGGATTTAGCCTGGATCCGCTCGGGGGATTGGGATACGCTCCCAAGGCAGGAGATTCCTCCACCAGGGAGGGAAACCGCCGTGATCCACTCATTGGAGTGGGCGACGATTCCACCACAGTGGGGTTCTGCTTAGTCCCCGACATGGCTTGCTGGATCAGGGCCACGGCCTCTCGAGCCGGACCCAGATGGCCATGGGGATCAGGCGTGAGCGCGAGTACTCGACGGTTTTCAGCGTCGAGTTGGTCAACAATGGGGCTGATGGGCCCTGCCGCAAACAGGTTTTTTCTGACCTGAGGCTCTGGCAACCCCCCTAGCGACGGAGGAGTGCCAGAGTCGACCACGATTGGCCCCATTGGCGAAGCCATCGTACCCCAGTCGGCAGCGCGTGAGGGCGCAGCGTTCGTACGCTCGATCACCCCAGTAAATTGGTCGATTACTGCCCGATTCTCGGCGCTAGTAACGGTTCCCGAGCCCATAATAGGCGATTGTGGTCCTCTTATCGCTCCCTGAGGGTGGCCGTCTATTTCCCCCCCAACCATCCCAGGTACACCAGCTGGATTTCGAGGATGGGGGGCCCCGATGGGAACATTCGGGGATTTCGGAAACTTAGGATTTGTAGCCACTTGGGGCTTGGCCCGTTTTTGCGGCCCCTGCCCGGTCGATGGGGTCAGGGCCGAGGAGGTCCTGAGAGTGGGGACCTGGACACCCTCAGATATCCCTCCCGGGGAAGAGATTTTCTCTTGGATTTGGTCCACGATTTCGCGGACCGATCGCTTTCCGCGATGCCAAGCGCCCAACAGAGACGAAAAATTTTCGCCTCTGCTACCATGAAACCAGACCGGGTGGTCAGGAGCAGAGGTCGCAGTGGCATGGGCAGCAACATTGCTTGGCACCGAAGACATCACGATAGTGTTGACTGAATAGTATCCTGCAAACAGATATGGTACACATAGCCAATGAAATACCTGATATGCACATATGAGAAATCCACCCTATCATCCACTAATTGATATAACTACTAAACATCCATGATTGCCTTATCCATCCCACATCCTATATTCCTAACAAGGAAATGGAATATGATATACCCTATCCCACATATATCCCATATATAGGGCCAAATAATGCTCCCTTAGGGGTAAAATGCCAGGGTAGGGTTGTGACCTGCTTCACCAGTACATCACGTGATCTGAGTGCGCGAGGCTTCGCGCACTCCAGATGCCCAAATTCATATTGGATTTTTACTTTGGAGTACATGTGTACACTGATCATGGGAAGTCGGCACGTCATACACTTTCAGTGCTCCTTCGTCAACGCAATGTGAGTTTTCATAATGTGTGGGAGCTGTGCATTTCCACAAACGCCAGTCCTTAGGGTTATTATGTTTCGTAACAAACTCTACTTGGAATATCTTGAGTGCGCGAGGCCTCGCGCACTCAGAACATCGTAGAATATAAAAAACGTCCCATTTAGGAACACGGAGTTGCGCAATGCTATAAAAAGGAATTTCTTTCACTGCGCCCTAAAACACGTTCATCAAACATCCAAAAAAAAAGTTTTTTTGCCCTGTTGCGAACCAGTCCTTTTCTCCGCGTTCAATGCGCAAAACAGGGTGCAGCTTGCGTGGACTAAGGGCCATGTGCGAGGCCTCGCGAAATGCGCAGAAAGGAAACTATGCTGACTGCACATACCCGTTGTCCTGGTTCTTCCAGGTTAGCTATTTCAACGTAGACACTCATCTGTACGGCATGAACAATGGCGTTCCTGAGATTCTCATATGTGTCGGGTATATGGTGTTGCCGCTGATCTTCAACACACCGAATAAGGTTATCTGCCATCACCAACAACGGTATCGGCTCAACATCCTGTGCGCCTCCTTGGGCTTGTCCCGCCAGTGTTGCACGGAAAGGACCACGGTGTATCTGTCCTCAGAATATCGGCCGTACATGTAGTATCCAACTTCTGCAAATCCAGGCATTCTGTCCGTCAACTTTCACGAATTGTAATAACCGCTTCAACGCTGTGCCATCCAGATACACACCAGCGATCTGCATCCGTGGACGTACGTACAGTCGTCGATGCGCAAGGGCGGGCGCATGGGAGACGACACACACTCAGCTGAAAACATATTGGTGGCTTCCCAGAGAACGACTTATATGGGTCTTGTTGGAGTAGATGCTTCGGCCGGCTCAATGCGTTTTACCAGCAACTTTGGATTTTTCTGTTTAATCTGGCCCACCCCCTTCGCCGTGTCGATCCTCACTTTGTCCAGCTTATAATTATAATCTCCACTTGATTCCTCTCTGGATGAAGGTAGTCATCCATGTCCGTACCCATCATCGGGCCGCAGTCCGGTTCTTCCTTCTTCTTCAGACTCTCTCATGGTGTACCAGCCTCTGATTCCACTTCTTCAGGTTCGTACTCCGGCTCCTTCTGTTCCTGAGCTGTCTTTCTGGCCGGACTATGCAATCTACGGTGACAAAAAGGCCTGTTTTCCAGGAAAAGAAGCAACAAAAGAGGTTAAAAACCAACGCAAGAATCAATATGTGACGTGTTTCTACCAAAAACGGGTACTGTAACATTGAGAATGCAAAAATGCGAAGTATCGCGACTGGTTTTAACAAAAAGCTGCCGCGACGCCTTGCGCATCAGAAGGGGTGCAGTAACCTGATGTTGTACGCTGTATGTGTGGGGCCGCGCGCATCACAGCAACGTCTCCAACCTTCTTCGCACATTTCGGATAACGTTACCCTCTCTCTATTCCTCCGACACACTATGCTGGGGGACAAGCTCCCACAATTTTCTCATACAACGGGTCTTAAGCGGCCCATGCTGAGTCAGCGCTAATAGTACGGAACCAAGGACTTGTTTATAATGTTTAGTCCCCTTCAAGATCAGAAAAGACGGTGGAAAGGCACGTAAAACCCTGCGTGGCCAGTGTAGCCTGATTGTGCATCCAGGCTCCAGGCACTATTTAATGCAAAGCAGTTGCACACACTATGCATTCAGGTATGCGGCTAGTCGTTGACGCACCGAGGTCACAAACGAATTGGGGATTTTGCATACAGTAACCCTATGACCTCCTTTCCAGATAGAGATTAGTTGTCAAAGATCGGCAACATCGTCAATGGATACTGCACCCCTGTCTTGACCTTTCTTATTTTGCAGGCTGGAGAGGACACTTTCCGAGAATTCCTCAGCAAAAGCCCCTCCGGGCATTGCTGAGTACCATGACGTGTGGCACGATAAGGCAGTTGCAACAGTTTGTTCGTACTTCAACAGTGTTTCCCCCATGTTCAAACGGCCAGAGAGGCAGATGACGATCTGCATTCCCCCAGATGCAAAGCTATTCGTGTTAGCGTTGTCACCTGCCCGATTACACCGCCTCCCCAGGTGCCCCAGATATAGTAACATAGGACAATACTGTGTCAACAGGTGCTGCGTAGCTTTGCACACAGCGTACCGAAGACGGTTTCGGCAATTTGGTGGACGCACTCACCCCAACGCGCAACATTTTTGTTCAGACGGCGTACATGGGACCCCATGCCCCACAGTCGTGCTCCAATGGTTATCTCCATGGCAATCAGCCTTGAAAAACAGGGGACCGTTTCACCACTGCGTAACAACTCTTTACGAAATAAAGTCACAATTGGCCAAAAGGAGCAAAACGTTTGCGTAACACCAAACTTCATGCGTGCCAGAAGCTCCATACTATAGGGTGGTACCGCAAACATTGGCAGACGTTCCACTCGGTTGTTTTTTCACCATACATCATTTTGCAAATGTGGTAATGAATGTTCTCATCACATAAAAAACGTACAACTGAACAGGTCTGCTGGGCCACGTCCTTGGTAAAATGCAGTAGATTGGGCAGCGAAAAGTTGTTGCGTACTTTTTCATTGATTAGGCAAAGAGGCCGCCAATGCGGTCTCGTGGCAGGTACCTTACAAATCATATCAGGCTGTGCTCTGATGTTTCGCACAATGGGCCGAGTACTTGCAAATCCTAGGTCACGTAGAACGCGGGCAAAGAATTCCTCTGTGTTCCCCAACATGTGTGTAACAATAAGAACACGCCGTTTCAGCTCCTCGAAGTTAGGCTGACCATGCCAGTAGTGTGGCGCAGCACCGGCCTTGCCATTGTGCGGGCTTTACCGCCTATTCCCGATTTTTCCACCCTCTTCCCCGTGACCCCCATTGTCCTTGATCTCATCAAAGGTTCCATACTTCCAAATTTCCAGTTTCCAAATTCCAAAAATGTCCCGCAAACAACACCCTTGGCAACCCTTGGCAATGAAATACAAATGCGAGGTCCGGTAATTCAAATTCAGGGAGGAATTGAGGACTGAGACACTTGAGTCCATCAATACATGAACGTCATGGAGAGGGGAACAAATAATGACAATGTGGGGCAAAGGAGATGAGAAGTAGAAGTGACGATGAAACCCCGGAATGAGATATGCGATTATTGAAGACTATGTTACATCCCTACTCCAGGAATCGATTTATATACCATACACCCTCGAACCATGCGTTCCGGTATGGACATGCGACGCCATGCTAGCACAGTCTCGATACTACAAGGACTTAAGAAGACACATTTGTTCACAGAAAATAAAGCATGACGCAATGACATCAGTGTGTCTTCTTAAGTTGCTGTAGTATCAAGATTGTGCTAGCATTGCGTCGCATGTCCATAACGGAACGCATAGTTCGAGGGTGTATGGTATATAAATTGATTGCTGGGGTAGGGATGCAACATCGTCTTCGATTTTGGCATATCCTATTGCAAGGCTTCATCTTCACTTCTACTTCACATCTCCTTTGCCCGACATTGTCATTATTTGCTCCCTTCTCCAAGACGTTCATGTATTGCTGGACTCAAGTGTCTCCGTCCCAAACTCCTACCTGAATTTGAATTAGTGGACCAGGCATTTGTATTGTATTGCCAACGGTTGCCAACGGTTCAGTTTGCGGGACATTTTTGGAATTTGGAAACTGGAAATTCGGAAGTATGGAAGCTTTGATGAGATCTAGGGCAATGGGGGTCATGGGGAAGAAGGTGGAAAACTTTGGAATAGGCGTCCCAGCCCGCACAATGGCAGGGGCCGGTACTACGGACCTTCAGTATGGTAGCAGAGGTTTACCTGCCGCGTACCGTCAGTCGGGGAGCTTGGGCCCTCATAACCCCTGCTCAAGTGGACTCCGGGTTACCATTAACGATACCATCCGGGGATCGTCAGTTGAAGCTTGAGAAGAAAGAACACATTCGGAAAGAAGACTTGGTATTGACATGGAGGACATTGTCGCCCGTTGTGAAGGAGCATGTCGAAAATGATGTCATCTCCGAGTACCCGCGGAAGAATTGGACGAGAAGGTCACGAGCTGCAGCAGTGGCTCACAGGCCCGGCGTTACCGAAAAAGCGGTTCTCCGAAACCACCCAAGAAGGATGGGGAATTGGCCGTGGAAATGACGCCAACCCCTTCCGCCGAATGTTCAGTGCTCCATCGGACTCCGAGAGATATCATACTTTTACCTGCCGGATAGCGCCGGCGCGGATCCAGACCTCCATGCGGGGCGATCGCATACGGCCCCAAGTCCTGAACTTGCTCATGATGCAGAACGGAAAGCGTTACACCGAAGGTCCGCAACAACAAGAGTCCCAAGGCATACCGAGTTCGGTATGATGGGGCCGGAGGCAGGAAGGGTGGACGGTGATGGGACAGGCGACACCGTGATGGGCGGAGGAGAGGAACAGGGAGCTCCGGAAGATCCGCCGCGGGATAGCCGAGCCAGAGATGGAGATGCCCCTCATCCGCACGACGACGCCAGGGAAGGGACGTGCTGGGACGGGGCGCGTGAAGATCATTGCCCTTGCCGACATGTGGATTTCTACATCGGAAGTTATCCCTGGTTGGGCAGGGATGCCCCTATTTAAAGGAGCGACAAGTAATGCTCGCCGGGGGGAAACCCCCATGCATCAAAAAAGGAGCGACAAGTTGGACGACACCACCAGTGGAATTCTTGAGGCCCAGGCCATCTTCGACAATGATCTGGAGAGTATCCAACCACATCAAGAGGACTACGAGGCCAAGCTGGAGTGCATAAGTGCAAGCAGGGTAACACAAAGGGCAGGTTGAAGTGCAAAACTACAAGAAGGATCAGCAAAATCAGCAGGCTGGATTGCAGAATTGAAGCAGGATGACACAAAAGTCAGCTGGAGTGTTCAAACTCGAGTGGCAAAGGCAGGAGAGGTACAAGCAGGATAAGACAAGGTGGTGTTGCGCTGCAAAAGGAAACGTGCTCAAGAGATTTTACATGGGCTGCTTCAACAAGGATTTTGGATAAAATTTGTAGCGTATCCAAACCTGCTCCAAAATAATTCTGAGCTGCGTCCGACATCAAGATGGACGCCCTTTGCAACTGCGACCGTGAACAAGCCGAAAAGGAATGGACCATGCAGGACAAGACGCCCTCAAGTGCAGCAGAGCCGGGGACCGTAACGCCTCTGAGGGATGTATTGGAGAAGCTGCTCCATAGGCTGCTCCCCGGCGAGTTGAAGTCCTGCGACTCAGCAAAGCGTCTTCCAGCAAGGACAGCTGCTTGAAGGATGGCGTACGCAATCCTCTTGAGGAGGGAGGTGTTGCAGGATGGGCTGTCCCTCATCTGCCGCTGGAGTTTTCAGAGAATTGCGTCTGCTGTTGTAGTCGCCGCAACAGCCGCGACTACCGCCTAAAGCCGCAGAGACGCCAGTCCACATGGATAAAGAATAATTTCATCAAGTGAAGTGTGATTCCTGTTGTGGATTGTTGCTGAAAAAAGCATAGTGTTTTGTTGTAATAATGTGTTGATCATGTTTCGTGATTTTTGCGATATTGAGTGATGCAGTAGAAATAGGCGATGTAAGCACTGCAGGCCTTTGGCGCTTCAGGTCTTCTACCGGCCATGTAGACTAACGATGCATCTGTGGTCTGCTTCGCAGGCTCGTTTTTTTCTCAGAGCGAGCATGCAAAGCTCGCAGAGCTATTAGTAAGCCACAGTGAACCGGAAGCCAAGCAGCGGGCATCGGTGGCCCTCGCTACAGTTACAAGCTGCAGCATCGCGGCTGCCAAGGCCATGAAGGCCCTTCCCTGTTGCCGGCCCAGCGGTGGCTGCATCACGAAGGGCTGAGGGAAGTGCACTGCTCAGCAGAGTACCCCGTTGAATGTGAACCCGATGAATCACGTTGACTGGGTCGACGTCTTTTGTGTTGCTGCTGCCACTGCTGGTGTGTTGCTGCTGCTAGTGCAAGTCTTCAAGCAGTAGTGTCAAGAAACCAAGCAGGAGTGTCCGAACACCAAGCACGAGATGTTTTATTATAAAAGGTTTCCATCAAAAGCAAGCTGCAGTGCATAAGTTGCAGGCAGGATAGCACAAAAGTAAGTTAGAGTGTTCAAACTCGAGTGGCTAAGGCAGAAGAGTGAAGCCGGTTCGGACCCCCGTGGCCATCTTTGGGTCAGTTGAGGTGTGTATCTATGTGCCGGCAAGCCGCCATTGGCTCATATCATACTCTCCCATCCACCTGACCTAACCTGATGTGATAGTGTCAGAGGCTTGGCCATTCCAGCTATGAGCGGCCACATCAAAACCGAGGCGCCGCCGGCTGAGATTTATATATCAGAATATCAGGAATCAAAAGGTTTTTTTTATCATATTGTTTCCGTAATTTTTCAGCTATCCGTTCTGATTGTCAATGTATCGGCGACTGTCAGTTGGCTCGCGATTTTGCGGTAACCGATTGGTTAACTGTTATTTCGAGATTTTCTAGCGGAGATCCCGATGAAGGGTTAAAATTCATCAGAAAAGAGTTCGTTGCTTCCGCAATTTTCATGTTATACACTCGCAAAATCTATCCGATTTTTTCAGACATTCAGAATCGGATTTTCGATCTCGAGGTCGCCGCACTTGATATGATGAACTTCGAGTGGTCCTACATTTTTCCCCGATCACGAATCAACCTTCCTTTTGTTGTCTCCTTCATTTTTCTTGGAGATATAGGCGAAACAAAATGGATTCGTGAGGCCACTTTGAAGAATCATATCTCCGGCTCATTGCGAGGAATTTCAATTCTGAGATATGGGCTTGCATCGCCTTAGTCTCAACTTAATTTGGGGAGCATCAAACGCCTTTGATGTGTACATATGCCTGGTGTAGCAAGGGATAATGGTCAAGAGGGTAGAAAGTGATTTATAACTCTTGGACCATGCAACCGAACATTTCAATGCGACTTTTGAGTGTACCGCATGAGTGTTGGGATTGCATAGAAACTTTTCATTGGGTTCCTACGTATTTTTGACATGAAGTTATGGTCATGGAGGGTCATGACACACCATGGTGGGAGCCATTTTTGAGGGTATGTGTTATATGGATGATATGTGCTTCGCTATGCTCACGCCCATGTTATATATCTCCGTTTGTAGGAAGATATGTTTAGTCATACGTGGCAAGGGCTTTGCTTATGTCCGAATGGTGAGCTCCATAGCGCTAGACCAAGTCTACCGCACATATAGTGCATGTGAGAAGGCTTACGAAGCGACCCACAAGCGCCACTATCAATTTTCCCATTTTCATGGTGCATGTCGGGAGGAGGTTCGAAGGTGTCCCTATGCGTCCATGTGGGGATCCAAGTGGGGGGATTGTTCGCAAATGGTCCGGAGCAATTGTGTTTTGAACCATATGTTGATACCATGGGTGAGCAAAGTTATATACTATTGTGATTTTCTTGAATTTGGCAATATTTGCATGCTTTTGACCTCATTTTATGCTCATTTTTGTATTTTATGTGCTCAACTGGTCGGCTAACAGTAAAGTGCCTAGAGATCTGTGAACTATGGTATGTTGCTTATATGTTGGCATATGCTTCAGTGTTGCACCTCACCATATGCCGGATCACGTGGTCACTTTGGCTTGGCACACGAGGCCTCAGAAAATTAGGTCTCAAACTCATGAGTTGAGTTGTGAAGCATGGCATGTATATATCCGGAGCGATTTGGGAGCCAATGTTGGGATATTCTTGGGCATGGATCTTTGGTCTATATCACGCTTGTATATTACTCTCCGGTTTGACACATGCATGGAGCATATGAACATTTGGCGTATGCATTTTTGAGTATATAATTGAATTTCGGGCATTATGGTGTGATTTGCCTAATTTTGCTATGTTGTGAGGTTATCTTCATGTGGCAATTCTCCAAGCCCAATCGACTCCAAATCCAACCAAGGTTATGTCAGGGTAGAGCATGGTCCTGAGTGCCACTCTAGGCCATGACACGCCACCTCCCTATTTGGGCTAGGATTTAGAGGCTTGGGAGTGAACACATTTTTGGGGTTTGTGTAGTGACTTTTGACACATGGCATTTAGCCATCTTATTTGACTGGGTTCAGGGCATCATGTTGGCGAGTCAGGGAAAGGTCTTGAGTCCAGGGAATGAGGGGTCTATGGCTGTGATTACGTATGTTTCCATCTTTCCCCAACTTTGCTTGATTTGTGTTCATATGCCAATTTCAGGGCTTCTTTTTCCATTATTCTATTGGTGCAATTCTATGTACATGCTCAACGCCCGTGTCTCCGTGTGCACCGTGAGACGACCGGCGTGTTGAAAGAAGTTGTTGAGTGTCAATGCGGGACCTCAAACATCCTTGGAAGCCCTCAGTGTGGATTTGGATTTGAGCTATTGTACTTCTTAGGCGGCTCAAGTTGCATGGTGAAAATTTGCCCAAAACTGCCTCTCTACGGCACTGCGAAAAAATAGTCCTTTTGGGGGGGACGTAAAACACAGGAACCAAAAATCCCGTGAAAAGCAATTAACTGGTCCAATTTCCTTCATTTTCAACAAAACTGACTGCCCGGGAAAATGATTTATTTCCAGAAAAAGGAAGGTCTTTTTTGGAAAATCGCGACTTTTTGTTTCCTATACCACTTATGCTTTGCAATAAAAACACCCATGAGCTTTCAATCTTTTGGAAAACCAGTTTCGAAAACCCTGTTCCACGCTGCACGACAAGAAGCATTTTTTGGCACCCCTTCTTTGCGCGAGGCCTCGCGCAAACACCAACACAACAGCGCAATAAAATGCATCACAGAGAAGAATGTGCCGCACAAGGTGACAGCATAAGGGTCGTCGAAGAGGAATGCATAGCGCGAGCCCTCGCGCATAATATATCAGAACAAGCGAAGCAATTACTTTTTCTTCGGAACAGTTTGCATCTTAGAACCCAATGCCTTACCAACGGACGTGTTACCCTTAGGCGGTGGCTTTGCGGGCGCCCTTCTTGGTTGGGACTGACGGGCTGGCTGCTTGAATGGAGCTCCGGCCCCGGTTTCCTCGGACCTTGGCTTCGCTGCCACTTTCTTCGCTGCCTTGCCCTGGGAGATCTGCGCTTCCTCCTCCTCTTCTTCCTCGCTCTCCTCCTCTTCATCCCCATCGCTCTCGTCGGATTCTGCACCGGTAACCGACTTTGCTGCCTGAGGCTTGGAGGCAGTCTTCTTCTTCCCGGGGGCTGGTTCCCCACCAGTAGACTTCCGCTTTGCAGGGGCCAGTGCTTCTGCAGCTTGACCTTTCTCAACAGTCTCTTCCTCCTCCAGCGACAACGCATCAGAACCCACCTTGTCATCGCGAACCCAAAGGGGAATACCACGGTTTGCCCAGTTGGCTTGCTGGTCCCAATCACCAGACGCGTGCAGTTTCGACTCTTGTGTCAATACGTGGTTCAACTTAGTCTGCACTCTGTTGACCCAATCAGAGAGATTGTCGGAGGTAACACCAAGAAGGTACATGCGAGAATCCGGCTCGATGGGCGCGATCTTGCACACCAGATCCGGCTGATGATCAATGAACACAAACGCAGGCTTGAAGCTCTTATCCTGCTTCAGGTAAAAGAGGTGAGTGTCGAAATACCACATAACCGTCGTTATCGG
The DNA here is from genome assembly GCA_964036045.1 of Eutreptiella sp. 'Long Island Sound 2002'. Lineage (NCBI taxonomy): Eukaryota > Euglenozoa > Euglenophyceae > Eutreptiales > Eutreptiaceae > Eutreptiella > Eutreptiella sp. 'Long Island Sound 2002'. The sequence goes on from OZ038379.1 coordinate 61,893,987, forward strand.
AAGGTGACCGCCAAATTCAACAGGATCCATCTCCTCTACTTGAGTAGGTTCTTCGTGACTTTGTCCCCTTTGTCGTGGAACTTCTGCAGACCTTTCACAGCTTCCGGACCAGCATAGTAGGCAAATGTCATAAAATCTTTCCACAATTTATACGTTTTGTCCTGAAAGTGACAACGTTATGCGCGAGGCTTCGCGCAACGAAGAGCACCGAAACAACGATTAATGAACATACGAATTGACCAGGTTGCTTCAGTTCAGCGGTTGGAACCAGGGCACTCATCTGCACAGCATCCACAATTGCGATCTTGAGATTGCTGTATGTGTCAGCAGGCCTTGCCGCCGCTGATCTTCAACACATCGAATGAGGTTATCTGCTGCCTCATACAGCGGAATTGGCTCAACGCCTTGTGCGCTTCCTTGTGCTTGTCCCGCCAGCTTTGCACGGAAGGCCCACGGTGTCGTAGGCTTCAGAATATCGGCGATGCATACAGTATGCCACTGCTGCAGATCCAGACACGCTGTACGTCGCTTCTCCCGAATCTTCGCAATCGCTTCCACGCTGTGCTGTCCAGATACACACCAATAATCGCCATCTGCAAATATGAGACACGTCTATGCGCGAGGGCTTGCGCAACGAGAAGAGCAAAAAGTCGGTGGGCAACATACTATTATCTTCCCAGAGAACGACGTGTAATGGGCCTGTTGGCGGTGCTGCTTCCAGTGACTCAATACGCTTCTGCAGTAACTTCGTATCTTTCCGTCTAATCTGCCCCTTCGTCTTCTCCTAGTCGATTCTCACGTTGTCCAGCTCAACCTCCACCTGCCTCGCATCCAGCTGCAGGTGGTCCTCGATGTCAGTACCCAAGGTTAAGCCAGGATCTCGTGTTTCCTTCTTCTTACGCCCCTTCTTTGGTGTTCCAGCCTCCGATCCTGAGGTCCCAGGGTCATAGTCGGTATCTTCTCGTTCCTCGGCTGTTTTTTTGGCGGGGCTTGCCATTCTGCGATAAGAAGAAAGCCTGTATTGAAGGAAACATAACCCTGAAAACGGTTAAAATCGTCGTCGATAATGCATATGTGGGGCGCTTTTAGCGAATACGAGTACAGTATGGTTGAGAATGCAAAACTGAAGGGGCACGGCACTGTTTTTGACTGTTAACCTTGCGCGAGGCCTCGCGCAAGAGAGGGGGTGTACTAACCTGTTGTTTCATGGTGTTTGCGCGAGGCCTCGCGCATTACTGCATGTTCTCCAATCTTCTTCGAAGGTTTCGCAGCGTGTCGGCCTCTCCCTGTTCCTCCAACACACTGCGTTGGGGGATCAGCTCCGACAGTTTTCGCTTGAAACCAGCCCTAAGTGGCTCCTGCTGCGTTAGCACCAACAACACAGACACAAGGACTTGTTTGTAGTGGTTAGAACCCTTTGGAATTAGAAGAGACGGTGGAAAGTTAGGTACACCCCTGCGCGGCGAATGCGCCTCAATTGTACAAGTAGGCTCAGCACACCACCTAACCCAAGGCACATATACACGCTCTGCGTTCAAGTAAACAGTTAACCACTGACGCACGGAATTGACAGAGGAATTGGGGATTTTACAGACGTTCACCCTGTGACCTTCTTTGCGGATAGTGATGAGCTGATACAGATCGTCAACATCTTCAATGGTTACTGCACCTCTGTTTTGGCCTTTCTTTGTCACAAGGCTGGAAAGCAGACTTTCACAAAATTCCTCGGCAAAAGCCTGTCCAGGCATGGCTGTGTGCCATGCACTGTTGCACAATAGCGCAGTTGCAACAGTGCGTTCGTATTTTGAAAGTGTGTCCCCCATGTTCAAACGGTCTAACAGACACATAACAATCTGCAATCCCTCAGAAGCAAAAACACCCGTGTTGGCCGTCTCCCCAGCCCAATTGCACTGCCTAACGAGGTGTCCTAGGTATAGTAACATGGGACAGTATTGTGTTAACAGAACCTGCATGGCCTTACACACAGCGTAACGGAGGCGACTTCGCCGATTTGCAGGACTTGCCAGCTCAGGGGAATGACATTTTCGTTTAAGGCGCCGTATGTGGGGGCCCATACCCAACAGCAGTGCACCAACAGTTATCTCCATTGTGATCAGCTTGGGAAAACAGGGGACTGTGTCACCGCTGCGCAACAAACCCTTACGGAAAAAGGTCACAATCGGCCAAAATGAGCGAAATGTTTGTGTAACGCAAAATTTGTACGCGTGCCGGAAACCATATAATATAGGGTGTGAACGCAAAAAAAGCCGGACGTTCCAACCCGTTGTTTTTTCACCGTACATCATCTTACAAATGCGGTAATGGATGTTCTCATCACATAGAACAGGGACAACTGGTCGGGTGTGCTGCGCCAAGTCCCTAGTAAATTGCAGTAGGTTAAGAGGCGATACGTTGCCGCTTACCTTTTCTATGCTTAGACAAAGGGGTCGCCAATGTGGTCTCTTGGCAGGCACAGGGCGAATAATGTCAAGCGGTGCCCTAATGTTTCGCACAACAGGTTGCGTGCTTACAAATCCTAGATCCTTCCCTCGGTGTTTCCCAGCATGCGTGCAACAACAGGAACACGCCGTTCAAAGTCTTCCAGGCTAGGATGACCATGCCAGTAGCGCGGTGCATCCTTCAGTAGCAACACAGCCAACGCTGTTGCGTTCAGGCTTTTGTCGTTCTTGTCAGGATTTGTGGTAAACTGTTTGTTGTACCAGTTGTCCATCCACAACACAACCCACTGTTGGTGCATTTTGTTCCATGTAGTCTGTAACCTGACTGCGGCCCTCTCCTTCAGGGAAGGTGCGCTGTATCGCGCCAGACCTGACCTTGCTAAAATGGGACGCTGCGTCCTACTTCCCTCTACCGCAACAACTGACTTTGGTTTTCCCTGGTATGGAACTGCGCGGTGGCGCATCAGCAAATAAAGCCGCCAGGCCTCCTCTATCAAAACACCAACCCATCTCTTTCCTTCTGCCGCAATCGCCTTTTCAACGCTGCAACGCGTCCGTTCATTCTTGCACAGACGCAAAAAAAACACAAACAACAATCGCGCTCCCTCGTCCCCCTGTTTTAGTCCTTCCCACAGTTCTTCTGCCGTGTGCTACGGCGGTTTGTCTGAGCAGACATCGCGGAAAACTCCGGATGCTGCGGCCACTGTCTTCTCCAGGTCCACCTCTTTACGCAGGGGCATTGTTGCTGTGAAGAATGAATGCGTACCTGTATCTATGTAAAAATCGCTGTCCGAAAAACTTTCTTGATTTCAAACATCAACCTGTCACACAGTTTTCGCGCAACCAATTGTTCTGTGATTCGCTTGTGGCATGCACCATTTTCGGTTAACTGTAACTGTCTGGTGATCCCACATTTGACTAGTTAATCCTGATTGCGGTAGCCAGTTGCGGCGCGCTACCATCGCTGTTGGGCAGTGAAGCCAGCGGTGACCACAGTATGAAAACCGGAGATGCCGGCGGGACCTGTATGGGCGCCCATGCAGCAGCGCCGCATCAAGGGAATGTACATGGTGTGTAGTTGGTGGATCTGTCCAATTTTGGTTTCTATGAGCGCTTGTGACCTCCATTGCGCGAGGCCTCGCACAATGATCACCGAAACTTTAATGTTTCTCATGCGCCGTTCCATGCGCGAGGCCTCGCGCTTGAAACTGCAGTTTGTTCCGGAATATTTATACTTTTCAAGATTCTTGGGTACACACATGTTGAAGTTTATTCGTTAATAGATCTATCCCTGTCACGCAATCCTGATAATGGTACTAAGTTACGTGTAGAAATACGACAGGGTTTCATTTTTCGACAACCTGCCTAATGCGTCGTGCTGTAGCACATTAATCTGACACAAATGAACATCTTTGCGCGAGGCCTCGCGCAAAGAATGGTCACCAAACAATACTTTTCCCTGTCTCGCCCATGGGACACATCATTCTCATAGAAATAGTTAATCTGCCATACTTGTTTGCGACGTTTTTAAAATATCCATCAAAACAACTATTTTTTGATGCCTTTGGAAACCTGGCATTTTGCTACCTTTTCCTTCGTTTTTGACCATGCAACTTGAGCCGCCTAAGTACTTGGGAGTTGGTTATTGAAAGGGATCAGGATTTGTGTGAAGGAGCCATATTTTACTATTTTTTGTGGGAAATCGTGCAGGATAAGGCAAGATCATGCAGAACCTGGTGAGAAGCAAGACCATGTAATAAGATTGGCAGAATCCTGCTCATGGAAGTCGCGAGCGCAAAATGCCAGCTGGCAGCCGGGATTCACTGAAGAAATGTAAATAAGTAGCTCGTTTATTATCGTTAATGGGACTGTAGATTTGTAGGCGAATCAATATTTTAATGAGCACAATTCATGTTCGCTTATACAGGTACTATAAGCTCACAATGATTTGAGAATCTCTGTTTCATTTGCCTACGCGTGCCAGTCCTATTACAAGCTTATAGTTGTCCGAAAAGACGACAAAGAGTTCTCTATCGTGCGCTTGGTACAGTCGACAAACACTCACGAAAGCTGCCAGCTGCTTGTTGGTCTGTGATCGTTGTCATGTCAGTGCACGTTGATTTGTTGCGAGACACAGCTCAGTGGCCTGCTCAGTGTTCCAACAAGCCCTCTACCTACGTGCTATTTGCTGCGGGCGACGTGTTGTCTTCTCCGACTGGCGGTGCTTCCCTGATCCCCTGTGGACTACAGCTTCGACCGCGCCCCGGGTTTGCCGCCTTTGTGGAGTGTTTGCCTGGAGCTGCAGTTTCGTCGTTCAGCACTGTCGTTGACGGCCGTGGATCTTGTGGAGAACGCTGGGATGCGCGCTGTCTCATGCACGAGTTGGTTGTCATGTGCAGCCACGCGTTGCGCCGTACGGCTGTTGGGCAGCCTGTTGCTCCCCTGGCTGTTCGTGCCATTGTTACACCTGTGGTCATGGAGGTCAGCTCCTTAGATTTGTCGACTACTGCTTCGTTGCCTGGGTCTGCTATTGTGGAGGACCCGCGTGCTGGCGCAGTGACCACTTCTCTGCCTTGTTCTGTTGATGCTGCGCAGTCTGCAGCTGGCGCTGAGGCTACTGTGCTACGACGGTGTCGCCCTCGTGCCAATAGAGCGAACGCACGCCTTCGCGCAAAGGCGGCGGCTGCTCTTTGAGTTGCTGGGTCGAGTGCTGCTAATGCGCTTGTGCCATGTTCATTTTCTCTAAGGTTGTTGCGTGCAGGTGTTGCCCCGCGCCTGCTGTGTGGCTGGAGCTTTTTGCCTGGCCACTGATGCACCTTGTACACGCTTTTTGGCTAGTTGCGGCGCCTGTTTGGCCCTGCATCTATGTTGTTTTGGCTGGGCGTTCATGGTCGCTGCAGTATGCAGTTGTTTGCTTCTTACATCTCGGTCATTTACATTGAATCTGCGAAAATGACTTGTCCAGGAACGTTCCACTTGCCTCTGAGGGCCTTCCTACTGTGATTTCCACAGTGTACTGATACGTACCCTTGCTTTCTTTTTCGCTGTTGAGCAGGCTGTGCCTTGGGACTGTGTGCTGCCCATTTGCTGATTTCACTACTGCGGTTTTATTGTCTCTGGTGGCCTTTGTGAGGGCCCGGCAGTGAGTTGTTGTGTGTGGCGCTGCTGCCTGCTCTTGGTGTGTGCTGCCTTTGCCGCCTACTTTGGGTGTGTGCTGGCTCCCGCCTGCTCGCAGCCTGCTGCAAGCGTGTGTTGGCTATGCCGCCTGCGTGTGGTGTGTGCTGGGAGATGTGGTTGGGTGGGTGCTGCAGTGATGGCTGCTGCTTTTTGGATGAGGTTTACTGTTATTTTGTTTTTGGCCTTTGGGCTTTTTGGCGCACGGTGACTAGTCTCAAAATGCCATGTGTTTTGCAGGTGCCCCTGGGCAGTGTTTTAGGAGGGGAGTGCCTATAGCACACCTTCTTTGGGCAGTGTGGTCGCACAGGGAACCAACTCTCAAACAAGCATTGTGTTTTGGGCAATTTGCCCTGGCACAGTGTGGTGCTGGGGGTTTTGGGCCCATGGCACCCACTGTGTGATATAATCTTGGGGATGTCGTTGTGTGTTGGCAGGTTCCTGCATCTCTTATCATTATTCTTATCAAACATTTCACACCCCTTGGAGTGTATGAAATATTTTAGGAGGGGAGTGTAATAAGATTGGCAGAACCCTGCCTATGGAAGTCGCAACCGCAAAATGCCAGCTGGCAGCCGGGATTCACTGGTGCAATGTAAATCAGTAGCTCGTTTATTATCGTTAATGGGACTGTAGATTTGTAGGTAAATCAATATTTTAATGAGCACAATTCATGTTCGCTTATAGGCGTACTATAAGCTCAAAATGATTACAGAATCTCCGTTTCATTTGCCTACGCGTGCCAGTCCTATTACAACCATAGGAGTGACAGGAAATGGTGGAAGGGGTACAGCAGCGGCCGGTCCTGGTAGGCACCTTCTTTATGGTAGCAGAGGAGTATCTGCCCCCTACAGCCGCACGGGGGACTTGGGCCCTCATGAGCCCTGCCCAAGGACGCCCCGGGTGCAGATCGTTGAGTCCGTGGAGTCGACGCCGGACTGGGAAGCCCGAGAAGAGCGAAGATGCTCAGAACAGAGAGCCCTTGCAGGACATGGGCTGGACATGGAGGACCTGGCCTCCATGTGTGGAAGGCAATGCCGCAAGGCTTGCAATCTCCGCTCCCCTGCAGAGGAGTTGAAGGAGACTGGCAGCAACGGCAGGGCCCGGCGTTACGAGAAGCGCGGGTCACCAAAACCCGCGTTCGAAGCCAGGGCAATGGAGACGGATCCCAGCCCGGTCAGGCTGTGGTCAGCTGCAGAGTCCGAGGGGCATTCTGATGGATATCGGACCGCTTTCCCTTCGGAGTCGGAGGAGATGGCCAGACCGCCCACAAGGGCGCACACGGCCCCCGAACTCAGCCTGGAGCATGACGCCGAGGCGTTGGAGAGGCCTACCAGAGCCAGAACGGCGCCTGTGGCCCGGCACACGGAGCCAAAGCGAGATAACATGGGCGACACACCCATGGTGGAGGAGTCCGAGGCGCCAGGAACCGTGGGATGCGCTGGATCAGGTGGAAAGCATGTCGAGTGCCACGGCGAGCACGTATCCTTCCTCATCGGCAAGTACCCAAAGATGGAGATGGAGGCCATTGTGCAGCACGTCGACCGCCTGGAGAACCAGAAGGAGGGCCTAGAGGAGGAGATCGCGGGGATCCTGGATGACCAGTCGGCAGCGGAGAGAAACATGGCGGAGCTGCGAGCGGAGCAGGACCGGTACCGGGAGAAGCTGGGGATGGCCCTGCAGAAGCAGCAGCGAGTGGTGGACAGCCTCCTCCACCTGGTGGAGGACATGTCAGGACGCCTGAAAAGGCTAGAGGAGTTACAACCCCTCGCCTCGGGTCCGGAGCTCCCGGCAAAGCCGGCAGCGGCAGAGCTGGTGGAGCGGGTTAAGACCCGCAGGAGCGCCATGGAGAAACCCATGGGCGGCCCTGCAGAGGCACCTTACGCGCCTCCGCGTGTTGACCCGGGTGCGCTGCCGTTTGTTCCCATGTTCAGCGAATCCATAATGCTCGGGGAGCATACAGCACCGGCTGGGTCCATGCGGGAAGAGCACGCAACCACGGACCTGAAGAGCCTGACGGTACAGATGTCCCATGCCGCCCAGGATCCACTAACCACTACGACTGCCCATGGAGTTTATGCGGAAGAGGAGATCCATACCATGCAGGGGCGAACCATGGGAAGGGCCAACTGACATGGTCGAGGCCATCCAGGCGGAAACCTGTGGGTGAAGGACCCCACTACGGGGATATGGACAGCCGGGGGAGCAAGTCTTTCCCGCATCCCAAACTCCAGGGGTTCAGGCCCAACTGGACCGCACCCCATGGAGGAGAGGGATGTACGGGGAGTGTACTCACACCCCTTGGCCACAGGTGGTATCGGTCTCGGTGGAGTGGTGGCTGCAGACGGCGGAGACGCCATCAGGATTGACGACCTCAGGGGAATCAAAATTCCATCTTACGATGGCAATCCCTCCAACCTGGATGACTTCATCCTGGATTGGGAGGACTTCGCCGAGGAGGTCGTCGGCGAGATGAAGGGAGCGCCGAGGGACAAGTGGGTATGTCAGACATTCCCACACAGGCTGGCGCAGGACCTGAAGGAGGAGCTCAGGGATCAGATCCGCGAGGGATTGATCCAGACGGAGCAGGCCTGCCTCCAGTGGCTGGAGGACGAGGAGCAAGTGGGCAACCCCAACCAGAAGTTGGAGGATTTGTGGTCCATTCCGCTGCCGCTGGAGCGCGGGGAACTGAGGGTCCGGGAATGGAATCGGTACATCCGCAAGTACCGAAGAAGCCTTAAGCTGGTGGAGGACTGGAAGGAGTCCAGCGAGATCCGACACCTGCTGAAGGACGTCCTCCCCGGCCACTGGAAGAGAAGGATGGAGGACGAGGAGAAGAAGAGAGCAAAGAAGCGCGTGGCCGTACGGGTCATGGCATCGGAGGACACCCACGCCGGAATAATGGAGTGTTTCCGGCGAAACCTCGGCGAGCCGAGCCGAATGTTGGGGTTGAAGAACGCCGTCTACGTGGAGGTATTCGGCGACACCATGGGGCAAAGGCTGATGCGCCTCAACAATGCGGAGTGGAGGCGCGGAGTGCCGCTGAGGATGCAGGTCATCTTCGCCCGCATGAGCCTGGACGAGATCATGAAGTACATCACGGTGGAGCTGAAGCTCAACGCCAAGAACGAGGCCCACGTGCAGGATCAACAGGGCCATGGACATTGAGGTCATCGGGAAGATCGCCAACACCGAGAGGTACAGGGGGACACGGTCGGCACCGCGGAGGAAGGGAGTGGAAGCGGCCAAGATCTCTGGACCGCGACCACCCGAGAGTATCATGAAGAAGCCCACTTCTTCGCGTTTGTAGCGCACAATATGAAGGAGCATGGGCAGGACATCTCCAGGTGGAAACATCTGGACCCAAGGACCAAAGGCCGCAAGGAACCGCGGAGGATCGGGAACCCGCCGCTCTCATTCCGCGAGTACAGATCAAAGCACGACGGTTGCTGGGTCTGCTACGGCGAGGGGAACAACCATGCACATGACCACCGGCATTGCAAGGTATATGAGGAGGACAAGAAGATCTACTTCGCGGCCCATCCCGACAAGAAGCCCAAGGAGCAACGAATTGCTGATTGGAAGGCAAAGAGCGGAGACGGCGGAAAAGCCCAAGGAAAGGGCCAAGGGAAAGGCGGAGGAAAGGCTATGGTCGAGGACCCGGCCCAGACCGACGTGTGAGGTCGATCGAGGAGGTTGCTGAGGACATGTTGAGGACGTTGGAGGAACTGAAAGCCCAGCAACGTGGTGGACAAAGTCTGAGCGGATCGCAGCAGGAGGGAGCTGCGGCAGGCCACGTCTAGAGGAGCCCCCACGGGAGTGAAAACCCAGAGTTCTCTCCTCCGAAAATCAGTAGAATCCTAGAGAAAGCGCAGGCACAGCGGGTGCCGAAGAAGGCTCCAGAAGAGCCAAAACCACTGAGTTCCGCCACTCCCAACCCCTGGAGCGCCCTGCCAAGGGAAGTGTATGTGGGCAAGGGACGTGGCAAGAAGGAAGGAGCGACCACGTAGAGTTCCGTGGACGGGCAGGACCAGCCCAAGATCTACACCATCCGTGACCATACCCTCAAAGTCCTGATGCACCCGGATGTGCTAGAGTTGCATGCCGTGAGAGTCGTCAATACCCCGCAGGCTGACCAGCGGCAGTTGCACTTGAAGGTGCGTGTACGGTGCGGACAAGAGGAGTTGGTGGTGGATGTGTTGGTGGATACGGGTGCCCAGGTGAGCCTGGTCCGGAGAGGGCTGTTCAAGGAGGAATCCCTGCAGCCCAGCCGTAGACCGGTACGCCTGAAGGTGGCCAATGGAGAGATTGTGGGTTGCGGCACCCATGAGGCCACTATCAGTATGGAATTCTGGGAGCATGAGCGCTTGAACTGAAGCCGGTTCGGACCCCCGTCGCCATCCTTTGGTCACTTGGGGTGTGTATCTATGTGCCGGCAAGCTGCCATTGGCTGATATCATACTCTCCCATCCACCTGACCTAACCTGATGTGATAGTGTGATAGGCTTGGCCATTCCAGCTATGAGCGGCCATATTCAATACCGAGGCGCCGCCGGCTGGGTTTTATATATCGAAATGTCAGGAATCAACAGGGTTTTTTTATCATATTGTTTCTGTAATTTTTCAGCTATCCGTTCTGATTGTCAATGTATCGGCGACTGTCAGTTGGCTCGCGATTTTGCGGTAACCGATTGGTTAACTGTTATTTCCAGATATTTTGGCGAAAACCGCGATGAAGGGTCAGATTCCATCAGTAAAGGGTTCGTTGCTTCCGCAATTTTCATGTTATACGCTCGCAAAATTAATCCGATTTTTTCAGACATTCAGAATCGGATTTTCGACTTCGAGGTCGCTGCACTTGATATGATGAATTTCGAGTGGTCCTACATTTTTCCCCGATCACGAATCATCCCTCCTTTTGTTGTCTCCTTCATTTTTCTGGGAGATATAGTCGAAACAAAATTGATTCGTGAGGCCACTTTGAAGAATCATCCATCCGGCTCATTGCGAGGCATATCAATTTTGAGCAATAGGTTGGAACCGCCTTAATCTCAACTTAATTTGGGAAGCGTCAAACGCCTTTGATGTGTATACATGCCCAGTGTAGCAAGGGATAATGGTCAAGAGGGTAGAAAGTGTTATATAATTCTTGGACCGTAAAACCGAATATTTTAATGGGACTTTCGAGTGCACCGCATGAGTGTTGGTGTTGCATAGAAACCTTCCTTGGGTTCCCACGTGTTTTTAACGTGAGGTTATGTCCATGGAGGGGCATGGCATACCACGGTCGGAGCCACCTTTTAAGGGTATGTGTCATATGGATGGTATGTGCTTCGCTATGCTCACGCCCATGTTATATATCTTCGTTTTTAGGAAGATACGTGGAGTCATACTTGACAAGGGCTTCGCCCATGTCCGAATGATGAGCTCCATGGCGCTAGACTAGGTCTACCGCACATATAGTGCATGTGGGAAGGCTTACGGAGCGACGCACAAGCGCCACTATCAATTTTCCCATTTTCATGGTGCGTATCGGGAGGAGGTTCGAAGGTGTCCCCATGCGTCCATGTGGGGATCCAAGTGAGGGGGTTGTTTGCAAATGGTCCCAAGCAATTGTGATTTGAACCATATGTTGATACCATGGGTGAGCGAAGTTATATACTATTGTGATTACTTTGAATTTGGCAATATTTGCATGTTTGTGACCTCATTTTATGCTCGTTTTTGTATTTTATGTGCTCAACTGGTCGGCTAACAGTAAAGTGCCTAGAGATCTGTGAACTATGGTATGTTGCTTATATGTTGGCATATGCTTCGGTGTTGCACCTCACCATATGCCGGATCACGTGGTCCTTTTGGCTTGGCACACGAGGCCTCACAAAATTAGGTCTCAAACTCATGAGTTGACTTGTGAAGCATGGCATGTGCATATCCGGAGGGGTTTGGGAGCCAATGTTGGGATATTCTTGGGCATGAACCTTTGGTCTATATCACCCTTGTATATTACCTTCCGGTTGGACACATGCATGCAGCATTTGAATACCTGCCGTACGCATATTTGAGTATATAATTGATTTTTGGGCATTATGGTGTGATTTGCCTGTTTTTGCCATGTTGTGAGGTCATCTTCATGGGGCACCTCTCCAAGCCCAATCAACTCCAAGTCCAACCAAGTTTATGTCAGGGTAGGGCATGGTCCTGAGTGCCACTCTAGGCCATGACACGCCACCTCCCCTATTGGGCTAGGATTTAAAGGCTAGGGAGGGAACACATTTTTGGGGTTTATGTAGTGACTTTTGACACATGGCATTTAGCCATCTTATTTCACTGGGTTCAGGGCATCATGTTGGCGAGTCAAGGGAAGGACTTGAGTCCAGGGAATGAGGGGTCTATGGCTGTGATTGTGTACCTTTCCATCTCTCCCCAGCTTTGCTTTATTTGTGTTAATATGCCAATTTCAGGGCTTCCTCTTTGGTGCAATTCTCTGTACATGCCCAACGCCCGTGTCTCCGTGTGCACCGTGAGACGACCGGCGTATTGAAGGAGTGGTTGAGTGTCAACGCGGGACCTCAAACGCCCTTGGAAGCCCACAGTGTGGATTGGATTGGATTGTACTTGGGAGTTGGTGATTGCAAGGGATCAGAGTTCGTGTGAAGGAGCCTTTTACTATTTTTTGTGGGAAATTGTGCAGGATAGGGCAAGATCATGCAGAACCTGGTGAGAGGCAAGATCATACGAGTGACGGGAAATGGTGGAAGGGGTGCAGCAGGGGCCGGTCCTGGTAGGGACCTTCTTTATGGTAGCAGAGGAGTACCTGCCCCCTACCGCCGCACCGGGGACTTGGGCCCTCATTAGCCCTGCCCAAGGACGCCCCGGGTGCAGATCGTCGAGTCCGTGGAGTCGACGCCGGACTGGGAAGCCCGAGAAGAGCGAAGATGCTCAGAACGGAGAGCCCTTGCAGGACATGGGCCAGACATGGAGGACCTGGCCTCCATGTGTGAAAGGCAATACCGCAAGGCTTGCAATCTCCGCTCCGCTGCGGAGGAGTTGGAGGAGACTGGCAGCAACGGCGGAGCCCGGCGTTACCGGAAGCGCGGGTACCCAAAACCCGCGGCGGAAGCCAGGGCGATGGAGATGGATCCCAGCCCGGTCAGGCTGTGGTCAGCTGCAGATTCCGAGGGGCACTCGAAGGGCTATCGGACCGCTTACCCTTTGGAGTCGGAGGAGATGGCCAGACCGCCCACAAGGGCAAACTCGGCCCCAGAACCCAGCCTGGAGCATGACGCCGAGGCGTTGGAGAGGCCTGCCAGAGCCAGAACGGCGCCTGTGGCCCGGCATACGGAGCCAACGCGGGATAGCATGGGCGACACACCCATGGCGGAGGAGTCCGAGGCGCCGGGAACCGTGGGATGTGCCGGATCAGGTGGAAAGCACGTTGAGTGCCACTGCGAGCATGTATCCTTCCTCACTGGCAAGTACCCAAAGATGGAGATGGACGCCATCGTGCAGCATCTCGACTGCCTGGACAACGCGAAGGACGGCCTAGAGGAGGACGTCCCGGGGATCCTGGATGACCAGTCGGCAGCGGAGAGAGACATGGCGGAGCTGCGAGCGGAGCAGGATCGATACCGGGAGAAGCTAGAGATCGCCCTGCAGAAGCAGCAGCGAGTGGTGGACAGCCTCCTCCACCTGGTGGAGGACATGTTGGGACGCCTGAAAAGGTTAGAGGAGTCACAACCCCTCGCCCCGGGTCCGGAGCTCCCGACAAGGACAGCAGCTGCAGAGCTGGTGGAGCGGGTTAAGACCCTCAGGAGCGCCATGGAGAAACCCATGGGCGGCCCTGCAGAGGCACCTTACGCGCCTCCGCGTGTTGACCCGGGTGCGCTGCCGTTTGTTCCCATGTTCAGCGAATCCATAATGCTCGGGGAGCAAACGGCACCGGCTGGGTCCATGCGGGAAGGGCACGCAACCACGGACCTGAGGAGCCTGATGGTAGAGATGTCCCATGCCGCCCAGGATCCACCGACCACTACGATTGCCCATGCAGTTTATGCGGAAGAGGAGATCCAACACCAGACCTTGCAAGGGCGAACCATGGGAAGGGCCGATGGACATGGTCGAGGCCATCCAGGCGGAAACCTGTGGGTGAAGGACCCTACTACGGGGATATGGACAGCCGGGGGAGCAAGTCCTTCCCGCATTCCAAACCCCATGGGTTCAGGCCCAACTGGACCGAACTCCATGGAGGAGAGGGATGTACGGGGAGTGTACTCACACCCCCCGGCCACAGGTGGTATCTGTCTTGGTGGAGTGGTGGCTGCGGAAGTCGGAGACGCCATCAGGATTGACGACCTCAGGGGAATCAAAATCCCCTACTACGATGGCAACCCCTCCAACCTGGATGATTTCATCCTGGATTGGGAGGACTTTGCCGAGGAGGTTGTCGGGGAGATGAAGGGAGCGCCAAGGGACAAGTGGGTATGTCAGACATTCCCACACAGGCTGGCGCAGGACCTGAAGGAGGAGCTCAGGGATCAGATCCGCGAGGGAGTGATCCAGACGGAGCAGGCCTGCCTCCGGTTGCTGGAGGACGGGGAGCGAGTGGACGCCCCCAACCAGAAGTTAGAGGATTTGTGGTCCATTCCGCTGCCGCTGGAGCGCGGGGAGCTGAGCGTCCAGGATTGGAATCGGTACATCCGAAAGTACCGAAGAAGCCTCAAGCTGGTGGAGGACTGGAATGAGGCCAGCGAGATCCGACACCTGCTGAAGGACGTCCTCCCCGGGCACTGGAAGAGAAGGGTGGTGGATGAGGAGAAGAAGAGGACAAAGAAGCGCGTGGCCGTACGGATCATGGCATCAGAGGACACCCACGCCGGAATAATGGAGTTTTTCCGGCGAACCCTCAGCGAGCCCAGCTGAATGTTGGGGTTGAAGAACGCCGTCTACGTGGAGGTATTCGGCGACACCATGGGGAAAAGGCTGATGCGCCTCAACAACGTGGAGTGGAGGCGCGGACAGCCGCTGAGGATGCAGGTCATCTTCGCCCGCATGAGCCTGGACGAGATCGTGAAGTACATCACGGTGAAGCTGAAGCTCAACGCCAAGAACGAGGCCCACGTGCAGGATCGACAAGGCCAAGGACACCCAGGTCACCGTGAAGATCGCCACCACCGAGAGGTCAAGGGGAACACGGTCGGCACCGCGGAGGAAGGGAGTGGAAGCGGCCAAGATCTCTGGACCACGACCACCCCAGAGGATCATGAAGAAGCCCACTTCTTCGCGTTCGTAGCGCACAACATGAAGGAGAATGGGCAGGACAGGTCCAGGTGGAACTGCCTGGACCCCAGGACCAAGAACCGCAGAGAACCGCGGAGGATCGGGAACCCGTCGCTCTTGTTCCGCGAGTACAGATCACAGCATACCGGTTGCTGGGTCTGCTACGGCAAGGGGAACAACCATGCACATGACCACCGGCATTGCAAGGTATATGAGGCGGACAAGAAGACCTACTTCGCGGCCCATCCGGACAAGAAGCCCAAGGAGCAACGAATTGCCGATTGGAAGGCAAAGGGCAGAGATGGTGGAAAAGCCCAAGGAAAGGGCCAAGGGAAAGGCGGAGGAAAAGGCTATGGTGGTGGACCCGGCCCAGACCGACGCGTGAAGTTGATCGAGGAAGTTGCTGAGGACATGTTGAGGACGTTGGAGGAACTCAAAGCCCAGCAACGTGGTGCACAAAGTCTGAGCGGATCGCAGCAGGAGGAAGCTGCGGCAGGCCATGTCTAGAGGAGCCCCAAGGGAGTGGGACCTCGGAGGTCTCTCCTCCGAAAATCAGTGGAATCCCAGAGAAAGCGAAGGCACAGCGGGTGCCAAAGAAGGCTCCAGAAGAGCCAAAACCACTGAGTTTTACCACTCCCAACCCCTGGAGCGCCCTGCTAAGGGAAGTTTATGTCGGCAAGGGACGTGGCAAGAAAGAAGGAGCGACCACGGAGATCCCCGTTGACGGGCAGGACCAGCCCAAGATCTACACCATCCGTGACCATACCCTCGAAATCCTGATGCACCTGGATGTGCTAGAGTTGCATGCCGTGGGAGTCGTCCATACCCCGCATGGTGACGAGCGGCAGTTGCACTTGAAGGTGCGTGTACGGTGCGGACAAGAGGAGTTGGTGGTGGATGTTTTGGTGGATACGGTTGCCCAGGTGAGCCTGGTCCGGAGAGGGTTGTTCAAGGAGGAATCCCTGCAGCCCAGCCGTAGACCGGTACGCCTGAAGGTGGCCAATGGAGAGATTACGGGTGGTGGCACCCATGAGGCCACTATCAGTATGGAGTTCTGGGAGCGTGAGCGCTTGAACCGCCCTGATTTGGCGAAGAGAAGCACTCTATCCGGGAACTTCTATGTGGCCGACATTACTGATTGGGATATGATCATGGGGTATGACTTCATGGTGGGAAACACCATTGGATCCCTTCCCCATCGTGCAACGCTGGTCCGGGAGGATGATGGATACCTTACATGGCTGTCCACAGACTATGCATGCGGATCATCCCAATGGAATGCTGAGGAAGAGGATCGGATCGTCCAAGCGGTGCAAGCTGTGGGTGCCAAGTCCAGAGGAGACCGCGGAGTTCAGCTCACGGAGTATGGTATGGCGCCGCAGGTGTATGCCAGGATGATCCAGACGCTGGGAGCCGAAGCGCCCGAGACGGACGTCTTCGCTTCCCGGGATGCCCCACTTTTGCGGAAGTGTAGGAGGCATTGGCATCCAGGAGACTCAGCCTGGCACAGGCATTGGGGTTTGAAGGAGTGGGGGCCCATGTATTGGCATTGCTCCCTGGACAATACCAGACGTACGGTGGAGAAGATCGTCGCGGATAGGGCGAAGGCGGTCCTGGTCATAACCGGCATAGGATCCACCCCATGTCCGCTGGAAGGTCTCAAGTCGACGCTGGACTCCATCACCCTGAAAGAGATGTCGTTCAGGCCAGAGGAGGAGTTGTTCATCGACGCCAAGGGTGTATCAATGCCCCCCCCGGGTCAAGCACGGGGTACCAAGGCTTTCCTGGTGGATGGGGCGCAAGCCCAGCCAACGGGTGATGAGGCATTCATCCGTAGGGTTGAGGCGGTGCCCATGCCGGTCATGTTTGAGCCCAAGGAGGGGACGTATCAGCCAATGAATGGCATTGACGTCCTGTCCCACGCCGAGATTGACCACGTCGTCAACTACATGCGGATGGGGATGCACGACCGTGTGGCAGCAAAGAAGGGGCGGGCCATGGTCACATCTCCGCATTGGTGGGATGACAAGATGTTGGTCACCGGCAAGTACGAGAAGGATGAGTTCATGGCGAGGGTCATGGATCACATCGCGGACCAATATGATGGTCCGGTTGGGTCGGACCCGCCGACATGGGATTTTTCAAGAATGAGGGCCGGTAGCGACAAGAACCAGACCCATGCCGCAAATTTCCGAAGATTATCGGTGGGAAGAGCTGCCCACGACGATGAAGACGGCATATCGGACAAGGAGAAGCCGGACTCGGACCTGGAAGAGGCCTATACCGCAGTGCGGTCGGTTGAACCGATACCGAAGCAAGCGGCTGAAGAGGCTGAGGAGAACCTGAAGGTCGCTGAGCTGAAGGAGAGGCTGATAAATGCCTATCGGCGGCTATTCAGTGGCGTCGCCAACAAGAGCCCTCCAGATCATGGGAGGTTTGGCACAGCGAGGATCAAGCTGAAGCCGAACCCCAAGATCTATTGTCATCGTTCGTACCAACTTCAGGGCGATCGGGCCGAGGCCATGAAGAAGTCGTTGGCCGAATTTATTGAGCGGGGCTGGATCGAACCCCCCGACAGTGAGTGCGCCAGCCCAGCCTTTATCGTGCCCAAGAAAGAGAAGGGCGAGTGGAGGTTGGTGGTGGCTTACAGGGGTTTGAACGAGCAAACCGAGCACGACTTGTACTCGCTTCCCCTGATCGACACCATCCTCCAAAAGCAACAGAAAAAGCGGATCTTCACGGTGTTAGACCTGAAACACGGCTATCACCAGATGCCGCTACACCCGGACTCCAGGCCCTGCACAGCGATGTCGACGCCTCTGGGGCCCATGCAGTGGAAAGTGGTGTCTATGGGCGCCAAGAATGGCAACGCCGCTTTGGAGCGCATGATGGAGGACCTGCTTGGTCCTGTCCGGGACTGTGCCGACCCCGTTGTGGATGACATCATCATCGGGTCCGGCACGGAGGACATGACTGAAGAGGAGCTCATCGAAGCGCATGAGAAGGATCTGCGCAAAGTGCTCAGGAAGCTTGACAAGCACAACATGGTGTGCAAGCCCACAAAAGCCTGGCTCTTCGTGAAGGAAGTGGAGTTCGCGGGTCACGTGGTTGGTCACGGGCAACGCCGTCCCATGCCTTGGAAGCTGGCATCCCTGCACCACTGGGAAAGACCCCAGACCATCAGCGAACTCCGATCCTTCATGGGGTTCTGCAACTACTATTCGGGCTATGTCCGAATGTATGCAGACCTGTCTGGGCTGCTGCACAAGATGCTGCAGGTGGGCAGGTTCGATGGCCGGAACGGGAGCAAGAAGAAGCTTGCCTGGACGCCTGTGGCCGAAGATGCGTTCAGCTGCCTGAAGGGGCAACTCCTGGGGCAGCTGGGGCTATTCCTGGTGGACCCAGACAAGGGATTCGTGCTACGGACGGACGACTCGGAGTATGCTGTAGGGGCAGTCCTCGAGCAAATCCGGGACAACGGGTCGCACGTACCCGTGGCATTTTGGAGTCGGATCCTGGCCGAGGGCCAACGTCGCACCTGGACCGCGATGGAGAAGGAGACGTACGCCATTGTTTGTGCGCTCAGGAAGTGGTCTGGCCTGAACGGATTGCAACCGGTGGTGGTTTGCACGGACCATCAGTCCTTACAGAGCTGGCACAAGGAGCATGTCCACACCCCCTCGGGACCGGCGGCGAGGGGGGCCCGGTGGCACGAGACGTTCGCCAAGTTCGACCTCAGCGTCGTGTATGTCCCTGGGAAGGACAACACTGTGGCAGATTGCCTCTTTCCATGGGCCCATTCTGCGGGCAAGGCTTGGATGGACATATCCAGCCATGGGGGCGCCGAGGAGACCAAGGAGGCCAAGCGCATCATCGAGATGGAGAAGACCATGGAGCAAGAGGGGGTCAAGTGCTTTGTGGTGATGGCAAACCGTACAGACCTGGCCAGGTTCCGGGGCGCCCGAGTCCAAGCTATTCGAGAGGAAACGCTCGAGCAATGGATGGTGGCCCCTGTAGAGCTAGTCAGGTGGGTGCTCACAGAAGACTGATCGGATGACTATGCGGCATCCGACCACTGGAGCAGGTACTGGAATGCCGTGAGCGCCCCGTCGGACGACGAATGGCCTGAGGGCGTGACCGAGGATGGGGATAAACTGTTCCTCAAGGACAAGCTATTGGTCCCTGAGAATCGAATGGAAGCGCTCATTGACCACTGGCATAACACCCAGCTCATGCATCCTGGTCAGGACAAGATGCAGCAGGACCTGGAGTGGCGCTTCAAGTTCCCACCGGGGTACTACGCCATCCTGGACAAGTACTGCAGCGACTGCGCCGTGTGTCGGGCCACGAAGAGCCCCAACTACTCCATGGCTGGCAACCCAGTGTATACGGCTATACCGGAGGCCCCTATGCGGTCCGTGGCCATGGATGTATTGGCCATGCCGGAGGTCACCGTGGAAGGAGAGACCTACGACTGTGTCATCCTGGCGGTGGACAGGCACAGCGGGTATATCGTGGCGGTCCCGGACAAGAAATCCAGAAGAAGGACAAGAAGGACAAGCATGGAGTGGGTCTGCAGGCCAAGACCGTCGCCAACGCCATGATCAGGCATTGCCTGACAATTTTTGATGTCCCAGCTGTCATCTGCAGCGATCGGGGCAGTCAATTCATGGGGACGTGGTTCAAGACGATGTGCAAGCACATGGGGATTCCGCATGCCAAGACCATGGCGTACTACAGCCGGTCAAATGGCCGGGCTGAGGTGGCCGGGCGGCAGATGTTTGAAGGGTTCCGCCAGCTGCACATTGACGAACCGGGCCGGAACTGGCATAATTCGC
Source organism: Eutreptiella sp. 'Long Island Sound 2002' (assembly GCA_964036045.1). Lineage (NCBI taxonomy): Eukaryota > Euglenozoa > Euglenophyceae > Eutreptiales > Eutreptiaceae > Eutreptiella > Eutreptiella sp. 'Long Island Sound 2002'. The sequence continues at coordinate 61,913,734 of OZ038379.1, forward strand.
TGTGGAGAGTACTCCAGGCGTACCATGACCTTCCGGGGTCCACTGGGCTGTTGTCCCATCGTATCCTCTACCTACGGGATCGAGTGTCACGCACTCTCCCGTGGTTGAACCATGGCAAAGTGGCCCGGCATGCGAACGCTATGATGGCTGAGGCGGACGACACGGCTGCCAAGGTGTGCAAAGCACTTCAGGACGAGCATGAGAAGAGGGCCAAGTACTTCAAGCAGGGAAAAGTCCAGAAATATGCTCTCCAAGACACCGTATGGGTGGAGCGGCACCACAAGGATGTCCTGTCCAGGCATCGGCAGGCATCTTGGTATGTGCCGGGGGTAATCGTGCGGAAGGTCGGGCAGGATGTGTATGCGGTTCACGTGGGGGATAACAAGATCCTGGACCGCGACCATACCCAGCTTCGTCCCGGAGCACCAGACCCCAGCGGACGTCCCGTCACCTTCGAGTTCACAGCCGGAGATCTGGACTCGGATGACCAGGGGGAGGACGACGACTTCACCGCCGAGAGGATCCTGAGGGACAAGCCGGACGCGGGAACGCCCTGGGGGGGGGCTATACAAGGTCCGTTGGAAGGGATTTGCTGCATCCAGGGATTCGTGGGAGCCTCCGAGCAGTTTTGTGCCGAGGTATACCACGGTCTGGATGGAGTATCTCAGGAGGAAGAACATCTCCTTGGATGTCAAGGACGTGTTGGTCCATTTGGTGGCTGCTGTAGCACCGTAATGGATCCCCCTTGGCATTTTTGTTTGTTTTTGTGCTTGGGAGACGGGTGAGGGCGTTCATCCGGGGATTCTTCTGCCTTGATTGGCCATATACCCCCTTCACTCGATCTCCATATATATATTTCATTGTGGTATACTTATTTACCTCGACCGACGACGTTTCTCTATCTTTGATCCCCTTGGTCCATGTTGTAGATCAAGAGGAGACCGGATATGGCGTAGGGCACCGATTATGAGTGTCCTCACCCCTCCCTTGGGGCATGGCGGACGTCTACGACGTGTGTGGGGCCTCCATGTGTCCTTGGGACATGGGGGGGGGGGTTTTGGAGCCCATTGGGGTCCTTCCGTCCTCTCTTCAATGACTTCCGAGCGGATACAACGCTCTGAGAAGGGAGGTGAAGCGGGTTCGGACCCCCGTGGCCATCTTTGGGTCACTTGGGGTGTGTATCTATGTGACGGCAAGCCGCCATTGGCTGATATCATACTCTCCCATCCACCTGACCTAACCTGATGTGATGGTGTGATAGGCTTGGCCATTCCAGCTATGAGCGGGCATATTCAATACCGAGGCGCCGTCGGCTGAGTTTTATATATCGAAATGTCAGGAATCAACAGGGTTTTTTTATCATAATGTTTTCGTAATTTTTCGGCTATCCGTTGTGATTGTCAATGTATCGGCGACTGTCAGTTGGCTCGCAATTTTGCGGTAACCGATTGGTTAACTGTTATTTCCAAATATTTTGGCGGAAACCCCGATGAAGGGTCAGATTCCATCAGTAAAGGGTTTGTTGCTTCCGCAATTTTCATGTTATACACTCGCCAAATTAATCCGATTTTTTCAGACATTCAGAATCGAATTTTTGACTTCGAGGTCGCCGCACTTGATATGATGAATTTCGAGTGGTCCTACATTTTTCCCCGATCACGAATCAACCCTCCTTTTGTTGTCTCCTTCATTTTTCTGGGAGATATAGTCGAAACAAAATTGATTCGTGAGGCCACTTTGAAGAATCATATATCCGGTTCATTGCCAGGCATATCAATTTTGAGCATTAGGTTGGAACCGCCTTGGTCTCAACTTAATTTAGGGAGCGTCAAACGCCTTTGACGTGTATACATGCCCGGTGTAGCAAGGGATAATGGTCAAGAGGGTAGAAAGTGTTTTAGAACTCTTGGACCGTGCAACCGAATATTTTAATGCGACTTTCGAGTGGACCGCATGAGTGTTGGTATTGCATAGAAACTTTCCTTGGGTTCCCACGTGTTTTTAACGTGAGGTTATGTCCATGGAGGGGCATGGCATACCACGGTCAGAGCCACCTTTTAAGGGTATGTGTCATATGGATGGTATGTGCTTCGCTATGCTCACGCCCATGTTAAATATCTCCGTTCTTAGGAGGATATGTGGAGTCATACGTGACAAGGGCTTTGCCCATGTCCGAATGATGAGCTCCATGGCGCTAGACTAGGTCTACCGCACATATAGTGCATGCGGGAAGGCTTACTGAGCGACCCACAAGCAACACTATGAATTTTCCCATTTTCATGGTGCGTATCGGGAGGAGGTTCGAAGGTGTCCCTATCCGTTCATGTGAGGATCCAAGTGGAGGGATTGTTTGCAAATTGTCCCAAGCAAATGTGCTTTGAACCATATGTTATAACCATGGGTGAGCGAAGTTATATACTATTGTGATTGCTTTGAATTTGGCAATATTTGCATGTTTTTGACCTCATTTTATGCTCATTTTTGTATTCTATGTGCTCAACTGGTCAGCTAACAGTAAAGTGCCTAGAGATCTGTGAACTATGGTATGTTGCTTATATGTTGGCATATGCTTCGGTGTTGTACCTCACCATATGCCGGATCACGGGGTCCATTTGGCTTGGCACACGAGGCCTCACAAAATTAGGTCTCAAACTCATGAGTTGACTTGTGAAGCATGGCATGTGCATATCCGGAGGGGTTTGGGAGTCAATGTTGGGATATTCTTGGGCATGGACCTTTGGTCTGTAGCACCCTTGTATATTATTTTCCAGTTGGACACATGCATGGAGCATTTGAATACCTGCCGTACGCATATTTGAGTATATAATTGATTTTTGGGCATTATGGTGTGATTTGCCTGATTTTGCCATGTTGTGAGGTCATCTTCATGGGGCACCTCTCCAAGCCCAATTCACCCCAAGTCCAACCAAGGTTATGTCAGGGTAGGGCATGGTCCTGAGTGCCACTCTAGGCCATGACACGCCACCTCCCCTATTGGGCTAGGATTTAGAGGCTAGGGAGGGAACACATTTTTGGGGTTTATGTAGTGACTTTTGACACATGGCATTTAGCCATCTTATTTGACTGGGTTCAGGGCATCATGTTGGCGAGTCAAGGGAAGGACTTGAGTCCTGGGAATGAGGGGTCTATGGCTGTGATTGTGTATGTTTCCATCTCTCCCCAACTTTGCTTTATTTGTGTTCATATGCCAATTTCAGGGCTTCCTCTTTGGTGCAATTCTCTGTACATGCCCAACGCCCGTGTCTCCGTGTGCACCTTCAGACGATCGGCGTATTGAAGGAGTGGTTGAGTGTCAACGCGGGACCTCAAACGCCCTTGGAAGCCCACAGTGTGGATTGAATTGGATTGTACTTGGGAGTTGGTTATTGCAAGGGATCAGGGTTTGTGTGAAGGAGCCTTTTACTATTTTTTGTGGGAAGTTGTGCAGGATAGGGCAAGATCATGCAGAACCTGGTGAGAGGCAAGACCATAGGAGTGACGGGAAATGGTGGAAGGGGTACAGCAGGGGCCGGTCCTGGTAGGAACCTTCTTTAGAACCGCCCTGATTTGGTGAAGAGAAGCACTTTAACCGGGAACTTCTATGTGGCCGACATTACTGATAGGGATATGATCATGGGGTATGACTTCATGGTGGGAAACGCCATTGGAGCCCTTCCCCATCGTGCAACGCTGGTCCAGGAGGATAATGAATGCCTTGCATGGCTGTCCACGGACTATGCATGCGGATCATCCCAATGGAATGCTGAGGAAGAGGATCGGATCGTCCAAGCGGTGCAAGCTGTGGGGGCCAAGTCCAGAGGAGACCGCGGAGTTCAGCTCACGGAGTATGGTATGGCGCCGCAGGTGTATGCCAGGATGATCCAGACGCTGGGAGCCAAAGCGCCCGAGACCGACGTCTTCGCTTCCCGGGATGCCCCACTTTTGAGGAAGTGTAGGAGGCATTGGCATCCAGGAGACTCAGCCTGGCACAGGCATTGGGGTTTGAAGGAGTGGGGGCCCATGTATTGGCATGGCTCCCTGGAATTTACCAGACGTACGGTGGAGAAGATCGTCGCGGATAGGGCGAAGGGGATCCTGGTCATAACCAGCATAGGATACACCCCATGTCCGCTGGAAGGTCTCAACTCGACGCTGGACTCCATCACCCTGAACGAGATGTCATTCGGGCCAGAGGAGGAGTTGTTCATCGACGCCAAGGATTTATCAATGCCCTCCCCGGGTCAAGCGTGGGGTACCAAGGCTTTCCTGGTGGATGGGGCGCAAGCCCAGCCAACGGGTGATGAAGCATTCATCCGTAGGGTTGAGGCGGTGCCCATGCGGGTCATGTTTGAGCCCAAGGAGGGGACAGATCAGCCAGGGGATGGCATTGACGTCCTGGCCCACGCCAAGATCCACCACGTCGTCAACTACATGCGGATGGGGATGCACGACCGTGTGGCAGCCAAGAAGGGGCGGGCCATGGTCACATCTCCGCATTGGGGGGTTGACAAGATGTTGGTCACCGGCAAGTACGAGAAGGATGAGTTCGTGGCGAGGGTCATGGATCACATTGCGGACCAATATGATGGTCCGGTTGGGTCGGACCCGCCGACGTGGGACTTTCCAAGAATGGGGGCCGGTAGCGACAAGAACTCGGCTGATGCCGCAGATTTCCGAAAGTTATCGGTGGGAAGCATGCCCCACGACGATGAAGACGGCATATCGGACGAGGAGAGATCGAACTCGAACCCGAAAGAGGCCTATACCGCAGTGCCGTCGGTTGTATTGATACCGAGGCAAGCGGCTGAAGGGGCCCAGGAGAACCCAAAGGTCGCCGAGCTGAAGGAGAGGCTGATAAATGCCTATCCGCGGCTATTCAGTGGCGTCGCCAACAAGGACCCTCCAGATCGTGGAAGGTTTGGCACAGCGAGGATCAAGCTGAAGCCGAACCCCAAGATCTATTGTCATCGGAAGTACCAACTTCAGGGCGATCGGGCTGACGCCATGAAGAAGTTGTTGGCCGAACCCTCCGACAGTGAGTGGGCCAGCCCAGCCTTTATCGTCCCCAAGAAGGAGAAGGGCGAGTGGAGGTTGGTGGTTGATTACAGAGGTTTGAACGAGCAAACCGAGCACGACTCGTACTCGCTTCCCCTGATCGACACCATCCTCCAAAAACAACAAAAGAAGCGGATTTTCACGGTGTTAGACCTGAAACACGGCTATCATCAGATGCCGCTACAGCCGGCCTCCAGGCCCTGCACAGCGATGTCGACGCCGCTGGGGCCCATGCAGTGGAAAGTGGTGCCTATGGGCGCCAAGAATGGCAACGCCGCTTTCCAGCGAATGATGGATGACCTACTCGGTCCTGTCCGGTACTGTGCTGACCCCTTTGTGGATGACATCATCATCGGGTCCGGCACGGAAGACATGACTGAGGACAAGCTCATCGAAGCGCATGAGAAGGATCTGCGCCGAGTGCTCAGCGAGCTGGACAAGCACAACATGGTGTGCAAGCCCACCAAAGCCTCCCTCTTCGTGAAGGAAGTGGGGTTTGCGGGTCACGTGGTTGGTCACGGGCAACGCCGTCCCATGCCTGGGAAGCTGGCGTCCCTGCACCACTTGGAGCAGCCCTAGACCATCAGCAAACTCCGATCCTTCATGGGGTTCTGCAATTACTATTCGGGCTATGTCCGGATGTATGCAGAACTGTCGGGGCTGCTGCACAAGATGCTGCAGGTGGGCAGGTTCGATGGCCGGAAGGGGAGCAAGAAGAAGCTTGCCTGGACCCCTGAGGCCGAAGATGCAATCAGCCGCCTGAAGGAACGACTCCTGGGGCCGCTGGGGTCATTCCTGGTGGACCCGGACAAGGGATTCGTGCTACGGACGAACGCCTCGGACTATGCTGTAGGGGCAGTCCTTGAGCAAGTCCGGGACGACGGGTCGCAAGTAACCGTGGCGTTTTGGAGCCGGATCCTGGCCGAGGGCCAACGTCGAACCTGGACCGCGAGGGAGAAGGAGACGTACGCCATTGTTTGTGCGCTCAGGAAGTGGTCTGGCCACATCGGATTGCAAGCAGTGGTGGCTTGCACGGACCATCAGTCCTTACAGAGCTGGCAAAAGGAGCACGTCGACACCCTCTCGGGACCAGCGGCAAGGAGGACCGTGGCGCGAGACTTTCGCCAAGTTCGACCTCAGCGTCGTATACGTCCCCGGAAAGGACAACACTGTGGCAGATTGCCTCAGTCGATGGGCCTACCCCGCGGGCAAGGCTTGGATGGACATATGCAGCCATGGGGGCGCCGAGGAGACCGAGGAGGCCAAGCGCATCATCGAGATGGAGAAGGCCATGGAGCAAGAGGGGGTCAAGTGCTTTGTGGTGATGGCAAACCGTACAGACCTGGCCAGGTTCCGGGGCGCCCCAGTCTAAGCTATTCGAGAGGAAACGCTCGAGCAATGGATGGTGGCCCCTGGCTAGCTAGTTAGGTCGGTGCTCACAGAGGACTGGTCGGATGACTCTGCGGCATCCGACCACTGGAGCAGGTACTGGAATGCCGTGAGCGCCCCGTCAGACGATGAATGGCCTGAGGGCTTGACCGACGATAGGGATAAATTATTCCTCAAGGACAAGCTATTGGTCCCTGAGAACCGAATGGAGGAGCTCATTGACCACTGGCATAACGCCCAGCTCATGCATCCTGGTCGGGACAAGATGCAGCAGGACCTGCAGTGGCGCTTCAAGTTCCCACCGGGGTACTACGCCATCCTGGACAAGTACTGCAGCGACTGCGCCGTGTGTCGGGCCACGAAGAGCCCCAACCATTCCACAGCGGGCAACCCGGTGTATACGGCTATACCGGAGGCCCCTATGCGGTCCGTGGCCATGGATGTATTCGCCATGCCTGAGGTCACCGTGGAAGGAGAGACCTACGACTGTGTCATCCTGGCGGTGGATAAGCACAGCGGGTATATCGTGGCGGTCCCTGGCAAGAAATCTAAGAAGAAGGACAAGAAGGACAAGCATGGAGTGGGTCTGCAGGCCAAGACCGTCGCCAACGCCATGATCAGGCATTGGCTGACAATTTTTGATTACCCAGCTGTCATCTGCAGTGATCAGGGCAGTCAATTTGTGGGGACGTGGTTCAAGACAATGTGCAAGCACATGGGGATTCGGCACGCCAAGACCGTGGCGTACCACAGCCGGTCCAATGTCCGGGCTGAGGTGGCCGGGCGGCAGATGTTCAAAAAGTTCCGCCAGCTGCACATTGACGAACCGGGCCGGAATAGGTACAATTCGCTGTGGAGAGTACTCCAGGCGTACCACGACCTTCCGGGTCCCACTGGGCTGTCGCCCAATCGCATCCTGTTCCTACGGGATCGAGTGTCACGCACTCTCCCGTGGTTGAACCATGGCAAAGTAGCCCGGGATGCGCGTGCTATGATGGCTGAGGCGGACGACACGGCAGCCAAAGTGTGCAAAGCACTTCAGGACGAGCATGAGAAGAGGGCCAAGTACTTCAAGCAGGGAAAAGTCCAGAAATATGCTCTCAGAGACAACGTGTGGGTGGAGTGGCACCACAAGGATGTCCTGTCCAGGCATCGGCAGGCATCTTGGTATGTGCCGGGGGTAATGGTTCGGAAGATCGGGCAGGATGGGTATGCGGTTCGTGTGGGGGATAACAAGATCCTTGACCGTGACCATACCCAGCTTCGTCGCCGAGAACCAGACCCCAGCGGACGTCCCGTCACCTTCGAGTTCACAGCCGGCGATGTGGACTCGGATGACGAGGGTGAGGACGACAACTTCACCGCCGAGAAGATCCTGACGGACAAGCCGGACGCGGGGACGCCCTGGGGGGAGGCTATATCAAGTCCGTTGGAAGGGATTCGCCGCATCCAGGGATTCGTGGGAGCCTCCGGGCAGTTTTGTCCCGAGGTAGACCACGGTCTGGATGGATTCTCTGAGGAAAAAGAACATTTCCTTGGATGTCAAGGACGTGTTGGTCCATTTGGTGGCTGCAGCAGCACCGTAATGGATCCCCCTTGGCATTTATCTTTGTCTTTGTGCTTGGGAGACGGGTGAGGGCGTTCATCCGGGGATTTTTGAGCCTTGATTGGCCATATACCCCCTTCACTCGGTCTCCACATATATATTTCACTGTGGTATACGTATTTAGACCGGTCGACGACGTTTCTCCATCTTTGATCCCCTTGGTCCATGTTGTAGATCAAGAGGAGACTGGATATGGCGGAGGGCACCGATTATGAGTGTCCTCACCCCTCCCTTGCGGCGTGGGGGACGCCTACGCCGTATGTGGGGCCTCCATGTGTCCTTGGGACATGGGGGGGGGGGGGGGTTGGAGCCCATTGGGGTCCTCCCGTCCTCTCTTCAGTGACTTCCGAGCGAATACGACGCTCTGAGAAGGGAGGTGAAGCCGGTTCGGACCCCCGTTGCCATCTTTGGGTCACTTAGGGTGTGTATCTATGTGCCGACAAGCCGCCATCGGCTGATATCATACTCTCCCGTCCACCTGACCTAACCTGATGTGATAGTCTGATAGGCTTGGCCATTCCAGCTATGAGCGGCCACATTCACAACCGAGGCGCCGCCGGCTGAGATTTATATATCAGAATATCAGGAACCAACAGGGTTTTCTTATCTTATTGTTTCCGTAATTTTTCAGCTATCCGTTCTGATTGTCAATGTATCGGCCACTGTCAGTTGGCTCGCAATTTTGCGGTAACCGATTGGTTAACTGTTATTTCCAGATATTTTAGCGGAAACCCCGATGAAGGGTTAAAATTCATCAGAAAAGGGTTCGTTGCTTCCGCAATTTTCATGTTATACACTCGCAAAATTAATCCGATTTTGTCAGACAGTCAGAATTGGATTTTCGATCTCGAGGTCGCCACACTTGATATGATGAACTTGGAGTGGTCCTACATTTTTCCCCGATCACGAATCAACCTTCCTTTTGTTGTCTCCTTCATTTTTGTTGGAGATATAGGCGACACAAAATGGATTCGTGAGGCCACTTTGAAGAATCATATCTCCAGCTCATTGCGAGGCGTATCAATTTTGAGATATGGGCTTGAGTCGCCTTAGTCTCAACTTAATTCAGAAAGCGTCAAACGCCTTTGATGTGTACATGTGCCCGGTGTAGCAAGAAATAACGGTCAAGAGGGTAGAAAGTGATTTCTAACTCTTGGACCATGCAACTGAACATTTTAATGCAACTTTCGAGTGTACCGCATGAGTGTTGGGATTGCATAGAAACTTTCCTTAGGTTCCTACGTATTTTTAACATGAAGGTATGGCCATGGAGGGTCATGACATACCATGGTGGGAACCAGTTTTGAGGGTATGTGTTGTATGGATGGTATGCGCTTCGCTATGCTCACGCCCATGTTATATATCTCCGTTTGTAGGGGAATATGTGCGGTCATACGTGACAAGGGCTTTGCCCATGTCCCAATGGTGAGCTCCATAGCGTTAGCCCAAGTCTACCGCACATATAGTGCATGTGGGAAGGCTTACTGAGCGACCCACAAGCGCCACTATCAATTTTCCCATTTTCATGGGGCGTGTCAGCAGGAGGTTCGAAGATGTCCCTATGCGTCCATGTGGAGATCCAAGTGGGGGGATTGTTTGCAAATGGTCCCAAGCAATTGTGATTTGAACCATATGTTGATACCATGGGTGAGCGAAGTTATATACTATTGTGATTACTTTGAATTGGGCAATATTTGCATGTTTTTGACCTCATTTTATGCTCATTTTTGTATTTTATGTGCTCAACTGGTCGGCTAACAGTAAAGTACCTAGAGATCCGTGAGCTATGGTATATTGCTTATATGTTGGCATATGCTTCAGTGTTGCACCTCACCATATGCCGGATCACGTGGTCACTTTGGCGTGGCACACGTGGCCTCACAACATTAGATCTCAAATTCGTGAGTTGACCTGTGAAGCATGGCATGTATATATCCGGAGGGATTTGGGAGCCAATGTTAGGATATTATTGGGCATGGACTCTTGGTCTATATCACCCTTGTATATTACTCTCCGGTTTGACACATGCATGGAGCATATGAACATTTGGCGTATGCATTTTTGACTATATAATTGAATTTTGGGCATTATGGTGTGATTTGCCTAACTTTGCTATGTTGTGAGGTCTTCTTCATGGGGCAATTCTCCAAGCCCAATCGACTCCAAATCTAACCAAGGTTATGTCAGGGTAGGGCATGGTCCTGAGTGCCACTTTAGGCCATGACACGCCACCTCCCCTTTTGGGCTAGGATTTAGAGGCTTGGGAGTGAACACATTTTGGGGGTTTGTGTAGTGACCTTTGACACATGTCATTTAGTCATCTTATTTGACTGGGTTCAGGGCAGCATGTTGGCGAGTCAAGGGAAGGTCTTGAGTCCAGGGAATGAGGGGTCTATGGCTGTGATTGTGTATGTTTCCATCTTCCCCCAACTTTGCTTGATTTGTGTTCATATGCCAATTTCAGGGCTTCTTTTTCCATTATTCTATTGGTGCAATTCTATGTACATGCCCAACGCCCGTGTCTTTGTGTGCACCGTGAGACGACCGGCGTGTTGAAAGGAGTTGTTGAGTGTCAACGCGGGACCTCAAACATCCTTGGAAGCCCTCAGTGTGGATTTGGATTTGAGCTATTGTACTTGGGAGTTGGTTATTGCAAGGGATCAGGATTTGTGTGAAGGAGCCATATTTTACTATTTTTTGTGGGAAATTGTGCAGGATAAGGCAAGATCATGCAGAACCTGGTGAGAAGCAAGACCATAGGAGTGACAGGAAATGGTGGAAGGGGTACAGCAGAGGCCGGTCCTGGTAGGGACCTTCTTTAAGAGGTACAAGCAAGTAAAACAAGGTGGTGTTGCGCTGCAAAGAGAAAAGCGCTCAAGAGATTTTACAGGGGCTGCTTCAAGAAGCATTTTGGTAAAAATTGATCGCGTATCCAAATGTGCTTCAAAATAGTTCCAGTGCTGCGTCCAACATCAAGATGGACGCCATTTGCAACTGCGACCGTGGACAGGCCGAAGATGATTGGAGGATGACGGGACGGGCGACACCGTGATGGGCAGAGGAGAGGAGCGGGGGGCTCTGGGAGGTCCGCCGCGGGATAGCCGGGACCGAGATCGAGATGGTCAACATCCGCACGAGGACGCCAAGGAAGTGGCGTGCGGAGACGGGGCGCGTGAGGATCATTGCCATTGCCGACATTTGGATTTCTTCATCGGAAGTTTTGCCCGCCTGGGCAAAGATGCCGGTATTCAAAGGATCTACAAGTTGCAGGACACCACCGGTGGAATTCTTGAGGACCAAGCAATCTTCGACAACGATCTCAAGAGTATCCGATCACATCAAGAGGACTACAAGGCCAAGCCGAAGTGCATAAGTGTAAGCAGGATAGCACAAAAGGCAGGCTGAAGTGCAAAAATACAACAAGCATCAACAAAATCAGCAGGCTGGAATGAAGAGAATCAAGATGATGACACAAAAGTGAAATGCAGTTTTCAAACTCGAGTGGCAAAGGCAAAAGAGGTACAAGCAAGATGAAACAAGGTTGTGTTGCGCCGCAAACGTAAACCTGCTCCAGAGATTTTACATGGGCTGCTTCAAGAAGGATTTTGGAGAAAATTGGTCGCGTATCCAAACGTGCTTCAAATTTAATTCTGCGAGCTTGGCATGCTCGCCCAGAGCAAAGACAAGCTTGCAAAGCAGACCAGAGACACATTGTTACTCTACAGGGCCTTTAAAAGACCAGCAACGCCAAAGGCTTGCAGCGTTGACATCGCCTATTTCTAATTCATCAGTCAATATCGCAAAAATCACGAAACATGATCAAAGCATTCTGATAATAAAAAAATTTGGTTTTTTCAGGAAAAATCCACAACAGGAACCACGCTTTACTTGATGAAATTATTTCTGATCCACGTGGACTGGCGTCTTTGCGGCTTTCGGCGGCAGTTGCGGCTGTTGCGGCGACCACAACACCGGACGCAATTCTCTGAAAACTGCAGCGGCAGATGAGGGACGGCCCATCTTGCAACAGCACGAGCAACACAGCCGGTGTTGTTGCGTTAAGGGCTTGTTGTTCTTCTCAGGGTTTGTGGTAACTTGCTTGTTGTACCAGTTGTCCATCCACAACGCAAGCCATTGCTGGTGTATTTTGTCCCACGTTGCTTGCAACTCGACTGCACCCCTCTCTTTCAGTGATGGAGCGTTGTATCGTGCTACACTTGACCTGGCTAAAATGCGTCGTTGCGCCCTGCTGCCTTGGATCGCGACTACAGATTTCAGTTTTCCGAAGTGCGGAACAGCAAGGTGGCACATCAACAAATAAAGGCACCAGGATTGCTCTATGAGATCATGCACCCATCTTTTTTCCTCTGGGGCATTTGCTTTTGGGACACCGCAACGCGTCCTTGTATTTTTGCGTCGACGCAGAAACAAAATAAACAGCGGTCACACGCCCTCATCCCCTTCTCTTAGCCCTTCCCACAACTCTTGTGCCGTGTGATACGGCAGTTCCTCTAAGCAAACAGCGCGGAATACTCCATATGCCGCTGCCACTGTTTTGTCTAGGTCCAACATTTTACGTAGGGGCATTGTCACTGTGAAAAAGGATTGCACAAATGTATCTTTCTACATATTGTTGTTTGAAGAAATTATTCCGGTTTACTCATCAATTTGTCACATAATTTTCTCGCGCGGCCACTTTTTCCAACATTTGATTGTCGCATGCACCATTTTTGGTTTTCTGTAACTGTCAGGTACTCCTACATTTGGGTGTTTAATGTTACCGGTAGTAGCCAGTTGCGGCGCGCTACCATCGCTATTGGGCAGTGAAGTCAGCGTTGACCATAGCATGAATACTAGAGATGCCGGCAGGCCCTGTAGGGCCGGCCATACAATAGCGCCGCATCAAAGGGAATGTACATGCTGTAGATTTGGTGGGTGTGCTCATCCTTTGTTTCTGTGCGCGTTCTTAACCTCCATTGTGTGAGGCCTCGTGCATACATCACTGAAAATCTATTATTTCCGATGCGCCATTTCATGCGCGAGGCCTCGCGCATAGTGGAACAGTTTGTTAAGTAACAATTGCACATTTACATATTACCAAGTGAAGTAAAATGAATGTATATATATACATATATATATATATATTCATACGTCCATTTCTAGGAGTCCTTCGTGATAAGGGTACAAAATTACGTGTATGCGGACGTCATGTTTCTCGTTTTTCACAACCTGCCTAATGCATTGTGTTGCATACATTAATCCGACACAAATGTACCCCTTTGCGCGAGGCCTCGTGCATAGAATAGTCATTAAACAAAAATTTTCAAGAGAGCATCCAGTGGGCGTGTCACTTTGGTGAGATCATTAATTTCATGAGAATCATCTACGGGGTGCTACACGAATCCATCAAATAGGTATTATTGGATGTTTCTCAAACCTCTCCATTTTCCACCTTTTCGAGTGTTTTTGACCATGCAGCTTGAGCCGCCTAAGGAAATGCTACTAAGATTCTTCCTAACTTTAACCGTTGTTTTCATTTTTTCGCAGTTTTGGCCGCAAGTAGTTGTCATATCTCCATGGGGCAGCAGAGTTGGACCAAGCCTCGGTGTATGCATCAGGGACATGTCCATAGGTGCATAGTGTGCGAGTTTGGTACTTTCTACTCAGGACAGCAACGACCTACTGCAACTTTACAAACATGTATCTTTGGACCAAAGAAATTTTTTGTAGTTTTGGACAGTGCCATGTGTGCATCTCTATGACCTGCAGTAGTGAACCCGTGCAACTCCAAGCAACCTCCCATTGCTTGCACCCACATAGGAAAGTGTAGTATCCATATATGGCGGATGTGCGCTACATCTTTTCTACCTTGCTCGAACCATCAAAACGACCAATTGGGCATTATTTCGCCTGTAAACCCACTGGGGACAACCACCACTACATGATTTGCGTATGTCTCGCGTCATTGCTTGTGTGGATCCCAAGCAAACTCCAATTGGATCCTACACCCCATGTGTGCCTCCATGTCTGATGCATCTAGGAGATATGCAACCTGGGAGGTGTTCGCTCTCCATCAGTTTTCACATTGCTTTAGCTCATCGGTCCACATCCCCTAGGTATATCTGCCCTTTTGCTTCCGGATCAGACCAAGCATGGGTACGGAGATATAGGCATTATCCCACATTCCCCATGGCCGGTCCCGAGCTCACTCCCTCTTGCCCCTGCGTGCCGACAATCATTGGGCAAACCTATGCTATGTAACACAGGCTCCCTTCTTGTATCTATTATCCATGGTTTGCATCATGCCCATCTTCGTTCCGTGCCAAACCCGCCTACACTTCGCTGGTCTGTTCGTGTTCATATCCAAGATCCTCACCGTCTTGTGTGCTATGGTGGGCATCGACAGACGGTCTTGCAAAAACTTTGACGCAGCAATGTCAAGAAGCAAAGACAAAGCATGCGAAACGGAGAAGCGGGCACCCAGGGCAACAGGGCATCACAAACCTGCGTCAATGTGTGGTAGGTCTTATACTATGTTGACCACGGTTTCTAGTAGGTGCCCCCCCTGGCGCTGGTTTTGGGTTCCGCCATTCCTCTGAATGGTCTTCTCAAGATCTCCTTGTACGCCTGTGCCACTGCCTGGAATCCACCGGTGATTAATCTTAGGACCAGACTGTTCTATCTATGCGGCTTTCCGATACCTAAACAGGTAAGGTTCTGGGCGCTAAACCCTCTCCCAACAACAAGCAAAGGGGCCTCCACAAGATGGGGAAGGGCAGTGTGCAGGCTGCGATCGCCTCTGAAGGGTATCAGTCGGACGTGGAAGTCAGATTGCACAATATGCACGTGCATGATCAGATATCTATAACAAAGAACGATGAGCATGTTGAGGAAATTTCAATGAAGCAATGATACATCATATATTTAGGAGGGTGTGAAAAAGTAGGATTGAATGGATCCTTCGTCTTTCGTGCTTGGTCTGGCTTTTCCTTTGCTGGTGCGAAGCACCATCAAAAGAAACGCCTTATTACGTTTTTAGCCATTTTCGGGTCACCTTTCTATGTCTGAAATTCAGCCGGGCGGTGATGGACAAAAGCAAAAACACTCCTTTGCCTTGTGTTTAAGCTAGCAGCGCAAGGACAGGGTGGGTGCATTTGGCAAGAGTAGCGACACAGGGTGCAAATAGCATAAAATTGACATATTCATAAGTCGGGCCTATTGTATCGGATTTTGACGAAATTAAGGGCAATTTTGGTCAATTTGGGGGTGTTTTTTTCATTTTAGAGCTTGAAGAGGCGGCTGTATGCGCTGAGAACCGTCCAATCGAAAAGCGGTGCTAAAACAAAATGACGGCGGTTTTTCAAATGTAAAGCAAGACGAAGGTTTTGGAATCATTTGTAAATCTGGTCTTAGATCGAAATGTCGTGCACCGTAGCCCGATTTCACTTTGGACAGTCAAAATGACAGATCGCAAATGGCGGTGACTGCGAAATGCACGCGTGCACAGCAAAAAAATAATATGGTAAATAGATTTCTTGAGATTCGGGGCCTGTGGCTTATATATAGTGTTGTTCGGCACCTCAACTTTGCTAGTGCACCTTTGAATCGCATCCCTAGCGTATATGGAATCAGTGGATGCTGGTATAGAAGTTAAAACCTTGTAAAGGTCCTAACTTTGCAAAACAGCCATGATTGATCCAAACAAATATGACGGTGCAAATCAGCTGTCCGAGGCGGTCATTTAGAGGGACTGCATCGTACACTTTTGAGGTATGTTTCGTTTCAGCGCGTGGATTGTATATAATGGCATGAGGACTGCTTTTAGAGGGGGGCGGGGCCCCATTCCCCGGCCCCCCAATTGAAAGCCCCCCATGGGGGGGGGGCTGTGAACAAGGGGATGAAGGCAGTGATCTAGAGAGTGGGAAACTGCAATAAATAGCATCCCTGTAAAGCATGTCTTTGACGGCACAAATGCAAAGCCTGAAAATGTCACAAAACAATACGCGCAAAACATACATAAATTTCATGTAGCCGTTCGGCCAGATGCTAGGCTTGGTTGATGAGGGCCACACCCCTCATCAACCAAGCCTAACAAGCCGTGTTTCATGTCCTTAGTAGCCGGGAGATTGTCATTTTGTGTCAATGTATCCATCCGGGTAATTCCCGAATCGGTCAAAAAAATAGCCAAAAACTGCTCCAAAAACCATAAAAATGGCTGTAAAACCGCAAAATGGCACCAAATCCAACAAACAAGTTTTATTTCCTAGCGGTTGGTTGCGAGCTGGTCATACTAAGGGGCTATGACATGGGTCAAATCAGCGCGTAGCAAGGTGTGCAAAGTTCAGCCCCGTTTTCATGGAGACTGGTTGAAAAACTGCTTAAAACCCCTCTAACTCTTCAAAGCGAGCATAAACGGAGCAAACGATGGTGATTTTCTGGGTTTTCTCATGGAGGCGGTCATTTTGAGGGGCAAGGGTGTAGTGGTGATAGAACCGAAATTTTCACGTCGGGGTGTTCCCTATTATAGGGGGTTGGAGGTGGCCTGTGACTTGTGCGGGAGGGGGCCCCTCCCCGTCTCCCCGCACGTGGCAAGGCGGGCCGGGGGGCCCAAATTGAACAAGCTGGGAAAAGTTGCACGAGGTGAGGTCGCACGGCAATGGTTTGCATGACAACGGAGGACAAAGAACACAAAGGCAAAAGGAACCATGCAGAAGCGGAGAAGAAGAAAACTATGAAAAAACGGGTTCAACGGCGCAAGCGCCGGCCGCTAGGCTCCGTTTTTGTGGGCCAAGCCCCACAAAACCGGAGCCTAGCGGATTCTGCCTAATGCTTCTTGCCCACTATGGTGGCCCATGGGCCAAAAAGCCTTGTCAGATGGGCAGCAAGTATAGATGCCAAATATGGCAAAAATATGGCAAAAAACTGCCAAATAATGTATAAAATTGACCGTAAATCATCAAAGCGGCACCAATTTTGGCCAACGAGAGTGTTTTTCCGTCGTTTTGTCACGAGTCAGTCATTTTGAGGGGCCGTAACATTGCCTAATTTTGCAAGCAGCAGCTAGTACAAAATTCAGCCCCAAATGTCCGGAGACTGCCCGAAAAACCGCTTAAAACGCTGCTCACTCACCAAAACGACCATCGTGGGCAAAAAGAAGGAAAAGTCGCATTCTTAGAATTCAATTTCGGACATTTTAAGGGGTAACATGGTAGGTTTTTGGAGGCCTCTAGATTTTAGCCCGGGGGTCGCGTAACGTACAGTATGGACCTTGTTTTCGATGGGGTGTCAGGGGCCCCAGACCCCGATGCCCACCAAAATACAGCCCCCAGGGGGGGGGATTGAACAAGAGCGGATCACGGAGAAACACGGCCCGCTCCTCTTTGGGGTATGCATACCATACGGTACTTCTGCCACCATTGTGCAGCAATGTACAATCCATACAGACGGGTTTATGAGCACAAAAAAACCTAGGAAAACCAGCTTCACGCCTGCCAGTCTCGGTTTCTGTGGGGCAAGCCCCACAGAAACCGAGCCTAGCCACGGCTCCTTCTTGCAAACTGTGCATCGAGGGGCACCAATACCCTCAAACGGGTTGAACCTGTGCTTTTAGTAACAATTTGACCCTATTTTGTTACAAATCTGTACCAAAAACGCTCAAAACTGCTGCAAAACCACTGAACAGGTGCAGATGTGGCAAACAAAGTTGATATCCCGACGTTTTGTCACGAGTCCATCATTTTAAGGGGTAACAACATGGTTCAAATCCGCGCATGGCAGCCAGTACAAAATTCAGCCCCTTTTCGGCGGAGACTGGTTGAAAAACCGCCTAAAACGGTGCTATTTCACCAAAACGACTACCATTGGCCCAAAAATCGGAAAGTCGCATTTTTTTTTCGCAGCGATTATTTTGAGGGGCATATGTCACACATTTTGAGAACAGCGGAAGAAAAAGTACGCGATCTGCCATTAATACCCTTGTCGGTCGTGAATTGCGCTTCGGCGGGTACCCTTCCCGCCGAAGCCGAATCACGACAGCCCCTGCGGGGGAGATTGAACAAGAGCTGATCACGGAGAAATAGCGCTGAGGACAGGTTTCACGGTGTGCAGTAGGTCAGGGTAAGCAAAGTGTTACCTCAGCTTTCACGTCACGGTTGTTAAGCCAAAAAAAACCATATGAAAACCAGCTTCACGCCTGCTAGTCTCGGTTTCTGTGGGACAAGCCCCACAGAAACCGAGCCTAGCCACTGTTCCTTCTTGCAAACTATGCATCGAGAGGCACCCATACCCTCAAACGGGTTGAACCTGTGCTTTTAGTGACAATTTGACCGTATTTCACTACAAAACTGCCCCAAAAACGCTCAAAACTGCTGCAAAACCACAAAGCGGCACCAAATTCGGCAAATAAATGTGGTTTCCCGACGTTTTGGCACGAGCCAATCATTTTAAGGGGTAGCAACGTGGGTCAAATCTGCACAGGGCGGCCAATACAAAATTCAGCCCCTATTCGGCGGAGACTGGTTGAAAAACCGCTTGAAACGGTGCTATTTCACCAAAACGACTATCAGCGGCAGAAAAATCGAAGGGTCGCGTAGTTGTATTTTCGCTGCGATCATTTTGAGGGGCAAATGAGATACGTTTTGCGGGGGTGCAAAAAAAAATGTCGCTGGTTGCCAATTGGTAGCCTAGTGGTCCGGACATTGCGCCTCGGCGGGCACCCTCCCCGCCTCAGCCAATCTCTTCGGCCCGGGCGGGGGAGAGTGAACAAGAGCGGATCACGGAGAATTACGGCCCGCTCCTCTTTGGGGTATGCATACCATACGGTACTTCTGCCACCCTTGTGCAGCAAAGTACAATCCCTACAGATCGGTTTATAAGCACAAAAAAACCTATAAAAACCAGCTTCACGCCTGCTAGTCTCGGTTTCTGTGGAGCAAGCCCCACAGAAACGGAGCCTAGCCACTGTTCCTTCTTGCAAACTGTGCATTGAGGGGCACCGATACCCTCAAACGGGTTGAATGTGCGCTTTTAGTAACAATTTGCCCCATTTTGCTATAAAACTGCCCCAAAAACGCTCAAAACTGCCGCAAAACCACAAAACGGTACGAAATTTGGCAAACAAAGTTGATATCCCGATGCTTTGGCACGAGTCAATGATTTGAGGGGTAAAAACATGGGTCAAATCTGCACATGGCAGCCAGTACAAGATTTAGCCGCTATTCGGCGGAGACTGGTCCAGGAACTGCTTCAAACGGTGCTATTTCACCAAAACAACTACCAGTAGCCCGAAAACCGAAAAGTTGCGTAGTTGTACTTTCGATGCGATCATTTTGAGGGGCATATGTACCACATTTTGAGAACGGCGAAAAACAAACGCGCGATCTGCCATTAATACCCTTGTCAGTCGTGAGTTGCGCTTCGGCGGGTACCCTTCCCGCCGAAGCCGAATCACTACGGCGCCTGCAGGGGAAATTGAACAAGAGCGGATCACGGAGAATTACGGCCCGCTCCTCTTTCGGGTATGCATACCATACGGTACTTCTGCCACCATTGTGCAGCAACGTACAATCCATACAGATGGGTTTGTAAGCACAAAAAACCCTAGGAAAACGAGCTTCACGCCTGCTAGTCTCGGTTTCTGTTGGGCAAGCCCACAGAGACCGAGCCTAGCCACTGCTCCTTCCTGCAAACTATGCATCGAGGGGCACCAATACCCTCAAACGGGTTGAACCTGCGCTTTTGGTACAAATTGGCCCATTTTGATACCAAACTGCCCCAAAAACGCTCAAAACCACCGCAAAACCACAAAACGGTACCAAATTTGGCAAACAAAGTTGATTTCCCGACGCTTCGGCACGAGTCAATCATTTTAAGGGGTAGCAACATGCATCCAATCCGCACATGGCAGCCATCACAAAATTCAGCCCCTATTCGGTGGAGACTGGTTGAAAAACCGCTTAAAACGGTGCTCTTTCACCAAAACGACTATCATTGGCCCAAAGATCGAAAAGTGGCGTGGTTGTATTTTCGCTGCCATCATTTCCAGGGGCATATGTCACACATTTTGAGAACAGCGGAAAAAAAAACGCGCGATCTGCCATTAATACCCTTGTCGGTCGTGAATTGCGCTTCGGCGTGTACCCTTCGCGCCGAGGCCCAATCACTACGGCCCCTGCAGGGGAAATTGAACAAGAGCTGATCACAGAGAAATATCGCTGAGGACAGGTTTCAATTTAAGGTGTGCAGTAGGTCAGGATAAGCAAAGTGTTACCTCAGCTTTCACGTCACGGTTGTTAAGCCAAAAAAAACCATATGAAAACCAGCTTCACGCCTGCTAGTCTCGGTTTCTGTGGGACAAGCGGCACAGAAACCGAGCCTAGCCACTGTTCCTTCTTGCAAACTATGCCTTGAGAGGCACCCATGTCCTCAAACGGGTTGAACCTGTGCTTTTAGTGACAATTTGACCGTATTTCACTACGAAACTGCCCCAAAAACGCTCAAAACTACTGCAAAACCGCAAAACGGCACCGAATTTGGCAAACAAAGTTGATTTCCCGACGTTTTGGCACGAGCCAATCATTTTAAAGGGTAGCAACGTGGGTAAAATCCGCACAGGGCAGCCAATGAAAAATTTAGCCCCTATTCGGCGGCGACTGGTTGAAAAACCGCTTAAAACGGTGCTATTTCATCAAAACGGCTATCAGCGGCAGAAAAATCGAAGGGTCGCGTAGTTGTATTTTTGCTGCGATCATTTTGAGGGGCATATGTGATACGTTTTGCGGGGCTGCGAAAAAAAATGTCGCTGGTTGCCAATTGGTAACCTAGTGCTCCGGACATTGCGCCTCAGCGGGCACCCTCCCCGCCTCAGCCAATTTCTTCGGCCCCGGCGGGGGAGAGTGAACAAGAGCGGATCACGGAGAATTACGGCCCGCTCCTCTTTGGGGTATGCATACCATACGGTACTTCTGCCACCATTGTGCAGCAACGTACAATCCATATAGATGGGTTTGTAAGCCAAAAAAAACCTATGAAAATCAGCTTCACGCCTGCTAGTCTCGGTTTCTGTGGGGCAAGCCCCACAGAAACCAAGCCTAGCCACTGCTCCTTCTTGCAAACTTTGCATTGAGGGGCACCGATACCCTCAAACGGGTTGAATGTGCACTTTTAGTAACGATTTGCCCCATTTTGCTACAAAACTGCCCCAAAAACGCTCAAAACTGCTGCAAAACCGCAAAATGGCACCAAATTTGGCAAACAAAGTTGATTTTCCGACGTTTTGGCACGAGTCAATCATTTTAAGGAGTAATAACATGGGTCAAATCGGCACATGGCAGTCAGTACAAAATTCAGCCCCTATTCGGCGGAGACTGGTTCAAAAACCGCTTAAAACAGTGCTCTTTCACCAAAACGACTACCTCTGGCCCAAAAATGGAAAAGTCGCGTAGTTGTATTTTCGCTGCGATTATTTTGAGGGGCATATGTCGAACGTTTTGAGAACAGCGAAAAAAAACGCGCGATCTGCCATCAATACCCTTGTCGGTCGTGAATTGCGCTTCGGCGGGTACCCTTCCCGCCGAAGCCGAATCACTACGGCCCCTGCAGGGGAAATTGAACAAGCACGGATCACAGAGAACTACAGGCGGCTCTTCTTTGGGGTACGCATACCATACGGTACTTCTGCCACCATTGTGCAGCAATGTACAGTCCATACAGACGGGTTTGTAAGCACAAAAAACCCTATGAAAACTAGCTGCACGCCTGCTAGTCTCGGTTTCTGTGGGGCAAGCCCCACAGAAACGGAGCCTAGCCACTGCTCCTTCTTGCAAACTATGCATCGAGGGGCACAGATACCCTCAAACTGGTCGAACCTGCGCTTTTAGTAACGATTTGACCCCATTTTGCTACCAAACTGCCCCAAAAACGATCCAAACTGCCGCAAAACCACAAAACGGCACCAAATTTGGCAAACAAAGTTGATTTCTTGACGCTTTGGAACAAGCTGATCATTTTAATGGGTAACAACATTAGTCAAATCTGCACACGGCAGCCAGAACAACATTCAGCCCCTATCCGGCGGAGACTGGTGGAAAAACCGCTTAAAACAGTGCTCTTTCACCAGAACGACTACCATTGGCCCAAAAATCGAAAAGTTGCGTAGTTGTATTCTCGCTGCGATTATTTTGAGGGGCATATGTCGCACATTTTGAGAACAGCGAAAAAAAAACGCGCGATCTGCGATTAATACCCTTGTCGGTCGTGAATTGCGCTTCGGCGGGTACCCTTCCCGCCGAAGCCGAATCACGACAGCCCCTGCAGGGGAGATTGAACAAGCGCGGATCACAGAGAATTACGGCCCGCTCTTCTTTGGGGTACGCATACCATACGGTACTTCTGCCACCATTGTGCAGCAATGTACAATCCATACAGATGGGTTTGTACGCACAAAAAACCCTATGATAAACTAGCTGCACGCCTGCTAGTCTCGGTTTCTGTGGGGCAAGCCCCACAGAAACCGAGCCTAGCCACTGCTCCCTCTTGTAAACTATGCATCGAGGGGCACCGATACCCTCAAACGGGTTGAATGTGCGCTTTCAGTAACAATTTGCCCCATTTTTCTACAAAACTGCCCAAAAAACGCCCAAAACTGCCGCAAAACCACAAAACGGTACCAAGTTTGGCAAACAAACTGGATTTCCCGACATCCTGGCACGAGCCGATCATTTTAAGGGGTAAAATAACGCGTCAAATATGCACATGGGAGCCAGTGCAAAAATTCAGCCCCTATTCGGCGGAGACTGGTTGAAAAACCGCTTAAAACGGTACTCTTTCACCAAAACGACTACCATTGGCCCAAAAATCGAAACGTCGCGTGGTTGTATTTTCGCTGCCATCATTTTGAGGGGCATATGTCACACATTTTGAGAACAGCGAAAAGAAAAGTACGCGATCTGCCATTAATACCCTTGTCGGTCGTGAATTGCGCTTCGGCGGGTACCCTTCCCGCCGAAGCCGAATCACTACGGCCCCTGCGGGGGAGATTGAACAAGAGCTGATCACGGAGAAATAGCGCTGAGGACAGGTTTCAAGGTGTGCAGTAGGTCGGCAGTGTAAGCAAAGTGTTACCTCAGCTTTCACGTCAGGGTTTTTAAGCCAAAAAAAACCATATGAAAACCAGCTTCACGCCTGCTAGTCTCAGTTTCTGTGGGGCAAGACCCACAGAAACCGGGCCTAGCCACTGTTCCTTCTTGCAAACTATGCATCGAGAGGCACCCATACCCTCCAACGGGTTGAACCTGTGCTTTTAGTGACAATTTGACCGTATTTCACTACAAAACTGCCCCAAAAACGCTCAAAATTGCTGCAAAACCGCAGAACGGCACCAAATTTGGCAAACAAAAGTGATTTCCCGACATTTTGGCACAAGCCAATCATTTTAAGGGGTAGCAACGGTGGTCAAATCCGCACATGGCTGCCAGTACAAAATTCAGCCCCTATTCGGCGGAGACTGGTTGAAAAACCGCTTAAAACAGTGCTATTTCACCAAAACGACTATCAGCGGCAGAAAAATCGATAAGTCGCGTAGTTGTATTTTAGCTGCGATCATTTTGAGGGGCATATGTGATAAGTTTTGCGGGGGTGCGAAAAAAAATGTCGCTGGTTGCCAATTGGTAACCTAGTGGTCCGGACATTGCGCCTCGGCGGGCACCCTCCCCGCCTCAGCCAATCTCTTCGGCCCGGGCGGGGTAGAGTGAACAAGAGCGGATCACGGAGAATTACGGCCCGCTCCTCTTTGGGGTATACATACCATACGGTACTTCTGCCACCATTGTGCAGCAACGTACAATCCATACAGATGGGTTGGTAAGCACAAAAAAGTCGCGTAGTTGTATTTTCGCTGCGATCATTTTGAGGGGCATATGTCACACATTTTGAGAACACCGAAAAAAAAAGTACGACATCTGCCATCAACACACTTGTCAGTCGTGAATTGCGCTTCGGCAGGTACCCTTCCCGCCGAAGCCGAATCACTACGGCCCCTGCAGGGGAGATTCAACAAGCGCAGATCACGGAGAATTACGGCCTGCTCCTCTTTGGGGTATGCATACCATACGGTACTTCTGCCACCATTGTGCAGCATCGTACAATCCATATAGATGGGTTGGTACGCACAAAAAACCCTATGAAAACCAGCTTCACGCCTGCTAGTCTCGGTTTCTGTGGGGCAAGCCCCACAGAAACCAGGCCTAGCCACTGCTCCTTCTTGCAAACTGTGCATCGAGGGCACCGATACCCTCAAACGGGTTGAACCTGTGCTTTCAGTAACAATTTGACCCCATTTCGCTACAAAACTGCCCCAAAAACGGTGAAACCTGCTGCAAAACCACAAAACGGCACCAAATTTGGCAAACAAAGTTGATTTCCCGACGTTTTGGCTCCAGCTGATTATTACAAGGGGTAATAACAACTGACAAATCCGCACAGGGTAGCCAGTACAAAATACAGCCCCTATTATTCGGAGACTGTTTGAAAAACCGCTTAAAACGGTGCTCCGAATCACTACGGCCCCTGCAGGGGAGATTGAACAAGCGCAGATCACAGAGAATTACGGCCTGCTCCTCTTTGGGGTATGCATACCATACCGTACTTCTGCCACCATTGTACAGCAATGTACAATCCATATAGATGGGTTTGTAAGCCAAAAAGACCCTATGAAAACCAGCTCCACGCCTGCTAGTCTCGGTTTCTGTGGGGCAAGCCCCACAGAAACCGAGCCTAGCCACTGCTTTGTCTTGCAAACTTTGCATTGAGGGGCACCGATACCCTCAAACGGGTTGAATGTGCAGTTCTGGTAACAATTTGCCCCATTTTGCTACAAAACTGCCCCAAAAACGCTCAAAACTGCCGCAAAACCACAAACGCACACCAAATTTGGCAAACGAAGTGGATTTTCCGACGTTTTGGCACGAGCCGATCATTTTAAGGAGTAATAACATGGGTCAAATCGGCACATGGCAGCCAGTAGAAAATTCAGCCCCAATTCGGTGGAGACTGGTTGAAAAACCGCTTAAAACGGTGCTATTTCACCAAAACGACTACCATTGGCCCAAAAATTCAAAAGTTGCATAGTTGTATTTTCGCTGCGATCATTTTGAGGGGCATATGTCACGCAATCGGAGAACAGCGAAAAAAAAAGTACGCGCGATCTGCCATTAATACCCTTGTCGGTCGTGAATTGCGCTTCGGCGGGTACCCTTCCCGCCGAAGCCGAATCACTACGGCCCCTGCGGGGGAGATTGAACAAGCGCAGATCACAGAGAAATAGCCCTGAGGACAGGTTTCAAGGTGTGCAGTAGGTCGACAGCGTAAGCAAAGTGTCACCTCGGCTTTCACGTAAGGGTTTTTAAGCCAAAAAAAACCCTATGAAAACAAGCTTCACGCCGTCTAGTCTCGGTTTCTGTGGGGCAAGCCCCACAGAAACCGAGCCTAGCCACTGTTCCTTCTTGCAAACTATGCATCGAGAGGCACCCATACCCTCAAACGGGTTGAACCTGTGCTTTTAGTGACAATTTGACCGTATTTCACTACAAAACTGCCCCAAAAACGCTCCAAACTGCTGCAAAACCGCAAAAGGGCACCAAATTTGGCAAACAAAGGTGATTTCCCGACATTTTGGCACGAGCTGATCATTTTAAGGGTTAGCAACGTAGGTCAAATCCGCACGAGGCAGCCAATACAAAATTCAGCCCCTATTCGGCAGAGACTGGTTGAAAAACCGCTTAAAACGGTGCTATTTCACCGAATTGACTATCAGCAGCGGAAAAATCGAAAAGTCGCGTAGTTGTATTTTCGCTGCGATCATTTTGAGGGGCATATGTGATAAGTTTTGCGGGGGTGCGAAAGAAAATGTCGCTGGTTGCCAATTGGTAACCTAGTGGTCCGGACATTGCGCCTCGGCGGGCACCCTCCCCGCCTCAGCCAATCTCTTCGGCCCCGGCGGGGGAGAGTGAACAAGCGGAGGGGGTTTCTACGAGATGGGGAAGGGCAGTGTGCGGGCTGCCATCGCCTCTGAAGGGTATCTGTCGGACGACGAATTCAGATTGCACGATATGCACGTGCATGATCAGCTATTTATAGCAAAGAACGATGAGCATGTTGAGGAAATTTCAATGAAGCAATAATACATGATTTGTTGTGGAGGGTGTGGAAAAGTAAGGTTAAACGAATGCTTTGTCTTTCGTGCTTGGTCTGGCTTTTCCTTTGCTGGTGCGAAGCACCATCAAAAGAAAAGCCTTATTACGCTTTTAGCCATTTTCGGGTCACCTTTCTATGTCAGAAATGGAGCCGGGCGGTGACAAACAAACGGAAAAACACTCCTTTGCCTTGTGATTAAGCTAGCAGCGCAACAACAGGGACGGTGCATTGGGCAAGATTAGCGACACAGGGTGCAAATAGCATATAATTGACATATTCATAACTCAGGCCTATTGTATGGGATTTTGACGAAATTAGGGGTAAGTTTGGTCCATTTGGGGGTGTTCTTTGCATTTATGAGCTTAAAAAGGCACCTGAGTGCGCTGTAAACGTTCAAATCAAAAAGCGGTGCTAAAACGAAATGACGGCGGTTTCTCAATTAAACAGCAAGACGAGGCTTTTAGAATCATTTATAAATCTGGTCTTAGATTGAAATTTCGTGCATTGTAGCCCGATTTCACTTTGGACAGTCAAAATGAAACATCGCAAATGCCGGCAACTGCGAAATGCACGCGTGCACAGCAAATAAATAATATGGCAAAAGCATTTCTTGGGATTTGGGGCCTGTGGCTTACATATAGTGTTGTTCGGCACCCCAACTTTGCTAGTGTACCTTTAAATCGCATCCCTAGCTTATATGGAATTAGTGGATGCTGGTAAAGAAGTTAAAACCTTGTAAAGGTCCTAACTTTGCAAAACAGCCATGATTGATCGAAACAAATATGACGGCACGAATCAGCTCTTTGAGGCGGTCATTTAGAGGGGCTGCATCGTAGACTTTTGGGATATTTTTCATTTCGGGGCGCGGATTGTATATAATGGCATAAGGACTGCTTTTAGAGGGGGGCGGGGCCCAATTCCCCGGCCCCCCCAATTAAAAGCCCCCCATGGGGGGGGAGAGTGAACAAGAGCGGATCACGGAGAATTACGGCCCGCTCCTCTTTGGGTTATGCATACCATACGGTACTTCTGCCACCATTGTGCAGCAATGTACAATCCATATAGATGGGTTTGTAAGCCAAAAAAACCCTATGAAAACCAGCTCCACGCCTGCTAGTCTCGGTTTCTGTGGGGCAAGCCCCACAGAAACCGAGCCTAGCCACTGCTCCTTCTTGCAAACTTTGCATTGAGGGGCACCGATACCCTCAAACGGGTTGAATGTGCACTTTTAGTAACAATTTGCCCCATTTTGCTACAAAACTGCCCCAAAACCACAAAACGGTACCACATTTGGCAAACAAAGTTGATTTCTTGACGTTTTGGCACGAGCCAATCATTTTAAGGGGTAGCAACATGGGTCAAATCTGCACGTGGCAGCCAGTACAAAATTCAGCCCCTATTCGGCGGAGACTGGTTGAAAAACCGCTTAAAACGGTGCTCGTTCACCAAAATGACTACCAGTGGCCAAAAAATCGAAAAGTCACGTAGTTGTATTTTCACTGCGATCATTTTGAGGGGCATATGTACCATATTTTGAGAACAGCGAAAAAAAAAGTACGCGATCGGCCATCAACACACTTGTCAGTCGTGAATTGCGCTTCGGCGGGTACCCTTCCCGCGGAAGCCGAATCACTACGGCCCCTGCAGGGGAGATTGAACAAGAGCGGATAACGGAGAATTACGGCCTGCTCCTCTTTGGGGTATGCATACCATACGGTACTTCTGCCACCATTGTGCAGCAATGTAAAATCCATACAGATGGGTTGGTAAGCACAAAAAACCCTAGGAAAACCAGCTTCACGCCTGCTAGTCTCGGTTTCTGGGGGGCAAGCCCCACAGAAACCGAGCCTAGCCACTGCTCCTTCTTGCAAACTATGCATCGAGGGGCACCAATACCCTCAAACGGGTTGAAGCTGCGCTTTTAGTAACAATTTGCCCCATTTTGATACCAAACTGCCCCAAAAACGCTCAAAACTGCCGCAAAACCACAAAACGGTACCGAATTTGGCTAACAAAGTTGATTTCCGGACGCTTTGGCACGAGCCAATCATTTTAAGGGGTAATAACATGGGTCAAATCCGCACATGGCAGCCAGTACAAAATTCAGCCCCTATTCCGCGGAGACTGGTTAAAAAACTGCTTAAAACGGTGCTATTTCACCAAAACGACTACCAGTGGCCCAAAACTCGCAACGTCGCGTGGTTGTATTTTCGCTGCGATCATTTTGAGGGGCATATGTCACACATTTTGAGAACAGCGGAAAAAAAAACGCGCAATCTGCCATCAACACACTTGTCAGTCGTGAATTGCGCTTTGGCGGGTACCCTTCCCGCCGAAGCCGAATCACTACGGCCCCTGCAGGGGAAATTGAACAAGAGCGGATCACGGAGAATTACGGCCCGCCCCTCTTGTGATTGTGTGTCCGGCGCGCGCTGGGTGTGTGATGGTGTGTTCGCCGCGCTGGGTGTGTCATTGTGTGTTTGTCGCGCGCTGGGTGTGTGATAGTTTGTCCGGCGCGCGTTGGGTGTGGGATAGTGTGTTTGCGGCGCGCTGGGTGTGTGTTTGTGTGTCTGGCTCGCGCTGGGTGTGTCACTGTGTGTCCGGCGAGCGCTGGCTGTGTATCTTTTGTGTGCTGGCGCGTGTCATGTGTCAGCGCGCTGTGTGTGTGTGTCATTTGTGTGGCAGTGCACTGTGTGTGTGTCATCTCTGTGTCACCGCGCAAAGTGTGTGTAACTTGTGTGTCCAGCGCGCGCTGTGTGTGTGCCATGCGTGTGTCAGCGCGCAATGATTGTCTCAACTGTGCCACTTGAGTGTCAGCGCGCAGTTTTTGTGTGATTTGTGTGTCGGTTCCTAGTGACCCCTTTTGCACACCTTTGAGCGTAGCGGTTGAACAGCGGTTGAACCCAGTTGAACAGCATGTTGCTGTTCAACCCCCCAGTTGAACTCGGTT
Organism: Eutreptiella sp. 'Long Island Sound 2002'; assembly: GCA_964036045.1. NCBI lineage: Eukaryota > Euglenozoa > Euglenophyceae > Eutreptiales > Eutreptiaceae > Eutreptiella > Eutreptiella sp. 'Long Island Sound 2002'. The sequence continues at coordinate 61,942,923 of OZ038379.1, forward strand.
GAACGCGGTTGAACAGTTCAACTGGCCTATCGCGCCAATCGGTGGCGCGTGCTCGCGCGATCACGCGTTCAACAGTGGTTAATTGGTAACTGTAGCCTGTCCCACAATTTTGGTTTTGAGCTGTTCCCTAAAACCCAGTTAAAACCTGGAACCTACTACCAATGGGCAGGTGGCGGTGTGGTGACCACATACATGAAAACTGGAGCCGGCACGTGGTGGCCAACACGTGGCGGTAAAGGGAATGCACATGGTGTGTAGTAGTTGCCACCTGCTCGCTTTTTACTATATACATGACGCATTGAATTGAAGAATATTTAATTTCACCTTTGTGCAATATGGTAGTGTCACCAAAAATAACGTAACAATAAGAACAAATTAGAGCACCAAGAGATTCCCCATTGTGGTTTCTTACTTGTATGCAAGGATCCCTCTCATTTTACAATCAAAAATGCCAACGTCAAACTTGAAGCAATGTATTGCAGATCACTACACTGGATTACAATCGGATGAATTGATGAGTGATTTGGTCAACTTGTTCACCGCATCCAAGGGTGGTCGTACACTATGGGACCGCCTCAAGACTAGAATGGGTAGTGGGCGGCGTAGTCGACGCAATGACCGGAAGGTCATGGAAAGGGTGTTTACACCCAAGGATGCCGTCCGGTTGATCCTTGACTTGGAAATGCCGAAAAATAGGTGCTCTACATGTCCTACATGCATACCATGGTGCGTTGCATGTATGCAAGGAGTGTTCAACCGTATGCGAGATGCGTTCAAGTGTGCGGTTGAACACATATGAAACAAATGCGACTCATGTTTGTGCAACATAGAGTGCCTACCTAGGTTTCATCGAACTATCACGTATATGTCTTCTTCCACATGCAATTGTGGCCCCATTTACATGCTACCATCAAGTGTTTTTGCATGAAAACAACAAATTGAACATTTGTTAAAGTCATGTTCAACTGCCCGGTTGAACAAGTTGAACGATTTCAACCAACGCTCACGTTGTGCACGAACGTTCACGTTGTGCGCGTCACTTTGTTCGAATTAACATGCCTCAAATTTAGGTACAAGAATCTAATATCTTGGGCCAACCGGCGAACAAAAGCTGCCCAAGAAAAGTTGGATGTTCATTGGGTGCACCCATTTCCATCTTTCAAGCGTATGCACCGTGAATGGCAACGATTGGGTAAGGCGCAAAAATTGGAAACCACTATTCACAATGGCAAAGTTGGTGTACGATGGGACTTACCGCATTTCTTTAATTATGTCGCAACACAAAAGGAGCTCATGGAGTCCATGGACTTTCCAATGATCGATGGCGAGCAATTTTTCGTCATCATAATTAGAGGCGACGGGTTCCCATGTGGCTCACGCCCATGGGTGCAAATTAGGATTGGCTTTGCCAATCACATGGAAAAGGCCCGCACTCTTCAATATAATTGGACATTGGATGTCGCATTGACATCTGAACATGACGACGAAGCAATGCGTGTCTTATTTTGTGCCACGTTGCAACACATCCAAACTATCATTGATAGTGGATACATCCAAATGAATAATGTTTATTATCGTGCACGAATCATGTTGGGTGGAGACTCTCCATGGTTGCGTCTACTTTTAGGATTGTCGCCTTACTATGCCATTGGAAGCATCTACTCTTTTTCCACATGGTGTAGTAGGCGTGAACGATGGATGAACACTAAGGTGCGGCGCACAACGCACCTTGATGGAAAATTCCGCGCTTTGTACGATAAAGGTTTGGATTGCACTACGACCAAAGGGTGCACTTCAAAACCAATGCTCCGCGTGGATGACCGCACACGGTTCATTGTGATGTGCATTTTGCACTTGGTGATCCGACTTGGCGACTACCTTACACACTTCATTCGCGCGTTTTGCAAACGTTTGCCGCCTCTTGTCCGTGCACACGTGCAAACCGTGTTGAATGAATCTAAGACTAATATTAGTCTCAAAGGTAAGGCAAGCCCGGACGGTGAGGAGACATGGCGTCTCCTCGCTAACTGGACAATAATAGGTAAGACCATGAAGTTGCCTCCAAAGTATATATCTGTTGTACAAGAAATGGCAAACCTTTTGACAACCATGCAATCATGGCGCTACGAGGCCGCGGCCCTTTCAAAGTGTAATGAAGCGGTACCCAGAACCCCATGGCCAGGTTACGGCATACAACCGGTCTCCGGTCCACTAACCCCATGCACGGCGTGTTCCGTGCCGTGAAGCCCCGCATCGGCAACCGATGCACCGCCAGCGGAGATTTGTGTATCAGAATATCAGGAATCAACAGGGTTTTATTTTCATATTGTTTCCGTCAATTTTTACGCTTCCGTTCCGATACTCACTGTTTTGACTGCTGGCGGTTGGTTCGCGACTTTACCGTAACCGCCAGTTTAACTGTTTATAATGGAAATTTTAACGTTATCCGTCACGAAGGCTCCAAAGTCGCCAGGAACTGCATGGATGCTTCCGCAATTTTCATAATTAATACTCGCAACCTTAATCCGAATTTTTCAGGATGTCGAAATCGGATTTTCGACTTCGACATCCCCGCACTTGATTTGACCTCTTTCGAGTGGACCTACGTGCTTCCGTATGCACGAATCAACTTCCCTTTTATCCTGCCCTCCATTTGTCTTAAAGATATGGGCAAAACAAAGTTGATTCGTGAGGCCACTTGTGAAGGTCATATCTCGTGCCGCTTGCGAGTATTGACGATAAGGAAACGTGGGATGTATTCACAATACTCCCGACGTAATTTAGGAAGCTTCATATACCTTGCGTTTCTACACATGCGCGCTAGTGTAATGGATCATGGTCAAGAGGGTAGAGTTTGCGTTATAACTCTATGACCATGATATTGCGTGCGTTAAGATAACTTTCGAGTGTAGCGCGCAAGTGTTGGTGTTGCATAGGAACTCTCCTTGAGTTCCTATGAGCGATTGACACAAAGTTATGCCCTTTGAGGGGCATGACATATCGTGGTGGGAGCTACATTTTTGGGCAATATTTGGTATGTGCCATGTGTTGTGTTGCGTGCCCATTTGGCGGGCCCATTGCTCCAAGACAAGCCCGCCAATGGACCTCATATTGTGCAAGCCCCTTCTCCGTACTCCCTACGGTCAATTGCAAGCCTAACCTTCGTGAAGGGAAGCTTGTGTGGTGATCCCGAAGCGATGCGTTGGGAGCAAGGTGTGTATTTTACATTTTTCCATATTTTCATGTGCCCACTTGGGAAGCAGCGCTCGTAACCTTTCAAGGCGCCCCAAGTGGAGCACATACGTGGGATCGAAGGTCATTGGTGTCAAGTCATTGTATATAGAAGGATTAAGTGATTGCACGATCCAAGCCAAAGATATTATAATATAATTATGCGCCTTTCAAGGCACTTTGGTTTGTCTTTGTGCCAATTTTGCCATTTTTGGCCCGTCATGATGTCAAGTGGCGACCGTGTATTTCAACGTTGCGCTCAATTGACATCATGACCCAAGTATGATATGAGGGTACATACTTCGGTGCCCAACATATCTTGGACCCGGCGAATAGCTCCTCTTAGGCTTGGCATACCGTGGCCGCCATGTTGGCGATTTGGGACTATCCCAAATCATGGGCTCACTTGGCGACCCTGCCATTCCCAATACCGGAGGAGTTGGGCGACGCCCCAAAGATATGTTGGACACATATGACTTGACATCAATCCTATGGCACACTCCGGTCCAAGTTGGGCACGTGCCTCATTTGCCCTAACCATGAGTGTGCGCAATTTTGGCCATTTTCAGCATTTTTCCACTTTCGCTGCCCGCCGTGCCCCATGTTCTAACCTTCGTGCACGCCGGACGCATGGACCAATGGACCATATATGACATGGGTGTTATGGGTAATGGTCCCCATCGTCCACACACCACGTGGGCGAAGCGGAGCCGCCTTCGTCAAGGCGCTAGGCCAAATTGAGTATGGGCAATTTTGCCATTTTTGCATTTGTGGACCCAATTGGGATCGTTACCACGCCGAGTGGCATGGAGATCTTTGAGAGCCAAGGGCATGGGAGTCTCTGTTGGACTCCCGGTGGATCACGTATGGAATGGCGGATCCGATCTCCAAGCCGGCGTGGAGATATACTATTGGGAGCACACCGAATTTTGGCTCATTTCAAGCAGCCAAAATGACCCAATTTTAGGACCCCGATTTCCCCCTTCCGTGTGGTCAATTGGCGGCCCCATTTCTCTAAGCCCATAGGGAGCCCGGACCTAAATCCAAGTTGTACACTCAGATATAAGTCCTAGGTCCTGCCACCTACCCTGTGAGCCATTGGCCTCACCTTGGCCGAGCGAGCCGCGCGTGGGAATGACGCCAATTTTGGTGATTTTGGCATCATGACCCCACTTGACTCATCCGTGTTGCCCTGATGCTGGGACCTCAGAAGGAACCAGGTTGGGTGAGGGCTCCAGGGAGTTCGTACTCGAAGGGCATAGGGTCAGTTGCCTCGTCCCTACCTCTGGCGGGTCCGGACGAGGGGTCAATTTTGGAGTTTTTCAAGCCAATTTCAGTTTGGGCTGAAACAGCCCATTTTCAGCTACCAACTCCTGGGTGATAATGGCGGGGCCATATCTCTGGCTCAGAGTGGAGTTGGGACCTGCCGTTAAGGGAGCATAGGGAGCCACTGTCGGTTGGCCTTGGAACCCATTGGTTCCCAGGAACTCGCCTGTGGCTGTGCGGGACATCTCTCCCATTGGCAGGGTTTCAGGGTCCGGACTGAGCAGGGCATGGGTTGTGTTTGAGCCCCCGCCCCCATCAGCCACTGAGAGGGTCGGACCTGGGATTGGGATATGAGTCGGGACTGAGTGTCTACTGTCCCTTGATGCCCTTACCCCAGTCCAGTCTTAACCCCATGTGTACATATCCTGATGTGTTGCTGTACATACTTTCGTTCCCTCTTTGCAGAGTGGCAAGGATTCTGAAACGCTTTGTCGCATGACACAGGCGTATTGATGCCCTTGTGAGCGTAGTGCCTTGCCTGCCTGCTCACTTGTGCGTGTCACCGCAGCGTCCCGTGGCCGGCCCCCCCACGGGAACGCGTCAAAAGCGTTTCACCGCCGCGGGGTTACCCAACCCTCGCGTGTTACTCGGGGCCACAGACCCCGAGCAGCGCGTCGCAGCAGCGCGGCGCAGCTCGCAGCTCGCAGCGCAGCGCAGCGTCTCGCAGCGCAGCGCAGCAGCTCGCAGCGCCACTCAGCGACAGCGCCGAGTTCGTCACGGAGCCCGCAGCGCCGTCCAGAACATCGTCCTGACCGCGCAACGCCCGTGGAAGAGGTGCACAGACCAGGACTCCTGCATCAGCCCCATCGGCCGACCCGGAGTCCCAACGGCCGACCAGTAAGGCCGCGTCAACCACCTCCACAACCACCGGCTGACCAGCACCAGCCGCACTTCCAATCCAGTGCTGCAGCACCCTCCCCAACAACCACAACCAGTTCGTTGAGGTGAACGAGTGCACATCAAGGACTTCAAGATCATCTACGCCCCCGCTGCCATGGTGAATTGGCAGGAAGCGGGCAGGACGTGGCCGCGGCCCCACCCCCATGCAGCACGCCTGCTGCGTGGGTTGGTTTGGGACCAGCACTACCGCCACAGCAACCCTCAGTGCGAAGGGGGCATGCCCAGGAGCTTCGAGCTCCGCACGGACATCGCCCCCGACCGCCTGCAGGCCGTGGAGGACTGGCTGCGGGCGGAGGGGTACGAGTACCGCCACCAGCAGAGGCGCTGGAGGGCGTGGACCCGGCCGGACAGGCCCGGGGAAGGGCTGCGTCCCGACGGGATTGAGGAGGACGAGGAGCCCAACGCCTACCCGTCGGGCGCCTCGATCAACGTCTCCCTGTGGGACGTGATCGAGAGGAAGTTCCCGGAACCGGGGAACGAGCGCAGGCTGCAGGGCAGCAGCAGCGCGTCTCCGGCGACGGAGAAGAGGTCCGCCGGGGACAAGAAGAGGGACCGGAGGTGGCGGGAGTACCAGGAGTCCCTGGCTGCCGAAGCCGCCCAAGGCGCCAAGGGCGGAACCCCAGCCCCCAGTCCCCAACGGCCCAATGGTGGACACCACCCCGGCTCCACCACCCTTGGCGACTACATCCAAGTCGCCAAGCAGACCCAGGCCAAACCCCGTCCGCTGCTCCTGAGGGCCCGGCAGGCCTCAGCAGGCCCCAGCAGCGACATCGAGTCGGCCCACCGCGGGAGGACGCCGGCCGACCAGGCCAGCTCCAGCAGCAGCGTCGCTCCCGAAAGGGACGTGGCGCGCGCCTGTGAGCGCGCCTGTGGGGTGCCCTGCAACCGTCGGGTTGCCCGGCAACGGGCCAAGCAGTACAGCGCTGCTGTGGAGGGCGCCGCCGGCATCGCCCAGGAGGAGGCTGCGCAGTGGGCGCATGGCATGGCCATCCACACCCAGACCGTAGCGGCCATCGCGGCTGGACTCACGGCCGTGGCCGCCCATAGTGCAGCAACTGCCCAGGTCAACGGTGAGTTGGCGGCAGTCGACGAGGAAGCCCGCCTGACGCAGGAGGCCATTGCCTGCAAGGAGGCCGAGGTGAAGGCGCTGGCAGAGGCGCTTGCCCAAGAGAGGGCAAAGAAGGAGGCGGAGGAAAGGGCCCACGCCGAAGCGACGGCTAAGGCCCAGGAGGATGCCGCCAAGAAGGAAGCCATCGAGGCCGCGCGACGGAAGGTCGCTGAGGAGAAGGCCAAGACGGAGGCGGAGCTGGCGGCGTTGGAGGCGCAGAAGGCGCAGCTGCTGCAGGCCCGGGAAGCCGAGGCGGCTCGTGCTCGGGAAGAGGCCGAGGCGCGAGCTGCCGCAGCCACCGCCGCCGCAATGGAGGAGGCAGAGGCCAAACTCCGCCACGAGACTCCCCCGGGAGGATCGCGAGTGGAGACCCTTCGAAGGCTTTTCGAAGGGGACGCCTCCTCCAGGATGAAGCTGGATGAGGCGGACATGGGCAGCAGTGGGAGCGGTAGCACCACCGCCCGTCGACGGAGGAAGGGCAAGGGGAAGACCCCCGAGAGGCCGCGGAGGCCAGCGGGTGGGCACCCCCACGACAGTGACCCCTTCTTCACCGCCAGTGACGGGGATGAACGAGGCCGTCGACATCGCCAAGTGGTGGCTTGGACGGGCGGAGGTGGCGGAGACGTCCCCATGGAAGGTGAGGATGAGGATCCCCCTCCTCCCTACCAGAGCTCCGAGTCCTCCGTGACCGAGACGCCCAGGTGGGGCGACATGGACGAAGATGACGACATGGAGTTCGGCATCACGCGCCCATCCTCGGACCCACCGAGGCGACCGGGCGGAGATCCACCGGGACCCCCTGGCGGAGGACCTTCAGGACCCCCTGGAGGACGCCCACCCAGTGGAATTCGGGAGGCGGACCACCTGGCGGGGGAGGACCCCCTGGACCGGGCGGACCCGGCAGAGGCCCTCCTGGAGGACCCCCTGGGGACCCCGACGACCCACCAGGGAACGGCGACCCGGATGCCACCTGGTGGTGGATTGTCTACCTCCGCAGGAGAGTCCAGTTGCTCGAGCTGGAGGTGGACACGGGCAAGAGCGAGACGGCTCGCATCTCCACGGTCGCCGCGCGCGCGCAGAAGGACCTGGACATCGCCAGGGCCGAGACCAAGTCGCTGACCAACGTCGTCAGCGGCCTGCAGGAGAGGCTGGACGCGCTGGAAGCCCGTGGGAGAGTCGGCAGCGACCACCCACCCCTGGAGTCTGGCTCGTCGGACGACGGCTGGGGACCCGGACCAGGTCCAGGCAGACCCCACGCCCCCGGCGGAGCCCCCAGGAGTCGCCCCAGCGCCAGTGCCCCCTCTCTCACCGCCCCCTCTCACCACAGCGCGGGCCGCCGCAACGAGCGCGTGCCGCCCGGCAGTGGCAGTGAGGAATGGCGCGATGAGTGGCTCAGCGCGGACTACCACAACCGCCGTGCCCCACCGCGGACGCCTGTACGCCCCCGTCGCCCGCCACCAGCCCCGGTGCCGATCCCCAGGGCTGGAGGACGTTATGGTGGACTCAGGGATGAGGTCCCCAGAGGAGACGTGGAATGGGATGTCGGTGAAGGTGAGGACCTGGACCTGGACCTGGACCTGGAGGAGTTCGACATCAGCCCGCCGCGTGGTGTACGACGGGAGGCCGCTGAACGCAGCCGCCGGCGCCGTGATGAGGATGCGTACATGGACGCAGTACGGCGTGAACATTTCGGTTCAGCGTACGTGGAGGAACCGCGGCGTAGCCACAGGGATTCCATGGAGGAGATGGACGTGGCGGCCGTGGGAGTCCGTGGGCGAGGCCGATGGGAACCTCGGTCGACCTCGCGGCCGGCGTTCATGGTCTCTAAGGCCGCGGACGCCGCCGTGTGGGAAGACTTGAAGGACATCAAGCCCCCCATGTACGACGGCAACCCCCTCAACCTCGACCGCTTCTTGGAGAAGCTGGACGATTGGGGGCTGGCCGTCACTGAAGACCAACCTCCCGCGGATGCGGAGAGATATGTCTTCAAACGGTTCAGGTACCGCCTGCCGGAAGTGCTCGGCGAGCTATACTTCGTGGCGACCAAGGAGGGGAAAATCAAGACCCTCAAGGACGCCAAGAAGTGGCTCAACGAGCAGGAGCGGGTGGACGCTCCGCAGGTGGCTGCCAAGCGCTGGAAGTCCATCAAGCTTGAGCATGATGGACGGGAGATCCGCCTACGGGAATGGCGTGACTTCCGAGGGAAATACACCCTCTTCCGCCGCAACGTGGAGGATTGGAACGAGGGTGACGAGCAGGCTCGCCTGCTCTCCATGCTACCGGAAGCATGGATCAAGAGGGTCACCAAGGAGGAATCCAAGAGGGCCAAGTCCAACCACACGGTCAAGATGATGCTCCCCAAGGAGTATCATACGAACGTGGTGAGTTGGGCGAAGAAGAACGTGGCCCGGGATGTCAAACGGCACTCCCTGCGGAACGCTCTTCTCATCACCGTCTCGGGCGATCGCGAGAAGACCGCGATTTGGCGCCTTGACGACTGTGAGTTGAGCGGCCAGACCATCCGTCTGCAGCCCATCCCGGCGCGGATGAGCTGCGACGAGATCCTGGAGTGGGTTGGCGAGGAAGTACTCAAGGAGTACCGAAACCTCCACCACACCCGCGGGTTGAGGCCCGGCGACCGCGACGTCAACTACGTTGGCGAGGGGCCTGGCGGGGAATCTGCCATGGACCCAGCGGGAGCCGGCGGCGATGAGACTCTCGTCGACGATGACGACGACGATGAGCCCGCCGAAATGGCCGTGTGTGCCTTCGTGGCCAAGAACCTGAGCGCGGGGACCAAGCCAGCAAACTGGAAGCCCCTGCAGCCAGGTTGGAAGAAGCAGGAGAAGAGGGACCCTCGCCGTATTGGCGACCCTCCGCTGTCCTTTGGGGAGTTCGTACGAGCTCACCCTCAGGGCTGTTTCGTGTGTTATGGGAGGAAGAAAGGCTTCAACCATGACCACCGAACATGCCCCGTCCACAAGGCCGACACGGAGGCTTACAAGAAGGCGCACGGGTCGAAGAAGCGTGCGCCCGCGGGTATCCGGGAAGCCAAGATAGAGGTGGACAAGGAAGAGCTGGCCAAGCTGATGTCGTCGGTGGGGACCGAGTTGGCCAAGGAGATCCAGGAGATCAAGAGGAACTGGGTCCCCAGATCGGACAACAAGAACAAGGAGAACAACCAGAATGACCAGAACAAGGACAAGGACAAGAACAAGGGTAAAGGAGGAGGTAAAGGGGGAAGAAGGAAGGGCGTCAACGACGTTGAGGCCGAGGAGAACACCCCCTCTTCCACAACCGACGCCCCCTAGCGGAGCCCCTGCAGCCAAGGGCCCCAGCTAGGGCGGTCGCAGGATGGTGACGTGGGAAGCGCCGAACCATCCCTGTTGGGAGTCGGTAAACACAAGGGGACTGCCGCGGGCGGAAGGCCCGGTCTGGCGCCCAGTCGCGGAGGCGGGGTGAGGGCAAGTGAAGGCACGAACCCTTGCACCCGTCCGTCCTTCGCGACCAAGAACGTGTTTGATGTACTACAGGATCTATCCGAGAGTATCGGAGGATCACCCGGACCGCAGCTGGATGCTGCAGATGGGCAGCCTGAGCCCATTGTCCACGACCTGCACCAGTCGCTTGTGGAGCTTCTGGAACGGCCGGAGATCCTGAGTTTGCACGCCGTGCGCCGTGTCGGTCGCGAGCGGCAGTTGCATCTTAAGGTCCGTGCCCTATGCGGGGAAGTGGAAAAGGTTTTCGACGTGTTGGTCGACACGGGAGCTCAAGTCAGCTTGGTCAAGGCTGGCCTACTTCCACCAGAGTGTCTGACCGACAGTCGGAAGCCTGTCAGGCTGAAGGTGGCGAACGGCCAGTACATGGTGGGAGGCACGAAGGAAGCGGCCATCGGGCTGCAGTTCGTGAACCATCGTGAGCTGAGCCGCCCAGACCTCGGCAAGGAAATCCTCCTGCACGGTAGCTTCTACGAGGCCGAGATGGACTGGGACATGATCGTCGGGTACGACTTCATGATGGAGACGGACTCCGGCGTCCTCCCGGCCCAGGCCTCCATGACCCTGTACCAGGACGACCAGCTCTCGTGGCTTTCGTCACCTGAGCACCATGTGGAATGCCAATGGATCCACCCCGAACGCAATCAGCTCGAAGTGGCCGCGCTGGACACTGAGCCCACTGGGCCAGCGAATCAGGAGTACGGCGTAAGGCCGGAAGTGGCGAACCGAGTGGTCGCGGACCTGGGAGCGTCGGATCTGGCCCTGGATGCGTTCTCTTCAGGAACCTCCGCCCATCTGCGGGTGTGTGAGAAGTACTGGAGCGCACAGGACTCCGCGTGGAAGAAGCACTGGGGTCCGCATCAGGGATTGATGTGGATCCATTGCCCCCGTTGGGACATTCCAAGAGCGATAGCGAAGATTCGCAAGGACCGCTCCAAGGCAGTGCTGGTTGTTCCTATGGGATGCACCGAGGAGGAGAGTACCCGACATTGGGTAGCCTCATTGACCAACATGACCTTGAACAAGGTCGTCCTACCGGCTGGAGAGAGTGTCTATCAGGACGCTAAGGGACAGCCCATGCCACCCCAGAGATGGCCAACAGAATTCCACTATGTGGATGGGGGCCTTGATCAGGCCGACACCACGGACTTCGTGTGTGTCAACCGCATCATAGCAGAGCCCTGGCGGCAATGCTTTGCGGTTCCCCCTGTTGACATCGAAGAATCGGACTCCGAAGACCCCCTCACTGAAGAGGAGTGGGATCTGGTTCAGGGGTATATGGATCAGCCCTTTCACGACTGGGGGAACCAGCGTGAGGGCAAAGGCCAGGACAAAGCCTGGTGGGAAGTGGACTCAATCGTCTCCGGTTCCTATGACGGGAATACCTTCGTACAGAGGGTGCTGGATCACATGTCCAGCCAAGACGAGCCGCCTGGCGGTAACCCACCCACCTACGGCGATCTGTTCCGAGGCAAGACCAGGGATGGCCCTTTGGGCCACCTGGGAAGACCACCTGAGCCGAAAGCGAGCGGGGTCGCTACCCCTCAAGTAAGCTCCGTGGTTCAAGTGCCCGGAAAAGCCAAGGCGGAGTCCGATGACTGCCCCAAGATCCAGGCGTTGAGGGCCAGGCTGAAGCAGAAGTATGGTGACACCTTCTTCAGCGGTAAGCCTGTGTTTCCCCCACCGGTGCGTGGACCGTATGGCGAGGCCAAGATACGACTGAAGGAGAACCCCCGTGTGTATCGGCACCGGGAGTTTGCCCTGAGGGGCGAGAGGAAAGAGGCCATGGAGAAGATCCTCCGTGACTTCATCCAGAGAGGCTGGCTCGAGCCGTGCCACTCCGAATGGGCCTCTCCTTGCTTCGTCGTCCCCAAAAAGGTTGCCGGTGAGTGGCGGCTCGTGGTCGACTACCGCGGCCTGAACGCCCAAACGCAGCACGACAGCTATACGCTGCCCCTCATTGAGGATATGCTGCAAAAGCAACACCGGCGGAGGATCTTCACGGTGATTGACCTGAAACATGGTTATCATCAGATGCCTCTCGCCGAAGAGTCCCGTGCCTGCACAGCCATGAGCACTCCACTTGGACCTCTCCAGTGGAAGGTGATGCCCATGGGCGTCACCAACGGCAATGCGGCTTTTCAGCGGATGCTGGAGAACCTGCTTGAGCCGGTGCGCGACTGTGCGGACCCCTTCGTGGACGACGTGATCATCGCGTCCGGGGACCCCAGCATGAGCTACGAGGAGCTCCTGGAGGCACACGAGAGGGACGTCACTCGAGTGCTGGACCTTCTGGTTCGGCACAAACTCACGGGCAGCAGTGACAAGGCCACCATTGCGGTAAGCGAGGTGGTCTTCGCTGGCCACGTAGTCGGGAACGGGCAGCGAAAGCCCATACCTGGCAAGGTGGCTGCGATTGAGCACTGGGAAAAGCCCAAGACGGTCTCTGAGCTACGGGCGTACTTGGGGTTCTGCAATTACTACTCGGGGTATATCAAAATGTATGCCGAGTATGCAGCCCCCATGACGACCATGCTCAAGGGCAACCGAGAGGAGACCAAGAAGGGGTCCAAGAAGGCGCTGGTCTGGACTGAAGAGTCTGACCGGGCCTTTGAGGGGATGAAGCAGGCGCTGCTATCCGCAGTGGGTCTGCACCTCGTGGATCCCGACCGAGGGTTCGTCCTGCGCACCGACGCTTCCGACTACGCCATTGGGGCTGTGTTGGAGCAAGTGCTTGACGATGGGAGGCACGTGCCCGTGGCCTTCTGGAGCCGAGTCCTGGCGGAAGGCCAGAGACGGACGTGGACGCCCCGTGAAAAGGAGGCGTATGCCATCGTCATGGCTCTCAGGAAATGGGCTGGGTACATAGCCCTCCATCCCGTCACCGTCTGCACCGACCATCAGAGTCTGCAGTCGTGGCACAAGGAGCACGTGGACACCCCCTCAGGTCCCGCCTCCCGACGGGCAAGATGGCACGAGACCTTGGCCAAGTTCGACCTTACGGTTGTTTATATTCCTGGAAAGGATAACACCGTGGCGGACTGTCTCAGTAGGTGGGCCTATCCCGCCAGCAAGGGCATGCAGGATATCTCTGCCCATGGCGATGAGGCTGAGACCGCTGAAGCCAAGAAGATCATTGAAATGGAGCGCCTGATGGAGGAGGAGGGTGCCAAATGCTTCGTCGTCATGGCCGCAGATGCCCCCCTCGCTTCGAGGGTGAGCAGAGCGGTCAGTGTACTCGCCCCTGTGGGTGCCGCGGGCGGAAGGCCCGGTCCGGCACCCCCTGTGGGAGTGGAGTCCGACAAGCACCTCTTCCCAGAGTCTTGCCTCCAGGACGACTGGACCGACGATTACGCCAAGTCTGAGGCCTTTGCGGCCGAGTATAGGGCTGTGACCGACCCTGACGACGGGCAGAAGTGGCCAAAAGGGCTGACTGAGGAGGATGGCAAGCTCTACCGGAATGGTAAGCTGCTAGTCCCAGAGTCCCGGGTGCTCGAGCTGTGTGAAGCTTGGCACCACCACATGCTGCACCCAGGGGTCAAGAAGCAAGCTCTTGACATGCAGCGTCGGTTCGAGATCGACCATATCGTTCTCTACACCGCCATCAAGAAGGTCAGGAAGGGTTGCTCGGTCTGTCAGGCCTGCAATCCCGATAACCGGAACGTCAAGGGGGAACCCCAATGGACCCCGGTTCCTGACCAGCCCATGGAGAGCGTGGCCATGGACGTCTTCTCCATGCCCGAAGTGCACATTGGCAAGGAGACCTTTGACTGTGTGGTTCTCTGTGTGGACCGCCACAGCGGCTACGTTGTAGCCGTTCCGGCACGCAAAAAGGGGTTGCTTGCCAAGGAAGTGGCAGTCATGATGATTCGTCATTGGCTGACCGTCTTTGACATCCCCCGCACCATTTGCAGTGACCGAGGGCCCCAGTTTACTGGTGGCTGGTTCAAGGCTATGTGTTCCCTGATGGGGATACGTCATGCCAAGAGCGTTGCCTATCTCAGCCGGTCTAACGGCCGTGCTGAAGTGGCTGGACGGCAGCTGTTGGAGAAGCTGCGCAAGATCCACATCACCAATCCACGGCGGAACTGGTTTGAGGAGATGTGGCCTGCTCTGAAGGCCCATCATGACACCCCCACTCCGGGCGGTTTGTCCCCTCACCAGATTCTGTTTGGCAGGGACCCCCTGGGTAGGGGACTTCCCTTGTCTGGTGATGGCATGGCTATGGATGCCAAGGAGTTCTTCGCGCGGCAAGAGCAAACGGCGCGGGACATCCGCCAGCAGCTTGAGAAGGAGCATGCTGAGCGTCAGAAGTCCGCCCCGAGCTCGACAGCGCAGAAGTTCAGGGTGGGAGACCCGGTGTGGGTGATCAGACCCCGCCCCATGGGCACCCACCGCACCAAGACCTGGTTCACACCCGGCGAGGTGGTCCGCAGGATTGGTGAGGACACCTACCGCATCAAGGTGGGTCACGGACAGTTCCGGGAGCGCCACGAGAGTCAACTCCGTGCGCGGGAACCCGACCTCCGTGGCCGACATGTGTCCCTGGACTATGCCAGACATGAGGCCGACTCGGACGACGACTATGCTGAGCAGGACGACTATACTGTCGAGAAGATCCTGGCTCAGCGTCCGAAGGCCTCGGCACCCGGAGGTCTGGAGTTCAAGGTTCGTTGGCGAGGCTATGGGCCGTCCCACGACACCTGGGAACCCGTCTCCTCATTCGTGCCGCGGGTCAATACTCCCTTCATGGAGTACATCCGCAAGCACAAGACCAAGATCCATGTCTCGGACTTGGCAGCACTCACCCGGGCGATTGCAGCCAGAGGTGCCTGATCAGCGCCCTGAGCTCTCCCCTGATGTGTTATGAGCGCTTGTGAGGCCGACAAATCGTCCCTTACTTGCTTGCTCTCTTCCATCTTTTGGTGACAGAGTGGCCATATACCCCCCCTGCTGTATCCAGAGGAGGATGGCCCCTCTCTTCTTTTATTCGTCACTCACCCCCCCTGCTGAATCCTTGGGAAACCAGGTAGGGCGACTGACCTTCATAATTCTGAGCTCTTGGGGCCTTGAAGCCCATACGACGTTGCGCAACGGATGCCGCTGTCATCGGCATTGCAATTTTTTGGTGTGTGGTCTGGTTCCATGGCATTTGCGGAATCCAGACCAGTCGACGTGTGTCTCGAGACTATATATGCCTGAACTCAGGCGTTATCCTGTCCATCCGCCTGCGTTGGCCTTATCCTGACCGTGGCGTGGTTTGGCACTCTGTTCTGAGTGTGTTTACACGCCTATTTACCCAAATTGTTGCTTGCTTTTCTGCCCTCCAGGATATGTGCATCTGTATGTTAAGTGTCATCAGCCCATCGCTGAGGGATGGACTGGTTTTCACCACGAATCGGGATACAGAGGCGCCTTGAGTCGCCGTGTACATATCCATACAGCCTGGTCCAGCCTGGACCAGTACTTGATTACAGATTCTACTGTTTGAGTGCCCGTGATACCGTGTTGCCCTATTCGCTGTGATGTGTGGAGATCCTGATGGCGCCAGGCGGTAAGCCCAGTTGCCTGACTACACTCCCAGCGGTCCGCCACTGTCAGTCCCAGTGTGAGCCTACCGATTCGCAGACGCACTTGCATTCGGATGGCGGCCTCCGGTGCTCCTGACCTCGGTCAGTCTGCCTGGGAAACTGGTGGTTTGAGGAGTCGACGCCTCCGCCCACACTGCATGAGGACTCCCTCATGTATGGCCACGCTTCGTGGTAGTAGGGCGAGGGAAAAGACGGCCTTGATGCCCGATCCCTTCAGGAGGAGTTCCCTTACGATTTGGGGTTCGTAAGGAGTTCGACTATGGCACTCTGGACTCGCGTCGTATGGATATGCACATGGTGCGCCCGAGGAAGGACCCGTGGGGACTCTCCCCAGTCGGCGGGCCTTGGGAAGCTTGGGGTAGCCTGATGGATCTTTGTGGTCGCTCTCGACTTGTGGGGCCACCTCGGCCGTCGTGTGACGCCTATGTTGGCCGTGTATGCCACTGCCACTGTGGTGGTGACCGTAGCAGCCGGCACCCGGTGCGCCTGGTATGGGTTAACGGGTCCTTTGGATGCCGAACAATCGCCGCCAGGACCCGGGACTTGATACTTGATACTATACCTGTGCTACGAGCTGTTACAGCAGCATACCTATCCCACTGTGGGATACCTATCTTACTGTGACTCACTGAAGTGAGGATATGACACCCCCCCCCCCCCCTTTCAGGGAGTGGTCCTGGGTACCCGCTGCCATGCGTGGGTGTTATCGAGCCCCCCCAGGGTTTGCTCTAAGGAGGGGGGTGAAGCGGTACCCAGAACCCCATGGCCAGGTTACGGCATACAACCGGTCTCCGGTCCACTAACCCCATGCACGGCGTGTTCCGTGCCGTGAAGCCCCGCATCGGCAACCGATGCACCGCCAGCGGAGATTTGTGTATCAGAATATCAGGAATCAACAGGGTTTTATTTTCATATTGTTTCCGTCAATTTTTACGCTTCCGTTCCGATACTCACTGTTTTGACTGCTGGCGGTTGGTTCGCGACTTTACCGTAACCGCCAGTTTAACTGTTTATAATGGAAATTTTAACGTTATCCGTCACGAAGGCTCCAAAGTCGCCAGGAACTGCATGGATGCTTCCGCAATTTTCATAATTAATACTCGCAACCTTAATCCGAATTTTTCAGGATGTCGAAATCGGATTTTCGACTTCGACATCCCCGCACTTGATTTGACCTCTTTCGAGTGGACCTACGTGCTTCCGTATGCACGAATCAACTTCCCTTTTATCCTGCCCTCCATTTGTCTTAAAGATATGGGCAAAACAAAGTTGATTCGTGAGGCCACTTGTGAAGGTCATATCTCGTGCCGCTTGCGAGTATTGACGATAAGGAAACGTGGGATGTATTCACAATACTCCCGACGTAATTTAGGAAGCTTCATATACCTTGCGTTTCTACACATGCGCGCTAGTGTAATGGATCATGGTCAAGAGGGTAGAGTTTGCGTTATAACTCTATGACCATGATATTGCGTGCGTTAAGATAACTTTCGAGTGTAGCGCGCAAGTGTTGGTGTTGCATAGGAACTCTCCTTGAGTTCCTATGAGCGATTGACACAAAGTTATGCCCTTGGAGGGGCATGACATATCGTGGTGGGAGCTACATTTTTGGGCAATATTTGGTATGTGCCATGTGTTGTGTTGCGTGCCCATTTGGCGGGCCCATTGCTCCAAGACAAGCCCGCCAATGGACCTCATATTGTGCAAGCCCCTTCTCCGTACTCCCTACGGTCAATTGCAAGCCTAACCTTCGTGAAGGGAAGCTTGTGTGGTGATCCCGAAGCGATGCATTGGGAGCAAGGTGTGTATTTTACATTTTTCCATATTTTCATGTGCCCACTTGGGAAGCAGCGCTCGTAACCTTTCAAGGCGCCCCAAGTGGAGCACATACGTGGGATCGAAGGTCGTTGGTGTCAAGTCATTGTATATAGAAGGATTAAGTGATTGCACGATCCAAGCCAAAGATATTATAATATAATTATGCGCCTTTCAAGGCACTTTGGTTTGTCTTTGTGCCAATTTTGCCATTTTTGGCCCGTCATGATGTCAAGTGGCGACCGTGTATTTCAACGTTGCGCTCAATTGACATCATGACCCAAGTATGATATGAGGGTACATACTTCGGTGCCCAACATATCTTGGACCCGGCGAATAGCTCCTCTTAGGCTTGGCATACCGTGGCCGCCATGTTGGCGATTTGGGACTATCCCAAATCATGGGCTCACTTGGCGACCCTGCCATTCCCAATACCGGAGGAGTTGGGCGACGCCCCAAAGATATGTTGGACACATATGACTTGACATCAATCCTATGGCACACTCCGGTCCAAGTCGGGCACGTGCCTCATTTGCCCTAACCATGAGTGTGCGCAATTTTGGCCATTTTCAGCATTTTTCCACTTTCGCTGCCCGCCGTGCCCCATGTTCTAACCTTCGTGCACGCCGGACGCATGGACCAATGGACCATATATGACATGGGTGTTATGGGTAATGGTCCCCATGGTCCACACACCACGTGGGCGAAGCGGAGCCGCCTTCGTCAAGGCGCTAGGCCAAATTGAGTATGGGCAATTTTGCCATTTTTGCATTTGTGGACCCAATTGGGATCGTTACCACGCCGAGTGGCATGGAGATCTTTGAGAGCCAAGGGCATGGGAGTCTCCGTTGGACTCCCGGTGGATCACGTATGGAATGGCGGATCCGATCTCCAAGCCGGCGTGGAGATATACTATTGGGAGCACACCGAATTTTGGCTCATTTCAAGCAGCCAAAATGACCCAATTTTAGGACCCCGATTTCCCCCTTCCGTGTGGTCAATTGGCGGCCCCATTTCTCTAAGCCCATGGGGAGCCCGGACCTAAATCCAAGTTGTACACTCAGATATAAGTCCTAGGTCCTGCCACCTACCCTGTGAGCCATTGGCCTCACCTTGGCCGAGCGAGCCGCGCGTGGGAATGACGCCAATTGTGGTGATTTTGGCATCATGACCCCACTTGACTCATCCGTGTTGCCCTGATGCTGAGACCTCAGAGGGAACCAGGTTGGGTGAGGGCTCCAGGGAGTTCGTACTCGAAGGGCATAGGGTCAGTTGCCTCGTCCCTACCTCTGGCGGGTCCGGACGAGGGGTCAATTTTGGAGTTTTTCAAGCCAATTTCAGTTTGGGCTGAAACAGCCCATTTTCAGCTACCAACTCCTGGGTGATAATGGCGGGGCCATATCTCTGGCTCAGAGTGGAGTTGGGACCTGCCGTTAAGGGAGCATAGGGAGCCACTGTCGGTTGGCCTTGGAACCCATTGGTTCCCAGGAACTCGCCTGTGGCTGTGCGGGACACCTCTCCCATTGGCAGGGTTTCAGGGTCCGGACTGAGCAGGGCATGGGTTGTGTTTGAGCCCCCGCCCCCATCAGCCACTGAGAGGGTCGGACCTGGGATTGGGATATGAGTCGGGACTGAGTGTCTACTGTCCCTTGATGCCCTTACCCCAGTCCAGTCTTAACCCCATGTGTACATATCCTGATGTGTTGCTGTACATACTTTCGTTCCCTCTTTGCAGAGTGGCAAGGATTCTGAAACGCTTTGTCGCATGACACAGGCGTATTGATGCCCTTGTGAGCGTAGTGCCTTGCCTGCCTGCTCACTTGTGCGTGTCACCGCAGCGTCCCGTGGCCGGCCCCCCCACGGGAACGCGTCAGTAAACGTGTGGCACGTCGATTTCAGAAATCAATTTGTCCGCATTCGCGGTCACCTTACCTTTTGTGGCTTAGAACAGAGGCTACGGAGGTTCTGAAAAATATTTACCCATGGGGGGCGGGAATGTTTAGTGGGGATATAGTAGAATCACTAAACTATATATTAAAAGACCACTTCTTATGCTCAAGTGGGCGTGGCGGTGGCCCCGGTGGGCGTGTAGCTCGTGATAAGCGCATGCTAAAACAAGCGCACGAAAGGATCTTTCTGGCAAAAGAGCTACCACGGTGGGAACGTACGAGTGCGGGTGGAGAATGATCAAACTCTAGGTGTGGGCTATGTGGTTTGTCGTTGGTGCTTCATACTTTGTGCTCCGTGTTCCGTGTGCAACCGTGTTCAGCGGCACTTCAAGTTGTTCAACCGGTCGGTTGAGGTGTGCAAGCATGTTCAACCGCGCGAGTGTCTATTTTTCTTTGCTTTTAGGGGGGCGTCATGGAAGGACAACAAGCGTCGGCGCAACAAGCGATTGGGCTCGCACTCATGCAGTTCTTACAAGCCGCACAAGGGGTACAAGGACCGCAAGCACCACAAGGTGCCCAAGTGCCGCAATTGGGACCACCGCAATTGGCCGCGCCGCAATTGCCACACCCAAATGTAATTGCGCCGACCCAAAGTGGGCCTACGGGATCAACGGGGCCGATAGGCGGGGGTACAACAGGAGGAGCATCCTTGCCTTTGCCACCAGTGGTCCCAGCGTTGGATGCTTTGTTCCCAGCGAAGAAGGAGTTGACCCAATTTGGGGTGTGCCACGACTCATCGTCGTTGGCGGATGACTCTCCCTCAATGGAGATGGCTCCGGGACATTACACCCCGGTTCATGTACCGGAGGAGTGTCGGGGTGTGGATGAAAAAAAACGCCCAGTATGACCTCCATGGCCACCGGAGCCACCCGTGGACAACGAAAGCACTCACAGCCCAGAATTGGGCCGAGTGGAAACTTTTGAGGATTGGTTTGAGCACGCGCCCCGGAATTGCCATGACGTTGTCGGAGACCGCCCTCCATGCCCTCTTTAGGGTATGGGAATCCTACGGGCTGGGGACTGCAGTGGCACCCCAATGGACCGGCCCTGGGTGTGCTGGCCGAAGTGGCGGCCATGGCAAGGCCCATGGGCCGCAATTCTTTTTTAAAAACGTGGAGTCCGTGCCGCACAATTGGTATGACGCCTCCGACGCCACCAACTACAACGCGTCACCGCCATCCATGGTCGAGGTCGGGGGAACCATATCAAGTGGCGGGCGCAGCAAGAAGTCCAGCATGGAGGAGGCACCTGCAGCGGTTGCACCACCAACCACACTACCCAATGCGGCCACAAGCACTTCGTCAATGAAAGCGAGGCGTGGAGCAGGTGTGTGCAACAAGTGTTCAACCGGTGTTCAACCGTGTTCAACCGGGCAGTTGAAGCAAAGCGAACGGAGAGAGTATGGATACAGTCCGTGTGTGACACGTTCGGAGTGGATGTTTTGGGCAATTGGTGGCTAGGACATTGAGACCTGCATGTCTGGGATGCATACATGGTTCAATAACTGAATACCCTGTGTTAGTGCGCTGAGGGTGCCGTGCATATGAGGTGGTGGCCACATGTGTTCAACCGGTGTTCAACCGGTCGGTTTCGCACCTCAACCCCATTCAACCGCTCATCTCTCTTAGTTGTCGGCCCAAGACGTCCCACCCCACATGTTCGTCATTGACAAACGCGGACCGGCGGTCATGCTCCATGGAGCATGGCCGCCATTACCCATCGATGAATGGTGGCATGGGCCAGGTGCACGGGTTTCCGATCGCGACGCCCTCGTGAAGAAATGGACCCGAGGACTCCATCGCGCACTCCAAGAGCTTGCACATGGCGGGTCCCCACATGCGATTGACACACATGCGATTGGCACACCCATGGAGTCCACCCCAAAGCATCGGAGTCAGTCGGGCTCATCCGACTCAAAAGGGTCAAGTGCAAGCCAATTGTCGGACAATGATGAGGGGTGGACACCTCCCAAGAAAAAGGAGGCTCCCAAGGCAAACAAGAAGAAGAAGATCGAAGCAAAACCAAAGAAGGACAAAAAGGACAAGGACAAGAAGGAGAAGGCATCTCTGCGGCCCAAAGACGCCAACAACGCAAATGTGGGAGCAAAGGAAGGACAACGGTCAACACCGAACGTGACGGAGGCAAGTGGCACAGCGAAGGCAAGTGGCGCGACGAAGGCAAGTAGCGCGATGGAGGCAAGTGGCGCGACGGAGGCAAGTGCCGCGAGAGAGGCAAGTGGCGCGATGGAGGCAAGTGGCGCAATGGAGACAAGTGCAAGCACAAGTACCACGGTGCAAGCAAGCGCACCAGCGGAAGAGGTGATGTCCCCATGTTCCTGCGTATGCATATGCCTCTACATTTGGTTGCAATGCGCCTTCACAACGTCGAAGCATGCCGGTGCTATAGTGTGTGGCGGTACGTCGTGAAACACGGTTGAACACGGTTGAACACTTCAACCGGTCCGTTGAACACGGTTGAACGCGGTTGAAAGCGGTTGAACTCTCTGCAACGCTTTTGCATAGGAGATGGTGAAAGTGCAACGATTGGAGGAAAAACGCCGCCTCGACGAGAAGCGCCAAGAGGCACGTGAGAAGTTCGGGTTGCCAGCGGGATTCGCAGTACGGTGGGTGCTGACCGAGGGTCCAGACAAGCGCCACCGCATCGCAGTGGGCGCCGTGGCAAAGCCAACGAAGGACGACCCCAAGCCACGGAAGGGGGAGGAGATGGTGAAACTCCCCCCCCAATGGCCCGGAGAGCAGAGTGAGGCCAACGTCACGTGGCCAGTCATTGTGCGCCTCCGCCACACAGCGTTCACGAGCGAGGATGAGGCAAAGGCCATGTTGGCGAAGTGGGAGGAGAACATGGAGAAAGCGACCAAGGAAACCGAGAGCGGAGATGCAAGACATGGAGGCCACGACAAGGAAACCGAGAGCGGAGATGCAAAACATGGAGGCCAAGACGCGGCAACCGAGAGCGGAGATACAAAAGATGGAGGTCAAGATGGGGCAAGCACGGAAGCAATCGCAAGCACGGAAGCAATCGCGGGAAGTACCACCAATGCGTCGGACAATGGCACCAAGGAGGACTCCGAGGATCCCATGAAGGAGAGCACTTCAAATGACGTGGACGATTCCAACAAGGAGGGCATGTCCGTGGAGGATTCGAACAAGGAGGGCACGTCCGTGGACGATGCCAACAAGGAGGGCATGTCCGATGCCCTCAACAACCCCAAGGTGGAGCACGATGCCAAGGAGAATGAACGACCTCATGTTGGAGATGATGCAAAGGAGGAAGGTGGACCTCAAGACGGCATGCACGAAGGTTGGAGCGAAAGGGCAATGGCGAGCACAAGGGAGAAGGAGTGTGCCGATGATGGGAAGGAGGAGGTCGGACCGGAGACGCAAGCGCTATGGGCCGTGGACTCAAAGTGACTAGCCGACAAGGTCCATGAAGCCTTACAAGGCTTGAAGGGATGGCTCCACAAGAAGAAACATGGAGGAGAGTACCGCCGGATCCTATGGGGAGCAACAAGGAAGTTTCCGACGTTTACACACGTGGGCATGTCTAAGAGGACACATGATGATGCACATGTTGTGCGCCTTGTAAAAAATTTCCTCACGGTTTGTTTACCGTCCCTCAGTTACACCGCAATTTCCATCGTGTGGGGCAACGGATGTGCACCCATGGATGTACACAAACATCCAAGGGATGACTCCGCGTTGAGTGGGGTGGTGGCGGTGGGTGATTTCCGTGGTGGTGGTTTCTTTACTACGGCGTGGATGGGTGGTGGGGGGGAGGGGGGGGCGCAGCGTCAAGCATGGATGCAATGTGGGCGTCAAATTGTGCAAGGGGTTGTTGTGGATGCACGAAAGGGGGTGATTTTCAATGCGTGGCGTAAGCATGGGCCGGAGCGATGGGAGGGTGAAAGGTATGCCACCGTGGCGTATACATCTATCGCGTGGCACCGCCTTCCCGCTCCGATGCGCACTGAACTCCTGGACCTGGGGTTCCCATGGTGACAGGCACTGGGATTGTTCATCCAATTTGACGTGAATTGTTGGTGCCATTGTTGTGTGATTGCGATTACGTGCGGCATTTCTCATAACGCGCTCCAGTGTGTGTTCAACCGTGTTCAACCGTGTTCAACCGTGTTCAACCGCGCGGTTGAACACGCAGTTGAACATGGCCGAACGCGTATGGGCGGCAATATGAAAGTAGCAGAAAATCCATGGTTTTGTGGTTATAATTGATTTGGATAAGGCAGGTGCACACTGCAAAAACCTCTGAACACCATCCACGATAGAATGGAAGCCAAAGGACCACAATGAAGGTCAAAGCTTAGGGGAATGTGTCAAGTGGGGTGTTCAACCGCATGGTTGAACACCAAGGCGGCGTTGACGCTACTCTTGGACATGATAGAAAGGGAGTGGCAATGTGAGGGGTATGGCATGGAATAGTGCATTGGGCATTAGTATGTTGTTAAAAGCATGGTACATCGTCATGGATGGTTTGGAATGGCATGGTGATACGTCAAAAGTTTAATTTTTGGTAAAATTGCACTACGCGCGGTGGGGGTGTTCAACCGCTGTTCAGGGGTGGTTCAAGGGCCCAGGTGAAGTCAGTTGAACACCGGTTGAACATAGGACATTGCACCATGGTGTGCAAAAGGGGTCACTAGGGGTGCACTCTAATGCGAAATCAAACTCAAACGGGGCACACACAAGCAAGCTCCAGCGAACCAACCAAGCAGGGCACGGATTGCAGGCAAGCATGCACGCGCAAAACCAAATCGACAAACTCCATCTGAATCTGCATGCATTCACCCCTGCAAAACGCAACACACCAAATCAACTCCGGGCATCACACCAGTAGCCGCCGGCAGTGGTCAACAACGGTTGCGGCTCGTCTGCGACCTTCATGTCAGCGGCTGGAGTGGGCACGGCAAAGAGCAAACAGCAAACAGCCAACACGAAACGAAACACGAAGAGCAAAGCCACGACCGCAATATAAAGGAACATATTTTTCTTTTTGACCGCAAATGACAATCACTCACCTTTTATTTTTGCCAACCAGAATTTATTGAAGTGCTGCGAGTTTGCGCCGCCGCCAAGAGCCCTGTCGACAGTGCTAGAAATTAATTAACCTTATGGTTCGATTTTTTACGATTGAAGCCCTGAGATTCATACTTTACATCAGTTTGCATATTAACTTTGGTCGCGCAGCAAGGCGAAGCTTTTACAACCATTTATAAATCTGGTCTTAGATCGAAATTTCGTGCACTGTAGCCTCATTTCCCTTTGAACAGTCAAAATGAAAGATCGCAAATGCCGGCGACCGCGAAATGCACGCGTGCACAGCAAATAAATAATATGGCAAAAAGATTTCTTGGGATTTGGGGCCTGTGGTATATATATGGTGTTTTTCGTCACCTCAACTTTGCTAGTGCACCTTTAAATCGCATCCCTATCTTATATGGAATTAGTGGATGCTGGTAAAGAAGTTAAAGCCCTGTAAAGGTCCTAACTTTGCAAAACACCCATGATGAATCAAAAGCAATATGACAGCGCGAATCAGCTCTCCGAGGCGGTCATTTAGAGGGGCTGCATCGTAGACTTTTGAGGTATGTTTCGTTTCGGCGCGCGGACTGTATATAATGGCATAAGGACTGCTTTTAGAGGGGGGCGGGGCCCCATTCCCCGGCCCCCCAATTAAAAGCCCCCCATGGGGGGGGGGGGTGAACAAGCGGAGGGGGGCTCCACGAGATGGAGAAGGGCAGTGTGCGGGCTGCGATCGCCTCTGAAAGGTATCTGTCGGACGTGGAAGTCAAATTGCACAATATGCACATGCGTGACGGCGCTACGGTCCTGGGCAAGCACGGTCGCCGGAGCGGAGATCCGGCTGCACGACCACCCGGCGATCAGCCCAGGCGACACCAGGGCGCTGAGCGTGGACCAACTGACCCCCAGCCACCCCGACGTCCGGTGGCACTCCGCCGACCTCAACGCGGGGTGGCTCAGCCCCACCGGATACTACTGGATCCCGGAGGCCTGGGGACACACCTCCTCTGACGCGTCCGGGGGCGGACCCTGCAAACACGCCACCAGCGTCGCTCTCGCCGCCGACCTCACCCGCACGTGGGCGGTGGCCATCTCGGGCACGGTGCCCGACGGGGAGGGGGTGGCCGCCTCCCTCCCCCTACATTACGGTGCACACAGACCATGGGTCCACACGGTGGACGCCGAAGTCATCCTCCACCTCCTGCGGCACGCAGATCGCGAGCGAACCACGGGGGTCCCCGCAGGCGCAGCAAAGGTGGTCAACCAGATGCCCCTGAGGTGGCTCCGGGACGGCCTGTGCGCGCGGGGGCAACACGCCGGGCACCCGTTCTGGTACGTCCGAGCCACCTCGCACCACAGTGACGCCCTACTGCACAAGGCGGACTGGGCGGCGTCCCAGGACACCGTCCTGCAGAACACGCCCCCGGACCCTGGCCACGCCCAACTCATTGTCGCCGGCCGTGACGGCCATCTCGATCTACGGCCCCCCACGATGCGGGTGCTCGGCGAGGTCGCGCAACGGGCGCAGACGGACCATGCGCTGACGCACCGGGGACACACACCTTTGGGCGCGGCCCACGCCACGGCCTACGTCCACGCCCGGGACCTCACCGCGGCGGCCACCAACCGCCGGGCGCTGCGGGCCCGAGACGGCCACACGCCGGTGCAGCGCAGGCTCCGCGTCCGGAAGGAGCGGCTCTCCGGCGTCGCCATCGTCCCACAACCGTGCCTTTTCTGCGGCGGCCCGGAGGAGACCCCGGTGCAAATGCACGTGGGTTGCACCCACTCACGGCTCCTCTGGCCCCACTACCGCCAGGCGGTACACGAGGCGGCCCGCCACCTCCCACCTGGGGACAAGGCCCTGTGGGTGGCCTCGTGGCGCTCCGCAGGCGCCACGTGGACGGAGGTGTTCTGCTCCGGACTGGTGCCCGAGGACGCGGAGGCGCAGCTCCCCGCCATAACCCGATACGACCCGCCGGGAGGGAACTCGGTGGACGATTTCCTCCACCACATGCTCCGGCTGGGGGACTTCGCGTGGGAGCTTCGCAACCACCGGCTGGAGCAACTCCTCCGCGAGCCCCAGAGCGCGGCGGCCCGGGCGCACCGGTGGCTCACTGCGGCGGAGGGCGACCACCCTCCCCCTCCCCCGCGCCCTGACAAGGACTTCGTAGCCTCCCTCCGTGTTGTGAATGGCACTCTGGAGTGCCCGCCCCAAGAGAGCCCCCACCCGTACCAGGACCTGCCGGGGGGGTTCTCGAGGCACCTACAAGACGCCCTCTTCCCGCCGTGGATCATCGGGCGCGGCTCCATGACCGCATGGGAGGCGCGCATCGTGGGGGAGGAGTGGGCGCTGGAGTGGAGCCGGTGGTGCGCCGCCACGCGCGCCCCGGAGACCCCTGCGCAACGATACGCCGCCATCCCGCTCCGGTGGTGGGGGCCGGACACCCGGCCGAGACCCACCATGATCCGCTGGGCGGGGCCTGACCACCCGTGGGATGCGGCGACGGGGGAATGGCTGCAGGCGGCCCCGGGGCCGCAAACGGGATGGACTGGGGACGTGTCCTCACTCGTCAGGACACCCGTCCCGCCCCGCATCGTCCTTCACGCCGCCAACGTGCTCCGGGCTACGGAGATGCGCACGTGGGGACACGCTGCGGCCACCGTCCGGTGGCACCCCCCAGAGGACGGGGCCACCCAACTCACCGTGGCGCACTTCAAAGCTGGGGGGCCGGTATACGACGACGCCCTGTCCCGGCTGGGCGACACCTAGGGGCCCTTGCTCCTCATGCTCCCCACCGGCATTGCAGCCGCGCTGCGCCAGGAGCTAGACGGCTGCGAAGGGCTGCGAGTTGGGTGGGAGGCAGTCGCGGACGGCACCCTGCTGGCCCTCCTCCACAGAGACACCGCGAACGGGTGCCAATGGGATGCCCTGACGCCCCACCTCACCGGGCGCCACGTGTACATGGCGAGCCCCCCCCAGGGGCACCCCCGCCCGACGTGGGACGACCTCATCGCCGCCTTCCACGACCACGGGATCCTCCCCGGCGACACCTGGCAGGAGGTCCAGCGGAAGACGCTTGGCAAGGACTACCGGCGCCGCGTCCCCGCCCGCCTGCTGGAGATCCGGGACCCCCTCCGACAGAGGTGGGACGACCTCTGGCTCCGCCATCTCGACCCTTGGTCGCCGCCCTCCCACCTCCCACACACCTGCCGACTCTGCGGAGAATGTGACACGGTGTCCTCCACAGCGTCGACAGGCGCCAACAGGTGCGCGCGGTGCACCCAGGTAGCCGCGTGCCCCTGGCCCGAACCTCCCGCAGGCCCGCGCAGGCGCACAGAGGAGGAGGCCTTGCGCCGGCGCATCGAGGGGGCAGACACCTCCTCGCACGAACAAGCAGGCCCCGCGGGCGCTGCCCTTCTGTGGATCCACGTGCACCTGCGGGACCCCACATCGGTTGCGCACCTGTCGCACGTGTTCGCCCCCTAACCCCCATCCGCCGCCGCCCTTTGCAGAGCCCGCAGCACCATGCCACGCCGACGGGGGGATGGGCCGGGGCACACCAGGGCCCGCCGCAGAGCGCAGGAGGCGGCCGTCCGGGGCCTGGTGGTGGACGCGGTGGCGGAGGCACAAGAAGCGCACGCTGCCGCACGGTGTGACCTGGAGGGCAGTGCCAGGGCTTTCCTCAACGAGACCGCCCTCCCGGCCGTCCGCGCCCTGAACGGAGCGGGGGGCCCTACGCTGCTCCCGGCAATGCACCGGATCGTGAACGCCATCCGGCCGGGGCTCATCAGCCCGGAGGCGGCCCTCTACGGGCACTGGATGGAGTGGCGCGAGTCCAATCGGTCGGGCCGGCCCCTGTCTATGGGGGACACCCTCCGGCTGACGGGAGCGGGGTCTGCCATGTCCCTCCGCAGTAGCGCCCCAGCCCTGCTGCACGCCCTCAGGACGCGCTACCCCGGGGACGCGGCTTCGTACCTGAACCAGGCGCGGGCCACGTACCCGGGAGGAGTGTGCGAGCTGGATGCGGCGCTCCACCTTCTACGGCCGCCGGACGAGGACCCGGAGGTGGGCGAGGTCACGGTGTTCGTGGAAGGCGCGGACGAGGCGTCCGCCCGCCCCCGGCCGACCAACCCGGTGTACGACGGCACCGGGCCTACCCCCCCCGTACGCCGTCGTCTACGAGACGTTCCCCAGGGAGCCCACTTGGTGCCCCGCCCTCCCACCGGCGACGCACGCGCTCCGCGGCTGGGCTAACCCAGACCAGTCCCCCCCCCTCTCCAGACCAGGCGTGCCCACCACAGGGGGCAGGTCCTCTGGCAGGAGTGCCCTGGCACCCCCCTCCTCCTCCTCGTCGTCGCGACCCGCGGGGACCCGGGGCGGATCCTGGGGATCACCCCCACCCACCTCTATGGGGCAACACCCGTACCCCGCCCCCCCCTCCTGGCGCCCGCGGCGCGGGACGGAGTACACACCTTCCTGCGCACACAGGAGGTCACCGCCGTTACGGGGGTCCACCGGGTGCGGCTGCCCCCGACACCGCTCGACGACCCCCGGGGGCCCAGGGCCCTGGGCCCCGCCCCAGACTGGGAGCTGTGGCGCGACGCGTGGGCCGCGTGGCTCCCCCGCCTCCCCTCCCAATGCCGGTGGATGGCCGCGGGCCCCCGGCCGTGCGGGGCTGACGCCACAGCCGGCCCCCCACCCCCTCCCCCCCTCCCCCCCGCAGAACACCACACGGCACTGCCCACGGCACGGCACTGATGCACCAGGAGGTAGTGGGAAGGGCGCGCCTGCCACCAAGCATGCCTACCAGAGTAACAGTGATGGCAGACTCCGATGGGTCCCCCCAGCGGGACGACCGCCACCACCGCCGGTCCCGCTCCCGCTCCCCCGTCTCCTCCCCGGAGTGGACGGGGGAGACCCTCGCGGAGCGCGAGGAGCGGAGGCTGGCGGAGGCGGCGGTGCTGGTCGGGCCGCCGCCGCCAGCCCGGGAACCAGGGCCAGCCGAGACGGCCGCCCCCGCCGCCCAAGCGGCCAGCCCCGCCGCCCCGCCCCGCCCAGACGCGCAGGAAGCGGAGACCGCGGCGAGCCACGCCGCGGCCCCAGCCGCGGCCCCCGGCACGCCGCCGACAAGGGGGGCAGCCCTGGCGCAGGAGCCGGACGCATCGCCGAGGGCTGCCGCAGCCGCAGAGGAGAGCAAGAAGGGCGCGCGAGGGGTTGCGACGGACCCCGCACGGGCCGCGGGCGCCTTGCCGGCGGCCGCCGCGGCAGCAGAGGAGAACGAGGAGGGCGTGCGAGGGGTTGCGACCGCGGCCACGGGCGCCTCGTCGGCGGCCGCCACGGCAGCGAAGGAGAGCGAGGAGGGCGCGCGAGGGGCTTCGGCCGCGACCCCGGCGGGCCGCGACGCCGCCTCGGCCGGCCACGCCGCGGCCCCCAGCACGCCGCGCAAGCGGGGGAAGAACCCCGCACGGGCCGCGGACGCCTCGCCGGCGGCCGCCGCGGCAGCAGCAGTGGGCAGGGAGAGCGCGAAGTACCGCGCCCACGCCAACCCCACCCACACCCACACCAGCCCCCCCAAGCCGTTCCCCCCCAAGCCCTTCCCCCCGGGGCGGGAGCGGCACGTCCGCCCCCCGACGCGCGAGCGCTCACCGCCGGGCGTCACGCTGCCGCAGCTGCAAAGGCAGCGGGACGCCCGGCGAGTGGTCCGGGAAGGGCGCAGCGGCGGGGGGGAGGGGAGCAGCGGACGGCGCGACAGGCAGGGGGCAGGGGAGGGGCCAGGGCACGGGAAGGGCGCGCAGGGGCGCGGGCAGGGAGCCCAGGTGCAGGGGGCAGGGCGAGGGGAGGTGAGAGAGCGAGCGGGCCAGGGCGTGGTGGACGGGAGGCGGGACCCGCGACACGGGCAGGGGGCCGGGGAGGGACCAGGGCACGGGAAGGGCGCTCAGGGGCGCGGGAAGGGAACCCAGGTGCAGGGGGCAGGACGAGGGGGGGTGGGAGAGCGAGCGGGCGAGGGCGTGAGGGACGGGAGGCGGGACCCGCGACACGGGCAGGGGGCTGGAAAGGAGCCCAAGGGCAAGGGCAAGGGCGCCACGAGCCCCAAGGGACAGGCGGGACGGGGCATGGGAGCCCAGGGAGGAGGGCGGGGCGAATGGAGGGGGGCAGAGGGCGGAGCGCCCCCGCAGCTGGACGTGCAGCCGGTGAGGTGCATCCCCCCCGGCATCCAACAGATGCCGGCACACCACACCCACCACCACCACCACCACCACCACCACCACCTCTACAACATCGACCCTGACGCCGGCGAGCTTGTCCCCCCCCAACCCCCACGACACCAGCACCAGCAAGCCCCCCCCGCGCCGAGGGCGGAGCCGGCGCGGATGGCCTCGGCGGAGGGGGGACGGGGCGCGGCATTGGCGCCGCAGGCGCAGTAGCAGCGAGGGGGGCCGGCACGGGGGGCGGAGGAGGGCCGGCCATGGGACCGGGACTGGGGCGCGGTCCCGGACCCGCTGGGGGAGGAGACCCTCCCCCTGGTGGGGGAAGTGTACGGGTGGTTATGCTGGGCCAACCAGGGGACCTCCAGGAGGTCGAGGAACCGGCCCTTCGATGCCGTGCTCCTCCGGAGGGACGGAGGAAACCGAGAGATACCCCCGGGGGGGTGGGCGGCCCCAGAGGACCACGAGAGGGTCCTCAGGTCAGTGATCCCTGATCCCGACAGGGAGCCGACGTGGCCGGCCTTCCTGGAAGGGGGAGCGGTGCTCCGCATCACGGATGCGGACGCCAACAACTGGCTCCCCCGGGCTTTGCGTAGCGCCCTCGCCCACTGGTGCTACCGCCGGCACAACCCGCCGCCGCCGCAGCCCCAGCCCCCACACAAGCGGCGGCGCAGGTGAAGGCCCAGACGGCGGGTACGGGAGATTTGGGGGGGGGGGCTGGGCCCCCCGACCCACGCCCCCCCCACGGTATGGCACGACGTACGAGGGCGCGCCACCTCCCGCGGGAGGGAGTGCGGAGACAACGAGCGCGGGGGGGAGCCTGCTGCCCCGCAACCCGCTAACCACTGACCGCTAACCCTCACGGCCACCCCCGGCCGGCCAGCGCCGCGCGACAACGGCCGGGGGATGAGGAGCCCCGGTGAGGGCCTGCGCGAGAATCCAGCTCTCGATAGAGGGGGGCGGGAGAAGGGCGCGACCCCCTGGCTGATGGCTGGCTCCCGGGGCCAGGACTGCCCTGCCGCCCCCGCCCCTCCCCCCCGGCCGACGAGAGGCATCGCCAGGGGACCAAAGGGCCCCCCCCAACGCACCCCCCCCCCCCACACAGACCCGAGGGCGGGCGGGGGGGCGGCCCCCCCACCCCCCCCCCCCCGCACCCACCACAGCAGGGGAGCCACAGGCGCGGCCCTCCGCCCCCCCAGAGCCGGGGGGGCGCCCCCCCCCTCAGGAGGAACGGCGACGCGGTAAGGGCAACGGCGGCTGGACCTGCTCCCGCGAACCCACACCGGCGTGCCGGAGCAACGCGCACAACGGAACAGGAAGGAGGCCGCGCCCCACATGACCCTCCCGTAACCACAGCCCACTCCGAGGTGACAGAGGGGGGGTTTCAGGTCAGATGGGGCCCCCAGGGGAGCGGTCCACGGGCCGCCCCTCACCCCCCCCACCCCGGGGCGGCACTTCAGCCCCGACCGCACGCGCGCGCCGGAAGGGAGCGCGCCGGCGACACGGAGAGAGCCAGAAAGGGGTACCGCAGGCCGCCGCCCGGAACGAGAGCAGGGAGGCCGCGGCGCGACACCCCCCCCCACCCCGCCCCCCCTCCAGCCCGCCAGCCGCGGGGGCCCCGGCCCCCACCCCCCGAGGCAGGGGGGATGGACCCCCCCCGCCCGAGAGGGGAGCCGGAGTGTGACCCGCCCCCCCGCCCCAGCCGCCGGCTCACATGGGGGCCGCGAAGAACAAGTGGGCCCACGCCTGCGCACCGGGACGCCGCGCAGATCGTGCCCAGAGAAGCCGGGTGGGCGCGAACCGGAGTGGTATGGGGGGCCACGCCCCCCATGGACAGCAGGACGCCAGTGACGCCCGCTTTGTTGCCTGCCCAGGAGAAGCGGCGCGCCACCTCCCGCGGGAGGGAGTGCGGAGACAACAAGCGCGGGGGGAAACCTGCTGCCCCGCAGCCCGCTAACCACTGACCGCTAACCCTCACGGCCACCCCCGGCCGGCCAGCGCCGCGCGACAACGGCCGGGGGATGAGGGGCCCCAGAGAGGGCCTGCGCGAGAATCCGGTTCTCGGTAGAGGGGGGCGGGGGAAGGGCGCGACCCCCTGGCCGATGGCTGGCCCCCGGGGCCAGGACTGCCAAGCCCCCCCCCCCCCCCCTTGGCCGACAGGAGGGATCGCCAGGGGACCAAAGCCCCCCCCCCACTCCCCCCCCCCCCTCCCACACAGGCCCGAGAGCGGGCGGGGGGGCGGCCCCCCCACCCCCCCCCCCCCCCGCAACCACCCCAGCTGGGGAGCCACAGGCGCGGCCCTCCGCCCCCCCAGGGCCGGGGGGGCGCCCCCACCCTCAGGAGGAACGGCGACGCGGTAAGGGCAACGGCGGCTGGACCTGCCCCCGCGAACCCACACCGGCGTGCCGGAGCAACGCGCACAACGGAACACGAAGGAGGCCGCGCCCCACATGACCCTCCCGTAACCACAGCCCGGTCCGAGGTGACAGAGGGGGGGTTCGCAGGTCAGCTGGGGCCCCCAGGGGAGCGGTCCACGGGCCGCCCCTCACCCCCCCCCACCCCGGGGCGGCACTTCAGCCCCGACCGCACGCGCGCGCCGGAAGGGAGCGCGCCAGCGACACGGAGAGAGCCAGAAAGGAGTACCGCAGGCCGCTGCCCGGAACGAGAGCAGGGAGGCCGCGGCGCGACACCCCCCCCCCCCCCGCCCCCCCACCAGCCCGCCAGCTGCGGGGGCCCCGGCCCCCACCCCCCGAGGCAGGGGGGATGGGCCCCCCCCACCCGAGAGGGGAGCCGGAGTGTGACCCGCCCCCCCGCTCCAGCCGCCGGCTCACATGGGGGCCGCGAAGAACAAGCGGGCCCACGCCTGCGCACCGGGACGCCGCACAGATCGTACCCAGAGAAGCCGGGTGACCACGAACCGGAGTGGTATGGGGGGCCACGCCCCCCATGGACAGCACAACGCCAGTGACGCCCGCTTTGTTGCCTGCCCAGGGAAGGCAGAGGGACGGAAAGAGGCAGAGCGACCCCCCGCCCTATAGGCCCCACCCCGGCCGCACAGCCGGAGGAAACGGCGCACGCCCCCCCCCCCCCCCCCCCCCAGCCCGCCCCTGTCAGCTGGAGCTTACACCGCTAGGCAGTGCCCTGTCGCCTCAGAGATGGCGTGTCAACCTTGGGGCATCCCACGGGGAAGGGGTGTACAAACGCGAGCACAGGCCGTGGTGGCCTGTCTTCCCCTGTTCTCCCTCCCAACGGACAGATCGGCAACCCGGCGGGACATCCCCAGCTCTAGGGCGCGGCGGCCGGCGATCTGACGGTGCGACGGTCCCTCCTCTTCCACCCTGCACGTCAGTCGGCGATCCGGCGGTGCCTCTGTCCGCCTCCTGCCCCCGTGCGCGTCAGTCGGCGATCCGGCGGTGCTACTGTCCGCCTCTTACCCCTGTGCACGTCAGTCGGCGATCCGACGGTACCGCACCCCATCCAGCCCCCTCCCCCGCGGTCCCGGCCCCGTACACGTAGACTGGGGCCTCCCGGCACGCACAACACGCTTCACAACGCACAGCCCCACCCTCGGGACTGGAGTCATAGCCGACGGCACCCCTAAGTCGCGTAAGAGACTCCCGCGGCCCAGTAGTGAGAGCGTCGGTCTTCAATCGTCCAGTGCGGGGATTCGATCCCAGGCGTTGGTGCTCCTGGGTTCCCTGCACGTAGAGCTCTCTAGATGGCGACGTGGGAACCACCCCCCCCTCCAGCAGCTCGCGCCACCACCGATACCGGTGGATCGGGTGGAGGTCTCGTTCGTTTTACCCCCCGCCCTGGAAAAACAAAACACATGGGAGCCACCCACCCCTGCAGCAGTGCGCACCGTCACCTGTACTCGAACAGGTCGACGGGAGGCCTCGTCCGGTATTCGAAGGGATCGGTGGGAGACCACCGATCACGGGGTTCGAACCAGCTCCTTCGCGGCGCGCGCCGGGTGCGCTACCTCCAGGGCGGCTGCCTTCTGAGATACACTGGCACCTGGGTCACAGAACAAACGCGCCTGCAACCCCCTCCCCCTGTGCTAAGTGTAAGCCTGCAGTAGGGGTGCTCTGCTGGGCCATGAACCGGAACATTGATGCACCACTCCAGCCACGGTCACCCCGACCCCCCCCCCGCATCCCGCAGGGCGAAACTCCGTGCGCATCGGGCTCTTCATGGGAATCCGGCGGACCGGCGCCTGGACACCAAGTCGACACCTCTCTCCCCCCCCACGGGAACAGAGCGGGGCCCCCACAACCGCACGCCCGCGCCCACAACGCGGACCCCGACAGCCCACCCAGTGGACGGGCAGTCGGGGGAGGAGGAGCGCAAGACCCCAAACGCCCCACGCAACGGTCGAAGGCACCCCCCCGGGGACCCCCTGCCGCCGCCCCCACAACCCCAAGCCAAGTAGGGGGGAACCGGGACCGGACCGCCCCCCCCCAAGCACGCCAGACGGAGCACGGGACCGGGGCAGGACACGCGGAGGGGCACGGACCACGTGGAACGGCCCTACGGGCGCCCAGTGCCGGGACCACGCGAGATGCGCGCGCCACACCACCCAGCGGGGAGCGGACACTGCGAGAGCGCGAGCGCACACACACGAAAAGGACACGCGGGGACTACCGGAAGGGCAACCGGACCGAGCGCGCGGAACGCACAGACCGCATGGAATGGCGTACCAGCGAGCGAGGGTAAGGGACACCCGGACGGGACGGCCCGCCACACGCAGCGCAGAACACGCGAGGCGGGAAGGGGGAAGAAGGGAAGACACAACACCAGGCACCGGCCCGAACCCCCCCGAACCGGCCGCGAGCGCCGCGCACACACACACGGGACACTGCACCCGCCAAGGCAGTAGTGGCGCACAGCGCCACGCCCCAACCCCTAGGCTAGGCAGCCTCCGCGCCAGCCCAAGGGGGTCCCACTGGCGACAAGCCAGTAGCACGGGCCCGGCGGCGCCGGCGCCCCAGGCGACCACGCATTAGGGGGGCGACGCAGTGGGTAAGCGCCCGCAGCCACGGCTGCGAATTGATGCACTGACCGGGGAGTGGCGAAACGGGGACGCCGGGGAAGGACGGGGCTCCGAGCTCTGTGAACCCGGGGGACTCCGCCACCAGGCAGGAGGTGCGTCTTGGAGGGCCCCCCACTAGGACCCGGTGGGGAGGATATCACCTGGCCCGACCAGGTGGCCCCCCGGGGCCGAAAGGCGTCTAGTACCCGCAAAATGAAACCTCAAACCTCAAACCACAATATGCACATGCATGATCAAGTATTTATAACAAACAACGATGAGCATGTTGAGGAAATTTCAATGAAGCAATGATACATGATATGTTGTGGAGGGTGTGGAAAAGTAAGGTTAAACGAATCCTTTGTCTTTCGTGCTTGGTCTGGCTCTTCCTGTGCTGGTGCGAAGCACCATCAAAAGAAAAGCCTTATTACGTTTTTAGCCGTTTTCGGGTCACCTTTCTATGTTGGAAGTGGAGCCAGGCGGTGACAAACAAGAGCAAAAACACTGCTTTGCCTTGTGTTTAAGCTAGCAGCGCAAAGACAGGGAGGGTGCATTTGGCAAGATTAGCGACACAGGATGCAAATAGCATACAATTGACATATTCATAACTCGGGCCTATTGTATCGGAATTTGACGAAATGAATGGCAATTTCGGTCAATATGGGGTCATTCTTTTCATTTACGAGCTTTTGAAGGCAGCCGTATGCGCTGAAAACCGTCCATTCTAAAAGCGGTGCCACAACAAAATGACGGCGGTTTTTCAACTGAAAGCAAGACGAAGCTTTGAGAATCATTTATAAAACTGGTCTTAGATCGAAATTTCGTGCACTGTAGCCCGATTTCACTTTGAACAGTCAAAATGAAAGATCGCAAATACCGGCGACTGCGAAATGCACGCGTGCACAGCAAATAAATAATATGGGAAATAGATTTCTTGGGATTTGGAGCCTCCGGCTTATATATAGTGTTGTTCGGCACCTCAACTTTGCTGGTGCACCTTTAAATCGCATCCCTATGTTATATGGAATTAGTGGATGGTGTTAAAGAAGTTAAAACCTTGTAAAGGTCCTAACTTTGCAAAACAGCCATTATTGATCAAAACAAATATGACAGTGCGAATCAGCTCTCTGAGGCGGTCATTTAGAGGGGCTGCATCGTAGACTTTTGAAGTATGTTTCGTTTCGGCGCGCGGACTGTATATAATGGCATAAGGACTGCTTTTAGAGGGGGGCGGGGCCCCATTCCCCGGCCCCCCAATTAAAAGCCCCCCATGGGGGGGGGGGGTGAACAAGCGGAGGGAGGCTCCACGAGATGGGGAAGGGCAGTGTGCGCGCTGCGATCGCCTCTGAAGGGTATCTGTCGGACGACGAATTCAGATTGCACGATATGCACGTGCATGATCAGCTATTTATAGCAAAGAACGATGAGCATGTTGAGGAAATTTCAAAGAAGCAATGATACATGATTTGTTGTGGAGGGTCTGGAAAAGTAAGGTTAAACGAATGCTTTGTCTTTCGTGCGTGGTCTGGCTTTTCCTTTGCTGGTGCGAAGCACCATCAAAAGAAAAGCCTTATTACGCTTTTAGCCATTTTCGGGTCACCTTTCTATGTCGGAAATGGAGCCGGGCGGTGACAAACAAACGGAAAAACACTCCTTTGCCTTGTGTTTAAGCTAGCAGCGCAAGGACAGGGACGGTGCATTGGGCAAGATTAGCGATACAGGGTGCAAATAGCATACAATTGACATATTCATAACTCAGGCCTATTGTATCGGATTTTGACGAAATTAAGGGTAATTTTGGTCAATTTGGGGGTGTTCTTTGCATTTATCAGCTTAAAGAGGCACCTGAGTGCGCTGAAAACTTTCAAATCGAAAAGCGGTGCTAAAATGAAATGACGGCGGTCTCTCAATTGAACAGCAAGACGACGCTTTTAGAATCATTTATAAATCTGGTCTTAGATTGAAATTTTGTGCATTGTAGCCCGATTTCACTTTGGACAGTCAAAATGAAAGATCGCAAATGCCGGCGACTGCAAAATGCACGCGTGCACAGCAAATCAATAATATGGCAAATGGATTTCTTGAGATTTGGGGCCTGTGGCTTACATATAGTGTTGTTCGGCACCCCAACGTTGCTAGTGCACCTTTAAATCGCTTCCCTAGCTTATATGGAATTAGTGGATGTGTAATGGGATTACCCAGAGTGACTATTTTCCCGGCGTAGCTCTCCAGCTGGTAAAGAAGTTAAAACCTTGTAAAGGTCCTAACTTTGCAGAACAGCACTGATTGATCGAAACAAATATGACGGCACGAATCAGCTCTTTGAGGCGGTCATTTAGAGGGGCTGCATCGTAGACTTTTGGGATATGTTTCATTTCGGCGCGCAGATTGTATATAATGGCATAAGGACTGCTTTTAGAGGGAGGCGGGGCCCCATTCCCCGGCCCCCCAATTGAGAGCCCCCCATGGGGGGGGAGAGTGAAAAAGCAGAGGGGGGCTCCACGAGATGGGGAAGGGCAGTGTGCGCGCTGCGATCGCCTCTGAAGGGTATCTGTCGGACGACAAATTCAGATTGCACGATATGCACGTGCATGATCAGCTTTTTATAGCAAAGAACGATGAGCATGTTGAGGAAATTTCAATGAAGCAATGATACATGATTTGTTGTCAAGGGTGTGGAAAAGTAAGGTTAAACGAATCCTTTGTCTTTCGTGCTTGGTCTGGCTTTTCCTTTGCTGGTGCGAAGCACCATCAAAAGAAAAGCCTTATTACGCTTTAAGGCATTTTCGGGTCACCTTTCTATGTTGGAAATGGACCCGGGCGGTGACAAACAAACGGAAAAACACTCCTTTGCCTTGTGTTTAAGCTAGCAGCGCAAGGACGAGGACGGTGCATTGGGCAAGATTAGCGACACAGGGTGCAAATAGCATACAATTGACATATTCATAACTCGGGCCTATTGTATCGGATTTTGACGAAATTAAGGGTAATTTTGGTCAATTTGGGGGTGTTCTTTGCATTTATGAGCTTAAAGAGGCACCTGAGTGCACTGAAAACTGTCAAATCGAAAAGCGGTGCTAAAACGAAATGACGGCGGTTTCTCAATTGAACAGCAAGACGAGGCTTTTAGAATCATTTATAAACCTGGTCTTAGATTGAAATTTCGTGCACTGTAGCCAGATTTCACTTTGGACAGTCAAAATGAAAGATCGCAAATGCCGGTGACTGCAAAATGCACGCGTGCACAGCAAATAAATAATATGGCAAATAGATTTCTTCAGATTTGGGGCCTCTGGCTTACAGATAGTGTTGTTCGGCACCCGAACTTTGCTCGTGCGCCTTGATATCGCATCCCTAGCTTATATGGAATTAGTGGATGCTGGTAAAGAAGTTAAAACCTTGTAAAGGTCCTAACTTTGCAAAACAGCCATGATGGATCGAAACAAATATGACAGTGCAAATCAACTCTCTGAGGCGGTCATTTAGAGGGGCTGCATCGTAGACTTTTGAAGTACGTTTCGTTTCGGCGCGCGGACTGTATATAATGGCATAAGGACTGCTTTTAGAGGGGGGCGGGGCCCCATTCCCCGGCCCCCCAATTAAAAGCCCCCCATGGGGGGGGAGAGTGAACAAGAGCGGAGCACGGAGAATTATGGCCCACTCTTCTTTGGGGTATGCATACCATACGCTACTTCTGCCACCATTGTGCAGCAACGTACAATCCATACAGATGGGTTTGTAAGCACAAAAACCTTAGGAAAACCAGCTTCACGCCTGCTAGTCTCGGTTTCTGTGGGGCAAGCCCCACAGAAACCGAGCCTGGCCACTGCTCCTTCTTGCAAACTATGCATCGAGGGGCACCAATACCCTCAAACGGGTTGAACCTGCGCTTTTAGTAACAATTTGCCCCATTTTGATACCAAACTGCCCCGAAAACGCTCAAAACTGCCGCAAAACCACACAAAGGTACCAAATTTGGCAAGCAAAGTTGATTTCCCGACGTTTTGGCATGAGCTGATCATTTGAAGGGGCAACAACATGGGTCAAATCCGCACATGGCAGCCAGTACAAAATTCAGCCCCGATTCGGCGGAAATTGGTTAAGAAACTGCTTAAAACGGTGCCATTTCACCAAACGGACTACCAGTGGCCCAAAAATCGAAAAGTTGCGTAGTTGTATTTTCGCTGCGATCATTTTGAGGGGCATGTGTCACACATTTTGAGAACGGCGGAAAAAAAAACGCGCGATCTGCCATTAATACCCTTGTCCGTCGTGAATTGCGCTTCGGCGGGTACCCTTCCCGCCGAAGCCGAATCACTACGGCCCCTGCCTGGGAAATTGAACAAGCTGGGGAAAGGTGCACGAGTTGGGGTCGCACGGCAACGTTTTGCATGACAACGGAGGACGAAGAAAACAAAGGCAAAAGAACCATGCAGAAGCGGAGAAGAAGAAAACCATGAAAAAACGGGTTCAACGGCGCAAGCGCCGGCCGCTAGGCTCCGTTTCTGTGGGCCAAGCCTCACAAAAACGGAGCCTAGCGGATTCTGCCCAATGCTTCTTGCCCACGATGGTTGCCCCATGGGCCAAAAGGCCTTGTCAGATGGGGAGCAAGTATACATGCCATATATGGCAAAAATATGGCAAAAACTGCGGAAAAATTCACAAAATTAGCCGTAAATCATCAAAACGGCACCAACGGGGGTGTTTTTCTGTCGTTTTAGCACGGGCCCGTCATTTTCAGGGGCTGCAACATAGCCCAATTGTGCAAGCAGCATGCAGTACAAATTTCAGCGCTAAATGTCCGGAGACTGCCCGAAAAACCGCTTAAAATGCTGCTAACTCACCAAAACGAACATTGTCGGCAAAAAAAGCGAAAAATTGTATTCCTAGAATTCAATTTCGAACATTTCAAGGGGTAACATGGTAGGTTTTTGGAGGCCTCTGGATTTTACCCCGGGGGTCGCGTAACGTACGGTACGGACCATGTTTTCGATGGGGCGTCGAGGACCGCACACCCCGACGCCCGACAAAAAACAGCCCCCAGGGGGGGGGATTGAACAAGTGGAGGGGGGCTCCATGAGGTGGGGAAGGGCAGTGTGCGGGCTGCGATCGCCTCTGAAAGGTATCTGTCGGACGTGGAAGTCGAATTGCACAATATGCACATGCATGATCAAGTATTTATAACAAACAACGGTGAGCATGTTGAGGAAATTGCAATGAAGCAATGATACATGATATGTTGTGGAGGGTGTGTAAAAGTAGAATTAAATGAATCCTTCGTCTTTCGTGCTTGGTCTGGCTTTTCCTTTGCTGGTGCGAAGCACCATCAAAAGAAAAGCCTTATTACGTTTTAAGCCGTTTTCGGGTCACCTTTCTATGTCGGAAGTGGAGCCAGGCGGTGACAAACAAGAGCAAAAACACTCCTTTGCCTTGTGTTTAAGCTAGCAGCGCAAAGACAGGGAGGGTGCATTTGGCAAGATTAGCCACACAGGTTGCAAATAGCATAAAATTGACATATTCATAACTCGGGCCTATTGTATCGGATTTTGACGAAATGAATGGCAATTTCGGTCGATTTGGGGGTGTTCTCTTTATTTTTGAGCTTGTGAAGGCGGTCGTATGCGCTGAAAACCGTCAAATCGAAAAGCCGTGCTAAAACAAAATGACGGCGGTTTTTCAACTATACAGCAAGACGAAGCTCTTAGAATCATTTATAAAACTGGTCTTAGATCGAAATTTCGTGCACTGTAGCCCGATTTCACTTTGAACAGTCAAAATGAAAGATCGCAAATGCCGGCGACTGCGAAATGCACGCGTGCACAGCAAATAGATAATATGGCAAATAGATTTCTTGGGATTTGGGGCCTGTGGCTTATATATAGTGTTGTTCGGCACCTCAACTTTGCTGGTGCACCTTTAAATCTCATCCCTAGGTTATATGGAATTAGTGGATGCTGTTAAAGAAGTTAAAACCTTGTAAAGGTCCTAACTTTGCAAAACAGCCATGATTGATCAAAATAAATATGACAGTGCAAATCAGCTTTCTGAGGCGGTCATTTAGAGGGGCTGCATCGTAGACTTTTGAGGTATGTTTCGTTTCGGCGCGCGGACTGTATATCATGGCATAAGGACTGCTTTTAGAGGGGGGCGGGGCCCCATTCCCCGGCCCTCCAATTAAAAGCCCCCCATGGGGTGGGAGGTGAACAAGCGGGGGGAAATTGCACGAGGTGGGGTCGCACGGGTGCTCAGATGAGAACGGGGAGGACAAGGAGCACAAAGGCAAAAAGACCATTCAAAGGCGGAGAAGGAGAAAACCATGAAAACACGGGAGCAACGGCGCCAGCGCCGGCCGCTAGGCTCCGTTTTTGTGGGCCAAGCCCCACAAAAACGTAGCCTAGCGGGTGCTGCTTCGTGCCTCTTGCACAACATGGTTGCACCATTGGCAAAAAAGGCTTGCCAGATGGGCAGCAAGTATACATGCCAAATATGGCGAAAAAAATGGGAGAAAACTGCCAAAAAACGCACAAAATTGACTGTAAATCATCGAAACAGCACCCGATTTGGCCAATTAGGTTGCTTTTCTGGCGTTTTGGCCCGAGCCGGTCATATTAAGGGGCTACAACATGATGTAACTTCGCAAGCAGGAGCCAATACAGAATTCAGCCCCAAATTTTCGGAGACTGCCCGAAAAACTGCTTAAAACGACCCTAATGCGCCAAAACGAGCATCGTCGGCCAAAAAAAAGAAAAGTCGCGTTCTTAGAATTTCATTGCGATCATTTTAAGGGGCTGCATTGCGGGGTTTTGAGAAGGGCTGTCTTCCAGGGGGGGGGGGTGGCGTAACGTAGTAGTTGGTCACTGCTTCTAGCGCGGGGTCAGGGGCCCCCAACACCCCGACCCCCACAGAAGCCAGCCCCCTGCGGGGGGGATTTGAACAAGCGGGGGAAAGATGCACGAGGTGGGGTCGCACGGATGCTCAGATGAGAACGGGGAGGACCAGGAGCACAAAGGCAAAAAGACCATTCAAAGGCGGAGAAGGAGAAAACCATGAAAACACGGGAGCAACGGCGCCAGCGCCGGCCGCTAGGCTCCGTTTTTGTGGGCCAAGCCCCACAAAAACGTAGCCTAGCGGGTGCTGCCTCTTGCCTCTTGCACAATATGGTTGCCCCGTTAGCAGAAAAGGTTTGCCAGATGGGCAGCAAGTATACATGCCAAATATGGCGAAAAAAATGGCAAAAAACTGCCAAAAAACGCGTAAAATTGACCGTAAATCATCAAAAAGGTACCTGACTTGGCCAATTAGGTTGCTTTTCCGACGTTTTGGCCCGAGCCGGTCATTTTAAGGGGCTACAACATGATGTAACTTCGCAAGCAAGAGCCAATACGGAATTCAGCCCCAAATTTTCGGAGACTGCCCGAAAAACTGCTTAAAACAGTCCTAATTCACCAAAACGACCATCATCGGCCAAATAGAAGAAAAGTTGCGTTCTTAGAATTCGATTGCGATCATTTTAAGGGGCTGCATTGCGGGGTTTTGAGAAGGGCTGTCTTCCAGGGGGGGGGGGTGGCGTAACGTAGTAGTTGGTCACTGCTTCTGGCGCGGGGTCAGGGGCCCCCAACACCCCGACCCCCACAGAAGCCAGCCCCCTGCGGGGGGGATTTGAACAAGCGGGGGAAAGATGCACGAGGTGGGGTCGCACGGATGCTCAGATGAGAACGGGGAGGAAGTAGAGCACAAAGGCAAAAAGACCATTCCAAGGCGGAGAAGGAGAAAACCATGAAAACACGGGAGCAACGGCGCCAGCGCCGGCCGCTAGGCTCCGTTTTTGTGGGCCAAGCCCCACAAAAACGTAGCCTAGCGGGTGCTGCCTCTTGCCTCTTGCACAATATGGTTGCTCCGTTGGCAGAAAAGGTTTGCCAGATGGCCAGCAAGTATACATGCCAAATATGGCGAAAAAAATGGCAAAAAACTGCCTAAAAACGCACCAAATTCACCGTAAATCATCAAAAAGGCACCTGACTTGGCGAATGAGGTTGCTTTTCTGACTTTCTGGCCCGAGCCTGTCATTTTAAGGGGCTACAACATGATGTAACTTCGCAAGCAAGAGCCAATACGGAACTCAGCCCCAAATTTTCGGAGACTGCCCGAAAAGCTGCTTAAAACGGTCCTAATTCACCAAAACGACCATCATCGGCCAAATAGAAGAAAAGTTGCGTTCTTGGAATTCCATTGCGATCATTTTAAGGGGCTGCATTGCTGGGTTTTGAGAAGGGCTGTCTTCCAGGGGGGGGGGGGTGGCGTAACGTAGTAGTTGGTCACTGCTTCTGGCGCGGGGTCAGGGGCCCCCAACACCCCGACCCCCACAGAAGCCAGCCCCCTGCGGGGGGGATTTGAACAAGCGGAGGTGGGCTCCACGAGATGGGGAAGGGCAGTGTGCGGGCTCTGATCGCCTCTGAAGGGTATTTGTCGGACGACGAATTCAGATTGCACGATATGCATGTGCATGATCAAGTATTTATAACAAAGAACGATAAGCATGTTGAGTAAATTTCAATGAAGCAATGATACATGATATGTTGTGGACAGTGTGGAAAAGTAAGGTTCAATGAATCCTTCGTCTTTCGTGCTTGGTCTGACTTTTCCTTTGCTGGTGCGAAGCACCATCAAAAGAAAAGCCTTATTACGTTTTTAGCCATTTTCGGGTCACCTTTCTTTGTCGGAAATGGAGCCGGGCGGTGACAAGCAAACGCAAAAACACTCCTTTGCCTTATGTTTAAGCTAGC
Organism: Eutreptiella sp. 'Long Island Sound 2002'; assembly: GCA_964036045.1. NCBI lineage: Eukaryota > Euglenozoa > Euglenophyceae > Eutreptiales > Eutreptiaceae > Eutreptiella > Eutreptiella sp. 'Long Island Sound 2002'. Next base: position 61,987,419 of record OZ038379.1, read on the forward strand.
AGCGCAAGTACAGGGAGGGTGCATTGGGCAAGATTAGCGACACAGGGTGCAAATAGCATAAAATTGACATATTCATAACTCGGGCCTATTGTATCGCATTTTGACGAAATCAAGGGCAATTTTGGTCAATTTGGGGGTGTTCTTTCCAGTTTTGAGCTTGAAGAGGCGGCTGAGGGCGCTGAAAACCGTCAAATCGAAAAGCGGTGCTAAAACAAAACGACGGCGGTTTCTCAATTGAACAGCAACACGAGGCTTTTAGAATCATTTATAAATCTGGTCTTAGATCGAAATTTAGTGCATTGTAGCCCGATTTCACTTTGGACAGTCAAAATGAAAGATCGCAAATGCCGGCGACTGCAAATTGCACGCGTGCACAGCAAATAAATAATATGTCAAATAGATTTCTTGAGATTTGGGGCCTGTGTTTTATATGTAGTGTTGTTCGGCACCTCAACTTTGCTGGTGTACCTTTAAATCGCATCCCTAGCTTATATGGAATTAGTGGATGCTGGTAAAGAAGTTAAAACCTTGTAAAGGACCTAACTTTGCAAAACAGCCATGATGTATCGAAACAAATATGACGGCGCGGATCAGCTCTTTGAGGCGGTCATTTAGAGGGGCTGCATCGTACACTTTTGGGATATGTTTCGTTTCGGCGCGCGGATTGTATATAATGGCATAAGGACTGCTCTTAGAGGGGGGCGGGGCCCCATTCCCGGGCCCCCCAATTAAAAGCCCCCCATGGGGGGGGAGGTGAACAAGCGGGGGAAAGTTGCACGAGGTGGGCTCGCACGGCTGTTCAGATGAGAACGGGGAGGACAAGGAACATGAAGGCAAAAAGACCATTCAAAGGCGGAGAAGGAGAAAACCATGAAAACACGGGATCAACGGCGCCAGCGCCGGCCGCTAGGCTCCGTTTTTGTGGGCCAAGCCCCACAAAAACGGAGCCTAGCGGGTGCTGCCTCCTGCCTCTTGCCCAATATGGTTGCCCCATGGGCGGAAAAGGCTTGCAAGATGGGCAGCAAGTATACATGCCAAATATGGCGACAAATATGGCAAAAAACTGCCAAAAACGCTCAAAATTGACCATAAATCATGAAAACGGCACCAGATTTGGCCAATGAGGTTGCTTCTCCAACGTTTTGGCCCGAGCTGGTCATTTTAAGGGGCTACAACACGCTGCAACTTCGCAAACAGGAGCCAATACCAAATTCAGCCCCAAATTTCCGGAGACTGCCCGAAAAACTACTTAAAACGGTCCTAATGCACCAAAACGACCATCATCAGCCAAAAAAAAGAAAAATCGCGTTCTTAGGATTCAATTGCGATCATTTTAAGGGGCTGTATGGCAGGGTTGTGAGAGGGGCTGTCTTCAAGGGGGGGGGGGGGGGTTGGCGTAACGTAGTAGTTGGTCACTGCTTCTGGCGCGGGGTCAGGGGCCCCCAACACCCCGACCCCCACAGAAGCTGGCCCCCTGCGGGGAAGATTTGAACAAGCTGGGGCAAGTTGCACAAGGTGGGGTCGCACGGCAAAGGTTTGCATGACAGCGGAGGACAAAGAACACAAAGGCAAAAAGAACCCTGCTAAAGCGGAGAAGAAGAAAACCATGAAAAAACGGTTTCAACGGCGCAAGCGCCGGCCGCTAGGCTCCGTTTCTGTGGGCCAAGCCCCACAAAAACGGAGCCTAGCGGATTCTGCCTAATGCTTCCTGCCCATTATGGTTGCCCCATGGGCCAAAAAGCCTTGTCATATGCGCAGCAAGTAAACATGCCAAATATGGCAAAAATCTTGCAAAAAACTGCCAAAAAATGCACAAAATTGGCTGTAAATCATCAAAACGGCACCAATTTTGGCCAACGGGAGTGTTTTTCTGAAGTCTTCGCACGAGCCAGTCATTTTGATGGGCTGTAACATGGCCCATTTGTGCAAGCAGCATCCACTACAAAATTCAGCCCCAAATGTCCGTACACTGCCCGAAAAACCGCTTAAAACGCTGCTAACTCGCCAAAACGACCATCGTGGGCGAAAAAAGGGAAAAGTCGCATTCTTAGAATTCCATTTCGAACAGTTTAAGGGGTAGCATGGTAGGTTTTTGGAGGCCTCTGGACTTTACCCCGGGGGTGGCGTAACGTACAGGATGGACCTTGTTTTCCATGGGGCGTCAGGGGCCCCACACCCCGACGCCCACCAGAAAACAGCCCCCAGGGGGGGGGGATTGAACAAGAACGGATCACGGAAAATTACAGCCCGCTCCTCTTTGGGGTATGCATACCATACGGTACTTCTCCCACCATTGTGCAGCAACGTACAATCCATACAGATGGGTTTGTAAGCACAAAAAACCCTAGGAAAACCAGCTTCACGCCTGCTAGTCGCGGTTTCTGTGGGGCAAGCCCCACAGAAACCGAGCCTAGCCACTGCTCTATCTTGCAAAATATGCATCGAGGGGCACCAATACCCTCAAACGGGTTGAACCTGCGCTTTTAGTAACAATTTGCCCCATTTTGATACCAAACTGCCCCAAAAACGCTCAAAACTGCCGCCAAACCACAAAACGGTACCACATGTGGCAAACAAGTTTGATTTCCCGACGTTTTGGCATGAGCCAATCATTTTAAGTGGTAACAACATGGGTCAAATCCGCACATGGTAGCCAGTACAAAATTCAGCCCCGATTCGGCGGAGACTGGTTGAAAAACTGCTTAAAACGGTGCCATTTCACCAAACGGACTACCAGTGGCCCGAAAATCGAAAAGTCGCATAGCTGTATTTACGCTGCGATCATTTTGAGGGGCATATGTCATAGATTTTGAGAACGGCGAAAAAAAAAACGTGCGATCTGCCATGAATACCCTTGTCGGTCGTGAATTGCGCTTCGGCGGGTACCCTCCCCGCCGAAGCTGAATCACTACGGCTCCTGCGGGGGAGATTGAACAAGAACGGATCACGGAAAATTACGGCCCGCTCCTCTTTGGGGTATGCATACCATACGGTACTTCTCCCACCATTGTGCAGCAATGTACAATCCATACAGGCGGGTTTATAAGCACAAAAAACCCTAGGAAAACCAGCTTCACGCCTGCCAGTCTCGGTTTCTGTGGGGCAAGCCCCACAGAAACCTAGCGGAGCCACTGCTCCTTCTTGCAAACTGTGCATCGAGGGGCACCAATACCCTCAGACGGGTTGAACCTGTGCTTTTAGTAACAATTTGACCCTATTTTGTTACAACTCTGTACCAAAAACGCTCAAAACTGCTGCAAAAGCACTAACCAGGTGCAGATGTAGCAAACAAAGTTGATTTCCCGAGATTTTGTCACGAGCTGATCATTTTAAGGGGTAGCAACATGGGACAAATCTGCACATGGCAGCCAGTACAAAATTCAGGTCCTATTGGGCGGAGACTAGTTGAAAAACCGCTTAAAACGGTGCTATTTCACCAAAACGACTACCAGAAGCCCAAAAATCGAAAAGTTGCGTAGTTGTATTTTCACTGCGATCATTTTGAGGGGCATATGTACCACATTTTGAGAACAACGAAAAAAAAACGCGCAATCTGCCATTAATACCCTTGTCGGTCGTGAATTGCGCTTCGGCGGGTACCCTCCCCGCCGAAGCCGAATCACTACGGCCCCTGCGGGGGAGATTGAACAAGAGCGGATCACGAGGAATTACGGCCCGCTCCTCTTTGGGGTATGCACACCATACGGTACTTCTGCCACCATTGTGCAGCAACGTACAATCCATACAGATGTGTTTGTAAGCACAAAAAACCCTAGGAAAACCAGCTTCACGCCTGCTAGTCTCGGTTTCTGTGGGGCAAGCCCCACAGAAACCGAGCCTAGCTACTGCTCCTTCTTGTAAACTATGCATCGAAGGGCACCAATACCCTCAAACGGGTTGAACCTGTGCTTTTAGTAACAATTTGACCCTATTTTGTTACGAAACTGTACCAAAAGCGCTCCAAACTGCTGCAAAACCACAAAACAGGTGCAGATGTGGCAAACAAAGTTGATTTCCCGACGTTTTGTCACGAGCCGATCATTTTAAGGGGTTATAACATGGGTCAAATCCGCACATGGCAGCCAGTCCAAAATTCAGCCCCTATTTGGCGGAGACTGGTTGAAAACCCGCTTAAAACAGTGCTATTTCACCAAAACGACTACCAATGGCCCAAAAATCGAAAAGTTGCATTTTTTTTTGCTGCGATCATTCTGAGGGGCATATGTCATACATTTTGAGAACAGCGAAAAAAAAACGCGCGATCTGCCATCAACACACTTGTCAGTCGTGAATTGCGCTTCGGCGGGTACCCTTCCCGCGGAAGCCGAATCACTACGGCCCCTGCAGGGGAAATTGAACAAGAGCGGATCACGGAGAATTACGGCCCGCTCCTGTTTGGGGTATGCATACCATACGCTACTTCTGCCACCATTGTGCAGCAATGTACATCTATACAGATGGGTTTGTAAGCACAAAAAACCCTAGGAAAACCAGCTTCACGCCTGCTAGTCTCGGTTTCTGTGGGGCAAGCCCCACAGAAACCGAGCCTAGCCACGGCTTCTTCTTGCAAACTATGCATCGAGGAGCACCAATACCCTCAAACGGGTTGAACCTGCGCTTTTAGTAACAATTTGCCCCATTTTGATACCAAACTGCCTCAAAAATGCTCAAAACTGCCGCAAAACCTAAAAACGGTGCCAAATTTGGCAAACAAAGTTGATTTCCCGACGTTTTGGCATGAGCTGACCATTTTAAGGGGTAACAACATTGGTCAAATCCGCACATGGCAGCCAGTACAAAATTCAGCCCCTATTCGGCGGAGACTGGTTAAAAAACTGCTTAAAACGGTGCTATTTCACCAAAACAACTACCAATGGCCCAAAAATCGAAAAGTCGCGTGATTGTATTTTCGCTGCGAGCATTTTGAGGGGCATATGTCATACATTTTGAGAACAGAGAAAAAAAAAACGCGCGATCTGCCATCAACACCCTTGTCGGTCGTGAATTGCGCTTCGGCGGGTACCCTTCCCGCCGAAGCCGAATCACTACGGCCCCTGCAAGGGAGATTGAAAAGAGCGGATCACGGAGAATTACGGCGCGCTCCTCTTTGGGGTATGCATACCATACGGTACTTCTGCCACCATTGTGCAGCAATGTACAATCCATATAGATGGGTTTGTAAGCCAAAAAAACCCTATGAAAACCAGCTTCACGCCTGCTAGTCTCGATTTCTGTGGGGCAAGCCCCACAGAAACCGAGCCTAGCCACTGCTCCTTCTTGCAAACTTTGCATTGAGGGGCACCGATACCCTCAAACGGGTTGAATGTGCACTTTTAGTAACAATTTGCCCCATTTTGCTACAAAACTGCCCCAAAAACCCTCAAAATTGTCGCAAAACCGCAAAACGGCACCGAATTAGGCAAACAAAGTTGATATCCCGACGTTTTGGCACGAGCCAATCATTTCAAGAGGTAACAACATGGACCAAATCCGCACAGGGCAGCCAATACAAAATTCAGCCCCTATTCGGCAGAGACTGGTTGAAAAACCGCTTAAAACTGTGCTATTTCACCAGAACGACTACCATTGGCCCAAAAATCGAAAAGTTGCGTATTTGTATTTTCGCTGCGATTATTTTGAGGGGCATATGTGATACGTTTTGCGGGGGTGCGAAAAAAAAAGTCCCTGGTTGCCAATTGGTAACCTAGTGGTCCGGACGTTGCGCCTCGGCGGGCACCCTCCCCGCCTCAGCCAATCTCTTCGGCCCCGGCGGGGGAGAGTGAACAAGAGCGGATCACGGAGAATTACGGCCCGCTCCTCTTTCGGGTATGCATACCATACAGTACTTCTGCCACCATTGTGCAGCAACGTACAATCCATACAGATGGGTTTGTAAGCACAAAAAACCCTAGGAAAACCAGCTTCCAGCCTGCTAGTCTCGGTTTCTGTGGGGCAAGCCCCACAGAAACCGAGCCTAGCCACTGCTCCTTCTTGCAAACTATGCATCGAGGAGCACCAATACCCCCAAACGGGTTGAACCTGCGCTTTTAGTAACAATTTGCCCCATTTTGATACCAAAATGCCCCAAAAACGCTCAAAACTGCCGCAAAACCTAAAAACGGTACCAAATTTCGCAAACAAGTTTGATTTCCCGACGTTTTGGCATGAGCTGATCATTTGAAGGGGCAACAACATGGGTCAAATCCGCACATGGCAGCCAGTACAAAATTCAGCCCCGCTTCGGCGGAGACTGGTTCAAAAACTGCTTAAAACGGTGCCATTTCATCAAACGGACTACCAGTGGCCCAAAAATCGAAAAGTCGCGTAGTTGTATTTTCGCTGCGATCATTTTGAGGGGCATATGTCACACATTTTGAGAACGGCGGAAAAAAAAAGGCGCGATCTGCCATTAATACCCTTGTCGGTCGTGAATTGCGCTTCGGCGGCTACCCTTCCCGCCGAAGCCGAATCACTACGGCCCCTGCAGGGGAAATTGAACAAGCACGGATCACGGAGAATTACGGTCCGCTGCCCTTTGGGGCATGCACACCATACAGTACTTCTGCCACCATTGTGCAGCAATGTACAATCCATACAGATGGGTTTGTAAGCACAAAAAACGCTATGAAAACTAGCTGCACGCCTGCTAGTCTCGGTTTCTATGGGGCAAGCCCCACAGAAACCGAGCCTAGCCACTGCTCCTTCTTGCAAACTATGCATCGAGGGGCACCAATACCCTCAAACGGTTTGAACCTGTGCTTTTAGTAACAATTTGCCCCATTTTGATACCAAACTGCCCCAAAAACGCTCAACGCTGCCGCAAAACCACAAAACGGTACCACATTTGGCAAACAAAGTTGATTTCCCGACGTTTTGGCATGAGCTGATCATTTTAAGGGGTAACAACATGGGTCAAATTCGCACATGGCAGCCAGTACAAAATTCAGCCCCAATTCGGCGGAGACTGGTGCAAAAACTGCCTAAAACAGTGCCATTTCAAGAAACGGACTACCAGTGGCCCAAAAATCGAAAAGTCGCGTAGTTGTATTTTCACTGCGATCATTTTGGGGGGCATATGTCACACATTTTGAGAACGTCGAAAAAAAAACGCGCGATCTGCCATTAATACCCTTGTCGGTCGTGAATTGCGCTTCGGCGGGTACCCTTCCCGCCGAAGCCGAATCACTACGGCCCCTGCAGGGGAAATTGAACAAGCGGAAGGGGGCTCCACGAGATGGGGAAGGGCAGTGTGCGGGCTGCGATCGCCTCTGAAAGGTATCTGTCGGACGTGGAAGTCAAATTGCACAATATGCACCTGCAGGATCAGGTATTGATAACAAAGAACGATGAGCATGTTGAAGAAATTTCAATGAAGCAATGATACATCATATATTGTGGAGGGTGTGGAACAATAGGATTAAATGAATCCTTCGTTTTTCGTGCTTGGTCTGGCTTTTCCTTTGCTGGTGCGAAGCACCATCAAAAGAAAAGCCTTATTACGTCTTTCGCCATTTTCGGGCCACCTTTCTATGTCGGAAGTGGAGCCGGGCGGTGATGGACAAAAGCAAAAACACTCCTTTGCCTTGTGTTTAAGCTAGGAGCGCAAAGACAGGGAGGGTGCATTTGGCAAGATTAGCGACACAGGGTGCAAATAGCATAAAATTGACATAGATCGAAATTTCGTGCGCTGTAGCCCCATTTCACTTTGAACAGTCAAAATGAAAAATCGCAAATGCCGGCGACTGCGAAATGCACGTGTGCACAGAAAATAAATAATATGGCAAATCGATTTCCTGGGATTTGGAGCCTGTGGCTTATATATAGTGTTTTTCGTCACCTCAACTTTGCTAGTGCACCTTTAAATTGCATCCCTAGCTTATATGGAATTAGTGAATGCTGGTAAAGAAGTTAAAACCTTGTAAAGGTCCTAACTTTGCAAAACAGCCATGATGAATCAAAAGCAATATGACAGCGCAAATCAGCTCTCCGAGGCGGTCATTTAGAGGGGTTGTATCGTACACTTTTGAGGTATGTTTCGTTTCGGCGCGCGGACTGTATATAATGGCATAAAGACTGCTTTTAGAGGGGGGCGGGGCCCCATTCCCCGGCCCCCCAATTAAAAGCCCCCCATGGGGGGGGGGGGGGGTGAACAAGCCTATTTCTGAACGGGGCTTTCAAGCGCTGCAGCACGTGCTATGGGCAATAGCTGAGGGTATCGAGCGCTCAGCTCGCCACGACCTCCTAAAGAAACCCTAGAGTTCCGAGGGAAATTGATTTCCTCTAGATGCAAGAATTTAGGCTTCAGACACAGCGAGAAAAATGGCCCCCTAAGATTGAGTACGGCTTGAGCAAACGATATCTTAAAAAAAAATCTCGTTGTGAAAAAAAAGATGATAACATAACAAAATGAGAAACTTACAACAAACAAGAAAAGCAAAGCTGAAGCCAATCCCCACATTAGAGACACAAAGATGCGGGATATCAAAACCTGCACCAATCAACTGACAATCAGTCCACCAAGAGTGAAAACGGGAGACAGATGTGTGCATCAAAAGTAAGTACACTACACATTTTTGGTTGTTTGCGGAACTGCCTTAAGGTAGAGGAATCATTAGGTGTACGAGTGGGTGTGCCACTTAAGTTTACTTACTTGGTGGTTCGTGCATTTCACTGGCGCTTTTGATGGATAGCAGCCCTGTACCAGGTGCCATGCTGGGCTAAAAGAATATTTGGGTGCATGGCCATCTTTTTTGCTACCTTGTTGGTTATGGCATTTCATGACTGGTGGAATTCAACCTGCAGAGCTCCTCTTGTTCAGAGTTTTATATTGGAATTTGTCTGTTGGAAACCAGACCAAAAGTCCAAACAGTTGCAGACACTGTGAGCCACCAAAAAAACTCTTCCCGGATGGACTCCACTACCATCACCTGACACCACATTGTGGCCATCTGCTCTGAAAGACTCCCTCAGCCTCCGCAGAGCACAGCACTGAAGCAACAGAAAACAGATGATGCAACACACCAGCCCCCCAGCAGTCTGCATTTCCGAAAAATTTTGGGGCTCTACTGGTCTTGTACCTGAGAATCATGAAACTAGACAATTGATCCAAACAACCCATACCTGAGCATTAGCTCTGGGTGTTGTGCCACTGGAAGCACCTTGCACTGCCAATGCCATCTCCACTGCACCAGGCACGTTGGGAGGAGGAAGGCAGCTTGGCAGATGGGTTGAACATTCCCACCTTCCTCCTTTAGCATCCACCACACTTCAGAAGAAAGATCCCCAGGAAATCCAGGCAAGCATTGTGCTGCGAGAAAGGGATGGTGGAGTCCAAAAGAATTGTGAAGGGAAAGCAGCCTGCTCCCCAACCCCCCTGCCTGGGGCTAACCCCCAGAATTTCCAACCTACCTGCACATGACCGAACCCTCAGGAAATGGACCGAAACAAGCTCGGCATGTGCTCCGAGCAATCGGTGAATCAGGGGCTGCTGGACAAAGTGAAATCGGACGCCCTGGCAAACATACATGCCTGTGGTGTATCTGGCATCTGCTCCTGCCAACTCCTCTTCGTTGGGCATTGGCGTAAAACAACCAGCATGGAGCTATGGCCCGCGGCCCACGGTGGTACCCTTGTGCTCGTGTGTGTATGATTGTGTAAATATTTGTGTATGTGGGACCCAATATCTTATCAAGAGCAGTTTGGCATTGCGTGCATGTACATATTCCCTGTGCTCCCAAAAGACAAAATTCAATCTTCCACTTGCATTTGCAGGACTGGTGTTTGCATGCAAGCACGTCCGCACTGTGCCCAAAAATTACCCAGAATCAATTTCCAACCTCGTCAAATTGATCCCAAACATAACATATTGAAGGGTCTTCCAGAACTACAGCAATATTCGCAACCATCCCCATATCACCTCTTGCAGGGTTCTTGGTGTGTGCGCATGCGTGTATGTGTTTGTGTTTAAAGTCCTGGACGCTGTGTGTCGGGTTAAGCGAGGGGGTTCTGGGTCGGGGGCGGGCCGCGCCGCCCCCCCCCCCCGGCCCCCCACCACCCCTGAGGTCACGGCGTGACAGAAGGACTGAGGCCCCAGGGTAAGGTGTCTTCCCCCTCTGCCTTCCCATGGCCCCAACTGGGGCTCCCAGAGCACCCTGTGGACGCCGTGCCGGCGCCTGACCTCTGCGAGGCCACCTCCTCATCGTCGCTGCCCCCCATAGGGGGGGGGGGGGGGCACGCACACGCCTCCCATCCCGAAGAGTGTGCGCTATCGCGCACCCCCGCCGCTGGCACCAGCTGAGGGTGCTCCTCGTGGTGCCGGGAGCAGCAGTGCCGCAGCCCCCCCTGCCCCCGGCACGACTTGCACGCGGGGGCCCTGTGCGCATCGCACAAGGACTGCATGGGGCATCATTGCCCCACCCTCCTCGACCCCGCTCGCTGCGCCGGCAGTGGCAGGAGCGGGGGGGGGGGGGGGTCGCTGACGGGTGTCCTTGGCAGGTTGCTGGCTTGCACCGGTGCGCCCGTGCCCACACCGCGCGCGGGCTCCACCGCTACAACCTCCTGAAGGGGCAGACGAGGGGGTGGAGGTGGCAGGGAGGCCGAGGCGCCCCCCAGCTCATCACCTGCCCCCGTGCCCTCCCTTGTCTCCCATGTGGCAGGGGGTGAGGGGGGAGGAGGTGGTGGGAGGTGGCGGTGCCCTTGACTCGGTCAGCGCGCGAGAAAATGCGGAAAAGGCGTCGCACATGGGGAGGCGTAGGTGTCCCGCCGCCACCGGGGGCGCCTGTGGGGGGGCGGGGGGGGGGGGGGGGGGGACGGCTCAATTGCCCACCACTGAGGCTCTCCGCCCGTATTGGGCGCTCCCGGCCCCCCTACCACGGCGCCCGCTTGACCCAAGGGGGGGGGGGGGGGTTCTACCCACCTAGGGCAGAGTGCGCTGCACCCGGCCGCGCCGAGCCGGCAAGCTTGGCATGCGGCAGTCTAGCTGCTGGCGGCGGCCCTCACCACCGTTACCAGCGACACGCAGGGGCGCTTGGCCCGTGGCTGCAGTGGTGGCTCGAGGGGTGCCTACCACACCCGCGGGGCCCTTGGCAACGCGGTTGCCGCTGCCATTGCCGCCGGATGCCCCACATGGCCCCGGGCGCAGCAGTGCGCGACTCCACGCCGCACCAGCCGACATTGTTCACACTGCGGCTGTTGATGGACGGGGCACCGACGGCAAGACGCCGGCCAGCTGTCCGCTGCCGGTGGCTGGCGCAGCTGCACCGCACCCACCACCCACAGACGCTGCACTCACACAATCTCATACAATCATGCCGGACCCCCCTCCCGGGCGGCGCGGCAAGGATTGTGCAAGAAAATAGTCCCTGCGGCAGGCCCCACGGGTCACCAATCGGCGCGTCCACGGCTCCAAGCAGTGTTGCTGCAGCTGTTGCATGTGCTACGGCATGTCGAGCCGGCACGCAAACACCGGCCGCTCTGTGCACCCCATGCTGCGGAAGCCCCCGAGAGGCACCAGAGAGGCGTAGATCCACCGAAAATTGCCCTCCAACAGGATCCTGCCGGCGTGCAGAGGCTACAGCAAGTCTACTGCCTCCCGCAGCACGCGCCCCCCCTCCCTTAGCGGCAGCACCTGCCGGGCATGGCGGTGGCCCTGCCTGGCTGGGAGCGCCCTAGTGCTGTGGGACTCGAAGTCCAGGGCCAACTCAGCGTAGATGACCCGGCCGGAGCCCGGTACCCACTGAAGCATCGAGGTCCAGTGCCACCTGTGCAAGCCATTCCAGGGTCAGGTCCGAAAGCGACCACGGGTCCTACAGACCCCAACCATCCCGCCCCATGGAGGAGGAGAACATGGCCCATAGGCGCTTGCGCAGAAGCTCCCCTGTGACCTTGGAGGCAAGCATGAGGACTCTGCACAAGTGGCGCCCGTATTTGGCCATGAAGGCCTCCAGGCACAGCTCTGGGCATTCGCATACTTGCGGTTGGTGGGGCCCCAAAGCCTCTTGCAACAAACAGGCAGTCCATTTTGCGAATGTTCGCCATCACGCTACCGTCCGGCCGGGCCAAGAACACGACCGGCAAGGCAAAGGCGTCATCCGCCAGCCAACGGTACACCGCCCCCGGCCGTGTGCCCTACTCCCGGGCCAGCCACCGCTGCCACGCCTCCCGCCGCTCCGTGTCTTCACAGCGGACTTGTGCCGCAATATGCTCGTGCAGCAACCTATGCAGCTCACGCAGTTCCCCCGACGCGGGCAGCCTCGGGCCCTCACCCCACCGTGAGGCAATGGCGGTCCCAGCAATCACAGCTCCCAGAACCCGTCCGAGCGCTTGTGCAGCGCCCGCCGGCGGCGCTCCACGCCAATAGGCAGCACCCGCAGCCCCCCCGGCGCACTGTGGGACCCTTGGATCACCGCCCGCAAGGCGCCTAGGGCCGCATGGAGGCGGGCCAGCGGGGTCGTTTGAGGAGCGCCCGTCACGCGGCGCTGGCGCGGGACAGCGTGGCACGCTCCAATAGCCGCCAGGTTCCCTGCACATGCAAAAAAGCCCCACTGTTGCTCGCGGAAGTGGGCTGGCCCGATCCACTTGACCTCGGTCAGTTAGGGTTGCCTGGGACAGCGCGAGCAAGGACTCCTCTGCCACCCACATCCAAACTTCCCACAAGTCATCCACTCGCTGGACGGCCAGCACACAATCCCATTTGCTTTGGTACGAGGACAGCGGCGCCTCACCCAGCGCGTACTGCAGGTCGGGCTCCCGCTCCGGTAGCACAACCGGGGAGGGAGGGGGGGGGGGGGGACCGCCCGCAGCACCCGGTGACGCAAAGCCTCCACCGCGAGGTCAAAGCACGCCGGCCGATGACCATGGATCCCCGCGCTGGGAATGTGGTCCCCCTGCGTGATTGTGGAGGTGGTGCGCGAATCGGCCACCACTCCATCAATGCGCGAGGCAACGACCTCCTCCCCCCGCATTTAGCCACACTAGCAACGCTCCTCGGAGCCCGCATACTCTAGGTCCACGTCCACCAAAGTACAAATAAACACTCGCCCGAAGCTTTTTGGCCAGTGGCTAGTAGATTGTATATTTTGGTGTACATGTTTGTGTTTTCTGGCTTTTCTCGTGAGAAATGTAAAAAAAAAACTACCATTTTTCCTGCTTCATGCCTCTGTCGTCCTACCCCTTCCCCAAATGTTTCATAAAAAAGACGATTAGTTATTCATGCATGTGACCTAGACACCACTCTGGTTGGATGTTGTTTTTTTACAAATGTGGATGTGTGCTGTTTATTCCTGATTATGATATTACTATCACTGTTTATTTTTTTACAATTGTGGATGGGTGCTATTTATTTCGGATTGTGATTTGGACATCCTTGGGTATTTTTTTTGCAACTTTGGATGGGTGTTGTTTATTCCCGGTTGTGATCCCGACATCGCTGGTGTTTTTTTTTTTACAACTCTGAATGGGTGTTGTTTATTCGTGATTGTGATCTAGACATCCCTGTTTATTTTTTTTTACAACTCCGGATGTGTTATTCCATCCTAATTCCCCACTTGCAACACAATGTGGAATGGCATGGACATCCTCATCCCAAGCATTACACATTGTCCACAACAATGCACAGAATATGCTAATTGCGGATGTGTCACAACCTATTGTGCGTAGGGACAATTGCCCAACTGCAAACATTAGAAATCGGGTGGCCACTCCGATCCCTCCCTCTCCCTCGTGCACGGGCCATCATGGGCCCCGCCGAAAAGCCACACCACCACCTCCTCCTCCGCCTCCTCCTCCTCCTCTTCCTCTCCCCCCCCCTCCTCCCTCTTGCCCCCTTGCCCGTCATCCTCCACTTCCTCGGTTTGCTCCTCTTTGGTGGCCGCGGACACACTCGTTTGCATGAAGCACGCAGCCAAGCTTGGGGCACTGAAGTGAGGAGCGACTCGAAGTAAATTGCCTATGGCAATATGAAAATACGTTTCAACACCACATGCGCCAAGTTTTGGGGAGGAGGCCACCCCTATCACCAACCTTTTTCTGCTCGAAAACTTGTCTTCTCTTTTTTCCATACATTGTTCATTACCCTACCCCACCCCTTGATACTAACGTTGTTGTGCCACCAAGTTTGGGGAGGGGGCCACCCCTGTCACCAACCCTGTTCTACTCCCAAGTTTCTCTCTCAACCATTCTCATATGCATAGATTACCTTCGTCCCGGCGACGAACCACTCTGCGGCGGGTTGTGCGAGATGCTGCATCCCGCCCGGACATCCTCCCAGGGTGGCCCCTCAACTAGATGAGGGGTGAGGTATTGCACCTCACTCCTCGAAAGATGGAGGGACCCGATGCACACACTGCCGCCACGGTCTTCTCCCACAGGGACGGTGCCGTAAGGAATGCACCACCCACCCCACCACGCACGCAAAACTTGCCTTGAGAACCATGTAAGAAAGGCAACAATATGAACAAAATGACAAAAAGCGCAAAACGTGCAAGACAAAGAAGGCCCATTGCACCATGAAATACTGCAAACATGTCAATATACACCAATTTACACAGAATTTACACCTGTAAACACCGCCATGGCCAAAAATTGGCCATTTTCGTAAGATTTACGCGTATACGCGTAAATTGGCCATTTGGCAAGCGAAGTGGCTATTAATTAATCCAAGACGTCCACTAGCCGGCACGTGAGGAGGTGAGCCAACACCGCCTGTGGCACATCCTGCCAGCGCCCGAGCGGGAAGTTGCAGCTAGCCCCGACCACATGTGGGGCATTGCCAAGTCCAGAGAGATGGTGCAGCACATCCTCCCACACCGCCGCATTGCTCTCGCGTTCTCCCTCCACGCCGTAGACCGAGACGGCATGCAGCACGCTATGCGTTGTTATAAATGGGCAACAGCACAGTTGATGGACATGCAAAGCAAAAGAGAGCTCATCGATGGAAATCCAGACGCGCTTTTCGCTGCGACAGTGTAGGCGACAATGTGTGACGGTGACAGCAAAATTGATGCCCCATCATAATACATGCGTCATTGTCGTTGTGAGTTATACCTGGACAATCCCGGAGGACTCGGCACAATGTCGCAGAGGTAGCCTTTGGGGCCCTCCACGGCCAGTCACACACGATCCCATCGGGTTACAGTGCCAGAGGCCCCGTACCAGGGGTCAACCTCTCTCTTTCTCGGGAGCTTCGCCAACTCCGCTATGAGGCCATGGCGCACCAGGATCACGACCCCACCTTGAGGAGGGATATTCCACATAACCCCCCCCCTTGGCCTCTTGCGGAATTCCCCAAAAAAACTTGCAGACCCCTGTTCCCGCGAAAAAGTGGCGTTTGGCCTTCTGCCCCCCCCCCCCCCCCCCCCGGGAGAGGTTCGTCTCCTACAAAAAAATGACTTCTACCTCCCAGAACGCTACCTCCGCCGCAAGCTAAGGGAGGTGACGTTGACTAGCGCCGTGCGCAGCGGCCCAAGATTCGGATGGATGTTCCCGCACATCCCCAACCCCGTTCCACTAACACCGCCATGACACCCGCCCGCCCCCAGCAAGCGTCCCTGGCGTGCCATCTGAAGAGGCCCAACTGGCATGGAGTCTTGGGTGCCCATGGAAGGCGCTCTATCGCCCCCCCGCCCACCCTCGCCAGCGCCTCGCAGGTCTACCCCACGCCGTCAGCGGCACCACGAAGCCTTGACAAGATTGGACCTCAGCATCGCATATCGGCCCAGCCCGTGGCCCGACACACCGAGCATCCCACAAGCAGGGGCAGGGTCAGGGTAAGTGTCAAGGCCAAGGCAAGGGCTAAGGCCAGGACCATGAGAAGAGCCGCGGCGGTCAGCCGCAAAAACCTCGCCCTCGCCCCCGCCCCCCGGCGGCAGGCTCCCCCAGGAACCTTTCCCGCGAGCTTAGGGCTTGGGTGTGGCTCCACGTCCCCACAGTCCAGAAGCACCTTGCTATAGCCCCCCTGCAGGCACCGCCCTCAGCAGCAGCGGGTGCCGCTAGAGCGGGCACAGCGCGGCGGCGAGGATCCGCCCCGGGAGCAGCCCGCGCCTCCAACGAAGGTCCGCCGGGAGCCACAAGGGCCGCAGGCGTATGAATGCTCCGCCCCCGACCCCCAATCCCGTCGGCCACGAGATCACAGCCGGAGGACCCCTGGGCCTGCACTCCGGCGTCATCCGTACCCAGCTCAACCCCGAAGCCCTGACCGCCCGTGCCCCTCAGCACCCTGCCGGCAAGCCCAACATACGTCACGACAGCCGGCGGCGCTGCCGGCACGGCCCACATCGAGAGGCCAGGGCGGCTCCGCCCTTGGCCGCCAAGGCCGCCCCCAAGGGGTGCCGGTGAAGCGGCACAGGCGGCGGCAGCCCAACGGCCCCGGCGGCGGCCGCTGGCCAGGGTGTGGGCAGTGGCGCCCGCGTCGTAGCCGCCCGCGAGGCGGCAAACCTCGGCGTACGCGGCGATGATAGGCGGCCCGACGCTGCCGGCCGCCACCTCAACAGGGGTTGGCAGGAGGACTCACCACGCAAGGTGCAAGGAGGGAGGGGCTGCGGCCAGCGCGTCAGCCGAGGCCTGCCACGTGTCGTGGGGCTGTAAGGGGACACGGGCCACCTCGTTGTTAATGACCCGGCCACCTTCTTCTACAGCCATGCTATGGGCACCTCCCCGCCACCGCTCCAAGTCCCCCTCGAAGTAGACAAGTCTGCGGGAGGGGGGGGGGGCAACGGCCGCAGACAGGGCCCACCAAAACACATTATGGTGGCCTTAGAAGTGGCCACTCTGGAAGCAGCGCAGCAAGGAGCCCGTCTGCTCCATCCAGAACAGCCTGAGCCACAACCCACAAGCACAAGTTTGCCGGCGCTCGCAATGGCCAAAGCGGGGGGCCCGGGAAACCAGGCCTCGCCGTCCACGGGAGGGCATCCATGATCCTGGCGCCCGTGGCACCAAGTTCTGGGCCCAAGAGGCCCGTTACTGCGCCTAGCCACACCCCCGCCTCTCTAGTTGGGGCGTTTACGGGGGGCCAGTGCCACCCCTCGTACGCTCCAATCAGCAGGTCTTCCAACCGGAGTATGCCCGGCCGAAGGTGCTGCAAGGGAACAGTGTGGTAGGCTTCAACCGCCCAGCACGCCCGCGCGGTGCTGGCGGGATAGATAGTGGTCACCAAACGGCACCAATGCGGCAGGACTCGCACAATGTGCTACTGCTGCACGCTAAGCCTCGTGCTACACCCGTACTTGCGCCCGCGCTGCCGCTACGGCTAACGTTGCGAGGGCGGCGGTGCAGGTGGGGGCGACAGTGGCGGTGCCATTGTCTGCAGGAGAAAGAGAGGCCATGTGAGCACGAGTTCATGAAGTAGGATTGGACGGAACGCAAGGGGGGCCTTCCAAACCCATCCCGTGGCCGTCGCCTACGTTCGTCATCTCGTTGACCGCGGCCACGGTTGGCGCTGGCGCTCCGCGGCACCAGGCGGAGCACCGGGGATCACCACCGAGGTTGCGCCATCCCTCCGCTCTTGGCCGGCCAAAGATGGTGTTGGGGCCAACAGGGCCATGTGTGTATCAACGCACCCGTGCTTGCCCCAGCCAGCTGGAGCATCAGCAACGGCGGTCCCCCGGGCTTTCTCCCCAACGCCGGCCCGCGCGATGCCACTAAGCCGCGAGGCCATCCTAGCGTCACATCCTGCGGGCACACAACCCATGCTCACAAAGCTCACAAAAAATCCACCATGCCCTCACCAGAATCTTGGTACCCGTCCACGGGTGCCATGCCACCATCATCCACACCATCCTAAGGGCGCACTTGCCGCCCCTTCGCCGCAAGGCGAGGGGGAGGGGGGCACTTTCACCACCGCCGACCGCCCAACCTACCGCACCTGCTTGTGGGCGCCACACGTCCCTCATCTCCCAAATTCTACAGTCCTCAGGCGCGATCAAAATCCGGAGCCTGTCCTCCGAAACCCCCTCCAAAGTGACATCCCAATGGGGGCACTCGAAACCAGACTAGGGGAGGTGGAAGGACATTATGATCCCTATCCCTTACCCCCCGCCGCCTCCTCCCCAAAAACAGTGGGCAACTTCGCCCGGACGATCTTCACCCCTTCCGAGGCAGGCCCCATTCTATGGAGTCCACCTTGAGCCGCAAGGCCACCTACTTGGGAGCCACCAGAGCCCCTGGGCATCCCCCACCAAATGTAGGTCCCCGATGCAAGCCAGGCCCTCCCCAAAGACACAAACCCCCACCCGGCCCGCTTCGTGCCCGGAGACGAGCCCTCCAAAATAGGTGCTGAATTGGTCGCTCGCCGCAATCTTTCTCACCAGCTGCGGTAGGGCTTGCACTCCACAGGCATATTCACCCACACAATGCTCCTGGGGATTGGGGATGCCGCCCCTTGCATGCAAGGGCGGCAAGTGATTCCACGTTGCCACCCACTGGCTCGCACCACCGCCTGCACCACCTCCACGAACAGCACAACAGATCCTTAGCACATCCTCACCTTGGCGTCCCCCACCTCTTGAAGAGGGAAGGAGGCCCGGGGGGTTGGGACAATGGGCCATACGCCGACTCCTTCCCGCTTCGGTGCCACTTTCAAGGCGGGGGGGGGGGGTGGGTCTGGGGGGGGGGGGGGGGGAGGGGGCCAGCTAGAGGGGGGGGGGGGGCTCCAGACCCCTACATATATGGTGTGAAATGGCCGCCTCATCACACTTATCACTTTGAGGTACTGATGCAGGAGCAAAAAAAAATTGCAACAGGGGGGGGGGGGGGCATGTGTACCCTTCGTGAACGGCCGTTAAGTGGCCGTTTGAATAATTGCGTGAATTTCACGTGAATTTACCAAAATTTTGAGGTTTTTGGGGGAAAATGCCATATTCTTGGTTCATTTCAAGGGCTTTGAGGGGCCAAAATTCCTCCCCTAGCTTTGTTACACATCATCCAATGAAAGTCCCGCCCCAAAAGCATGCATCATGACCGCACCGTGCCCAAAACGAGAGGTGCCGGAACCCGACAAGCCTGTAGCCGATTCACAGCCGTGAATTCACGTGAATTCGTACGAAATTCGTACGAATTTCGTGCGAATTTCGTACGAATTTCACGTGAATTCACGTGATTTTACACAAATGTTACCCGTGTGCACCCCCTGATTTGTCCTCACACCCCTAGTAAGCCCCCCAACATGCACCCCGGTCACAGGCAACAATGGTCTGGGTTCGTAAGGTCATCTCATGTCCGTCTCTTGCGGCACCGGAACCGCCGCTGTAGAGTCTGAAGGTGCTGCATGTCGGTTAGAAGCCGTCTTCTTGTGCGGCTTGCATACGTTTGTACACTTATGGGCCCTTGCCCATGTTGAGCCCTTTTGGTCGCATCCCACCCATGCAACCAAAGGCTATCGTCAATGGTGTGGTTGTCCACAACCACTTGCACCCCTAGTCTCCCCCGGAGGAGGCTTAGGCCCCCGCTGTTGCGCAACATGCGCTTCAGCCTCCGGTGACTTCCCTCCATGGCAAAGCAGGAGAACTTTGACAAGATTCTCCACTTCTTTGCAAAATAATACATGTGGTCGATCCAAAGATGCGTCCACAGAAGTTTGCCCCACTGGAGCTCATTGTGGGCAGCGCCCATGGCTATGCTATGGTTCCGGAGCCGCCCCAAGTCGGCCCCGGAGAACCATGCGGAACGCCACGCGTATACACACATGCTTGCAAAATTCTCCCACCACGTTTTGCACACCGACTCCCAACTTTTTCCCCCTACTTGATGCTGCCTGACACTAGGCTGCTCTAGGCAAGCATCTATTATCTTCTCCCAACCCTTATTGCGCATGAAATGGATGGCAGCAGCACACTCCATCCTCACCTTCCCCTTGCTGTTTGCCTTGTCATTATTTAATGAGGCACGGGTGCAAGTTCGTGCAGCAAGCCGTGCCTCATCTAAAACCGGTTGCAGCATGGTGCGTGCCACAGTGGCCGGTGCCTTCCCTGTCAATTGTACAACTAGGTCCCGTGTCTCGTTGACTGCACACAACAAGACACGAAGGACCCCATGGAGGCCATAATCAGGCACTCGCCTATCACTCATAATGGTCCTATATATAGCACTTATGGCAACGACTGGTTCCCAGTTGCCGTCTATCGCACTTGCTGTGCCAAAGGTAGCAAGGCACAGAGCACGGTTACGCATGCACACCCAACACACGGTGGCACCAGGGGATTCTGCCTTCTAATTGTGGCAGCCCGCCATGAGCACCTGTGCCTTACCATCTGCACACAGAAAAAAAAGGGACTGCCTATCGTTCCCTGCCGTATCCTTAAAACTTACGGTTGCGGCCTTGCGCAACTCATCATCAAAATCAATTTCCTAGGGGGCCGCGTAGAGGGTCTCCCACTTTTCACTGCCCCCTAGTAGCCACCAACTAGATAGTTGGTTGGGGCTGGCGGTGCCACCAAGCGTGCAATGGACGTACGAGGCCTCATGCCTCGATGTACCGTCCACCGAAATAGGCAACCAATGCAGCCGTCGGTCCCCGGGCTGCATGATGGCCGAGGGTGGTGGTGGTCGACACTTGAATAGGTGGGCGATGCGGTCAGGTAGGTAGCAGGCCGCACCATTGATGGCCGTGTCGTCACCCGTATAGGCAGTGAACGCCCGGGACTCCGGCAACGCTAGCTGCCGAAGCATGCCCTACACCTGGTCCCATACCACACCGTACGTCATGCTCCCCACTAGGTACCGGGACTCTGTCCTAGAGAGGTGCAATGACCGGATCCTCCACACGGCCATAATCAACCTCTCCTCCTGGGTGGGCTCGGGCTGGACGGTGGCTACAATTCTTGTTTCGGGGGTAAGCACTATTTGCCCCGTGTCGGGCAGGTACTTGACGGTGTAGGGTGCTGCAAGCTCCTTGGTAACAACCTCCTGGAGCTCTTGTAGGCGCCGCCGTCGTGTACGATCCGCTACCAGATGGAATGGCTCCTTGGGCCGTGGCATGGTGTGAGATACACGATCTGTTGAATGGGCAGGCAGTCATCGCAAAATTTCTACCATCCCCCTCCCGCAGACAACTCTCTCTACCGTGATTCGCATGCAATCAAAAGAAATTCACATAGATTCGTACGAAATTCGTACGAATTTCGTACGAATTTCGTACGAATTTTGTGCGAATTTCACGTGAATAGAAATGTGTGAATATTCTGAAAATGTGAAATTCGTACGAAATTCGTACGAATTTCGTACGAATTTCGTGCGAATTTCACATGACTGTCACAAAATTTCTGCCAAAGCCTCATCCTTCTGCCCTCGTTGACCCTCACAAAGCAAGCTCACGATGGTGCTCATGGGCTATCACACACCCAGTCCAGTGGCTGTCATTCCGGCTGTCACTCAGCCGGCAGTGTAACACGTCAGGGGGCATAGCATACCCCAAATAAAATACAAACAGTTCCGCAGAAAAAATCGCAAACAGGTCAGGGGGCACACCGTACCCCAATTAATGTACACACAGTGCTGCAGAAAATTTCGCACAGTGGGGGGGGGTACCCCACATATCGGTCAAACTGCCCATGCTTGGGGGGGGGGGGCAGGATAAAATTCGTTGTGGTTAGAAAGGACAGGTGCTCCGGAGGGTACCTACGCACCCCCCCCCCCCCCCGGGAGCAGAGCTCCGGCTAGCGGTGCGCTGGGAGCTGTGCTCCGCCACCGCCTCCACAAAGGAGGGGTCCATGGCCGCCGACGTGAGGCGGTGGGGGGGGTACCGCCGGCGCACTTCCTCCATTGCGGCAGTCACCTTGGGGGCGTCAGGGGCCACGCTGTCCACATCGACCTGCTGGCCACTGGCCATCATGGCAATCTGCAGGCCGGTGGACACTGCGGACATCTGGCCGGCGCATGCCTCGGCCTGGGCATGCCAGGCCTGTGCGCTGGCCAGGAGGTACCGGACACCGGCAGCACTGGCCCCCCCCCTGTCACCCGGGGGGGTGGGGGCCTCGGCACCCTCAGCCCTCTCCACTGCCTCTGCTGGTTGTGCCGCTGGCTTTGCCTTGCGCAACGTCGCCACGTCGCGCTCAAGAGTCCTCACCTTGGTGGCCAGCCGGTCACGCTCCTTGGTGACGTCCGCCAACCGCGACTCGCAGTCCCGCCTGTCCTCGTGGACCCTGGACAGACGGGCCTCGAGGTCGCGGTTGGCGGCCTCCGCGCTGATGGCGCGTGCCTCCCAGGCCCCCGCCCGCTGCTGGTCCACCCACTCCTGCACCACCCCCCTCTGCCCCCGCCCCCCCCACTGGCTCCGCCTGCTCCGCCCGCACTGCCCGCTCCGCCGGGGTGGCCGTACGCGGGGCTTTGGGGGGGGGGGGGGGCGTGTCCCCTTCGGGGCGCCCTTTCCGCTTGCGCGTGGGGGGGGGTTCGTCCTCCTCGACATCAATGACGCCAACCACCACCCCCATCTTCCGCTGCCTCCCCACATGGACGCGCATGGCAAGCCATGCCACGTCCACCCACTCCGGCCTCCGCTGCTCCCAACCCGTGAGCACATTCAGCCCACAAATCCAAGCCGTCGTCACCGTCCCCGCCTCCCCGATCCGCGACACCCCCGTCTGCACCCGCCAGTGCCCACTCACAAGCCGGTAGGCAAACATGCCCACCAGCTCCTGCCCCGCAGGCAGGTTGGACCCCCCCCGGAGCACAATGGGGCAGGGGAAGGAGATGCGGAGGGTGCCCTGCACCCCCCACGACTCCAACTCCATGTCCCACACGGCACTGAGGTGCCGCTGCCGCCCATCGGGCCCGGGCGGCACCTGCTGGGTCCAGGCCGGATCCGGCTGCCTGGCCGCCAGGGTGACCCGGTCCAGGGGGGGGTCGTTGTGGGCGTCGCCCAACTCGTCGCGGGACGGCTGGGGAACCACCACCTCGCGCGCCACATGCCCCCTGGCGGTGCTGGCCTCGCTGCCTCCCGAAAGTCGAGAGCGCTGCGACCCCTCACTGCGCACACTGCCAGCCTCGCTTGGTGCCCGTCCACCGCCGGTGCCTGCGGGCTGGTCGCCACCGGGGCCTTCGGCGGGCTCGGCGTGCTCCTCGGGCAATCGGGGCCGGGGCTTGTACTGGCGCTTGGTGTGGTGCCGAATATCCGGCGAGCAAGCGGTGAACAGGACCTGCATGCAGATGTGGCGAGGTGTGCAAGGCACAAATTGAGAAAGGGGGAGTGGACACGAGGCAATGCAAGAGCAAAAGGAGCAAATTGGACGAAATTCACAGAAATTCGTACGAAATTCGTACGAAATTTCACATCTCGAGAAAATTCACACAAATTTATTCACGTGAAATTCGTACGAATTTCGTACGAATTTCGTACGAATTTCACGTGAATTTCGTCCAATTTGCCAATACACAAAGCAAACACACAAGCAAGCACACCTTGCAGTCTCATGGGCAGGTGATGCTCCATGCCCCGGTCCTCGCGCACTTGTGGGCGAGGGTGTCGGCTGCGGGGTCGGGGCGCGAGGCGAGGCTCGCGAGTTGAGACATAGTGTGCTGCGACATTGGTAAAAGAGAAGAGCGCGAGGGCTTTGAGAGCTGTAACGAAGCGAAAGAGTGGAAAGGAGGGTAAATTCGTACGAAATTCGTACGAATTTCGTACGAATTCGTACGAAATTCGTGCGAATTTCACATTCTCGTGAATCTGTGAATCTAGCGTGAATTTCTGCGTGAATTTAGGTGCGTGAATTTCACATTCACGCGAATCTCACCAAATGTGTTAAACCATGCGGGGACTTTAAACCTCTAAATTGCACCTATTTGTTGCATCTTACTTTGGGCGAAGGTAGCACGACAAAAGCACACGATAGCACCAAGTTACGAGCAAAACACAGCAAAATTGGGTGAAATTCACGGTACCGTGAATCTCGGATTCAAACGGCCGGTTCACGAAGGGTACATGGTAGGTGGTACTTTTGTTTAAGGGCATAGCACCCCCGAGTCAATTCCCGGCCACTATTGCTAGTGGCGCCCCACCCAGGCCGAACCATGCTGTTTTCAAGGCAGAGTTGGTGTATGATTCGAAACTCTTTGGAGGAGCACGGGGAGGGGAGGGGGTCTGCACCACATGCACTACGTCTTTTCCAAAAAAATAGGTGGGGCCCACAAGTGGGCGGAAATGCTACATCACCCCTGCATTCTCGGGGATCCCCAAAGAGTGGGGGACAAAATCAGAATAGGTGGGGCCCACAAGTGGGCGGAAATGCCACATCACCCCTGCATTCTCGGGATTCCCCAAAGAGAGGGGAACAAAATCAGAATAGGTGGGGCCCACAAGTGGGCAGAAATGCTACATCACCAAGGGGGACAAAATCAGAATTGGATGCCTGAACCCTGCCTTTTGGGGGCCCACAAGTGGGCACAAATCTTGCATTCTCGGGGATCCCCAACAAAGAGGACAAAGTACGAACAAAAAAAAACACAAAAAACCAAGAAAAAAAATTCCCATGGTGTCCCTCATCCTGCCTATAGTCCTGCAGATTGACCCCAGTGGGGTTTGAACCCAAGACCTTCCAGTTGCAGGGCACTGCTTTACCACTAGGGTAGCGCCCATCTCTGACATACCTCTGCACAGGGGTGGTATCCATGTTTGGTCCAATTTGGTTTTCAACCACAAATGGGTTCTCCTACAAAAACTGAGTATTTTGAGTATAGACACATGGGTTGAAAACCCAATTTTTCACCCTCTACTAAGTCAAGCAAATTTGCCTTAGGGCGCCTTTGGCGCTGATGGTCCGGCACTTCGGTGCCAATTTCCAGGGAGGGGGGGGAGGAGGGGGGGGGGGGGAGTCGGCGTAAAAGACCCGGGCCCGGCGACCCCCCCCGGGGAAGGAGGAGGGGTCAGAAGGAGCGACGAATTCCCAAAGGAAGTGGCGCACCGTGGCAAGAGTCGAGCCCCCTGCCCTTTTCTTCACGTTGTCCCCTAGAAGGATGCCGGGGTCGAGAGTAATCCCCACGCGAGCGGTCGCTGCAAATGAGGCAACTTCCCGCGGGGGGCGGGCATCCACATCCCCCCCTCCCTAGTCGACCGCCCCATGTCCTCGCCGCCGTCTTGTGTCTCCCGCCCCAGTGGAGGCGCAAGACATGGCCCGGGGGGGGGGGCGGGGTCGGTAACCCTCCCCTCCTGGCACTCCCATGGCCCGCAAGGCGGCAAGGGATGGCAGTGCATGATTGTGCACTCCAATTCAAGGCTATCGCGGCTCGGGTCCTGCGCACGAAGGAGCTCGGCGGTTGTGAACGAGGGGCGAGCCGCTCCCTTCACCAATAGTACAGCGAGACACCCTTGACTGACCGCCACTTGTCTAGGGCCGCCGCTACAATGTCCTGTGCCTCGTGCGCGGTGGCGCCCACGAGAACGACCGCCTTGAAGACCATGGCATCCGCGTCCGTGAGTGGCGACTCTCAGACATCGCAACCAGGGCAGATATGCTTTGCCCCACTAGCCCCCGGCAACACATAGTTGCACTCTTTGTAGGGGCGCACGAGAGCGACATCACGGCTGTCAGCCGTGGGCCCCCCTCCAGAAAGTTTGACGTGCAATTCTGGGGTGGGCTGCATCGGGGGCGGGCCGCCCTCAGCGCGCTATGGCACGGGCCGCACCACAAACCAAAGGCGCGCCAGGGGGGTTGGCTTTGGCGCAATTCCACTATGACACTCTGGGCCTGCTGGGCGCGCGCGGCCCCCGCGTATCCCCCGTTGGAGCCCTGGTCGGCAACGACGCGCGTTGGCGCTTGCCCCACCGTGTCCGCTCCCGAGCGGTCCGGCACGCTATGCGGGTCGGCTTCAAAGCCACAAAACTCGCGGCCGGCTCCCGCCACAACGGCGCGGGGATTGCGAAGAATGGCAGCCCAATGGCACGAGGTGTACGTGGGCAGCGACCGTCGTGAGGCGGTGGCAGGCGCCAAGCGTCGCAAATGTCGCGGCGCGGGCAAATGCACACGTGAAGCCACACCGTGCCATGGCGGCCTATGGTCCACACACAGCAGTGGTTCCATGTCTTGTTGCCCAATTGGAAGCCAGGATCTATCCGGCGGCCCGTCCGCGCATGGGCACGACTCGCCGTGACAATGCCCTTGCACGTGCACAGCCGCGCGTTGCTATACCGGTCGACGGTCTCGTTGTGTTGGACGGCCGCTGCCCGCGGCATTGCACATGGTGCGCCCAGCGGTGCGTCCCCGGCCATTGCACAGGGCACCTTGGGCTGCGCCGCTGGTGGCCCTCTTGCTGTACTCCGCAAGCTCCACTTAGACCGCGTGGAGCCGCGGATGCACCTCCTTCACCTACCACCCAACCGCGGCGTTGTGCTGCGCCTCCACAGTCGGCAAGGGCAGAGGTTGGTTCGGCCAAAACCGCGCGTGGGGGCGTTGCCGGCAAGCTTCGGGGGCGGCGGCTGGCCGGCCGCACCGGCCACCGCACCGCCCGCATCATCGGCATGAGGTGCCGCGTCAACGTCAATAGGACCCCGTGTTGCGGGTCCCAGCCACGATCGTAGGGCTGCAGAGGTCAAGGCGGCCATGGGCACCATGGAGGGTTGCAAGGCTACAGCCAAAGCTTTCGCCACGTCGTTGGCATTGGCCGTGGCAGCAGGGGGAACAGCAGGGAATTGCGGCCAGCACGGGCACACACCGCGGCAAGGTAGCATTGTGCTTCTGCGCGCACCGTTCCTGTTCACGTGCTGGAAGGCAGTGGGTAGCCTACCCACAGAGAATGACCACCGACCCTTGCACTCCGTTAGTCACACCACAATCGCGTGAGAGTGCAACAAAAATGGCTTGTATTTACGAGGGCAAAGGCCAAGTAAAAACTCGGAAGTTGTGCAAGAGGTTGGACGAGTGGATTATGGGTCAGGAGCTAGCGTGGCCTTCCCCAACCTCTTGCCGCCCTGCCCGTGGTGTCGCGGTGCAATAGAAGCACCGAAGCCTCTGGGTTGGGTTTCTTCCCCCATTACCCGCCCATGGCCCCCACTCAGGCTCCCATAGCGCCCCGTGGACGCCGTGCCAACGCCAAACCTCTGCAAGGCCATCTCCTCATCATCACCCCCCCCGGGGGGGGGGGGGGGACACACCTCCCATCCCGAAGAGCCTGCGCTATCGCGCACCCCCTACCGCCGCAGCAGCTGAGCTCGGTGTGCGGGGTGCAGCACTGCCGCACCCCCCTCTGCCCCCGGCACGACTTGCACACGAGGGCCCTGCGCGCATCACATAGGGAGTGCATGGGGCACCGTTGCCCGACCCTCCTCAACCACACCTGCTGCGCCAGCAGTGATAGTGGCGGGCGGGGGGGGGGGGGGGGCTCGCTCAGGGGCATCCGCAGCACGTCGCTAGTTCGCTTTGGGGCTCCCGAGCACACACCGCGCGGGGGCTCCACCGCCTCGAACTCTTGAAGAGGCAAAAGAGATAGCTCAGAAATGAGTGGCAGGGAGACAAAGGCGTATCGAAGCGCTCCGCCCGCGCCTGTGCCCCCACCCCCCTCTCTCCAGCGCGGCACGAGGGGGCCGAAGGGGGGAGAGAGGGGTGGCGGGTCCTTGACTCGGTCAACGCGCCAGAAATCGCGGAAAAAACTTGGTACATGGGAACGTAGTTTCCCGCGGCCGCCAATGGGTGCAGCAAAGACTTCAGGGCTCACCGGCGGACAGCCCCATTGTCCTCCCTGTCCCATCCACCCCGAACCATTGAGGCACTCCTCCCGCACCGGGCGCTCCCAGCCCCCTTGCCGGGGCTCCCGCTAGACCCACTTGGGGGGGGGGGGGCGCAGCCTAACCAAAGGCAAAGTGCGCTGCACGTGGCGGCGGCGAGCCGGCGGGCTGGGCGTGCGGCAAATAGCCGATGGTGGTGGCGAGTCAGCACTGCCACCGCCAATATGCAAGGGTGCTCGGCCGGTGGCTACTGCGGCAGCTCGGGGGGTGCCTACAACGCCCGTAGGGCGCTTGCCGAGGCAACCGCCCCCGCCACCTCTGCCAGATGCCCCACATGGCCACGTGTGCAGCACTTCGCAACTCCACTGCAACCCAGTTGACGTTGCTTGCACGGCGGCTGTTGATGGAAAGGGCACTGATGGCAAGGGACCGGCGGGTTGTCTACTACTAGTGGCTAGCGCGGCCATACGAAGGGGGGCGGCCCGTTCCAATCCTATACCCCAACCGGGTGCGAAAACTTTTGGGAGTCCGTGGGGGGGGGGGGGGCAGGTTTGCAAGCGCACCGGGGGGAGCACGCGGAGGGGGGGAGGTTCCCAGGGGTCATGAAGAGGGGGGGCGGGTTCAAGCACCTCCGAAAAGTTGGGTATGCGGCCCAAGTAGCTTAAATCACACAGCGCCCCTAACCAAATTTGTAGGGTGTCATCAACTTGGGTATTGCCGGCAATGGGCACCAAAAACCTTAGGTGGAGGGTCCTGAGGTGGTCATGGGGTTAGGTGCACTGCATGGCATTCGCAATACATAAGGGAGTGGGGTGTTCATGGGGTGAGGTGTACAACATGGGTTTCCTGGTGTATACAAAAGAGTGAGAAAATGTACTAATTTTGAGACCAAAGGTTTTCAGAATTTTGGTAGTAGGAATACTCTTGAATAATAGCAGCACCCGTGCGCAAAGAGGCTCCAAGACGAATCCCCGCACCAATGTGCCGATGAAATGCCGTGTGCACACATGTGGCAAGTGGATTTGCTTGTATGTTTTGGCAGACCATATCCCGGGCGCTCACCCGATGGGGCCACCGGCACCATTGATTTCAACAGAGGAATGGGCTGTTGTCCTTGCTGCCTCCTCGCGTGGTGACAGGGCGGGCCGTACGGATCCTATCCCCGTGCCTGTGCCGGAAATCCCCCCCCACCCCCCGTCACATGTGCCTGCCGCCACCGATGGCGGCAGCAACAACAGTAGCAATAGCAATAGCAGCAGTCGCAGCTGCAGCAGCAGCAACAACAATAGCAGCAGCAGCAGCAGCAGCAGCAGCAACAATAGTAGGAGAAACAGCATCGGCACTTCAGGTTTGGAATTTGTGCCCTCGGATGAGGGTGACATATTGCCCCAGCAAGTTGTGACAAGGAAGCGAGCAGTTACCAAGGGAGCAGGGATGGAAAAGAAGGCCTAGCGCTTTGAAGAATGGGAAGATGACCTGGAACCTGCGCTAGTGGCGAAACAGCGAACGTCCTTTGAGGCCGCCATCGACAGTGTAGCTGAGATGCAGGCGGAACAACGAAAAGCACAGTGGAAAGTGTGGACCACCTGTGTGCACTGCAAGCGTGCCAAGAAGGAATGCCTGTGCCAATTTGGCGACATCCTTTCTCACAATTGGCCCTTGGCGATTTGTTGGTGCAGATGTGGCGACTCCCTGACGTGCATCATGGTTTGAAGCATGCCGGCGTTAGGGAAGCAACCTTCCCTATCATGCCCTCCATACAGCACTACTCCCAAATTCCCTAATGCGAACTGAACATTCAGAGTATACACACGTAGGAGGGTTGAGTAATTTTAAGGCTTGGCGCATGACCCCAGAAAAAGATTTGGCGCCTACGGCGCCACCTAGTTGGCCCCAAATCTCAATTTGGGGAAAGACGGGTTCCAAAACTTTGGGGGTCGTCCGGAGGGGGGGGGGGGGTCGGGGATTCAAACGGGCCGCCCCGGTTGGGCCGTACCGCACCCACCACCAACGGGCACTACACTCGCACAAACTCATACAATGGTGTCGCCCCCCCCCCCCCCCCCCCCGCCCCATCCTTCTAGGCGGCACGGCACGTAACTTGCAAGAAAATAGTCCCCGCGGCCGGCCCCACAAGTCGCCAACCGGCACGTCCACAGCTCCAAGCAGTGCTACTGCCGCTATTGAATGAGTTGCCGCATGTCAAGCCGGCAGCCAAACACCGGCCGCTTTGTGCACCCCATGCTGCGGAGGCCTCCAAGAGGCACCAAAGAGGCGCAAATCCACCGAAGATCGGCCTCCAACAGGGTCCCTCCGGCGAGCACAGGCTACATCAAGGCGTCTGCCTCCCGCAGCATGCGCGCCCGCTCCCTCAGCGGTAGCACCTGCTAGGCATGGCGATGACCCGGCCTGGCTGGGAGCGCCCCAGTAGTGTGGAACTCGAAGTCCGGGGCTAGCTCCGCGGTGGTAGCCTGGCCAGGGGCCGGTACCCACTAAAACGCCGAGGGCCAATGCACCATGACCTCCGCGAAGCCGCGCTCCCACGGCCGCACCACCTTCTATTGACAACTTTGAATGTCTTGGCCGCTCTTGCGACGGGGGGGTTAGGGGTTGTTCTATTAACGAGGGCAAAGGCAAATTATAGTCTTGCTCGTTGTGCAACAGGTCAGGTGAGTGGATTAGTCAGGGGCTGCTCCTCAAATTATGCCCTACGCACCAGCACGGCGGCAATCAAAGAGCAGGCGATTGATGCCGCCACCAAACAATCCTATCCCACAATTTACATCGCCGGCGAACTATCAAACTCATTGAGCTCTGGCTCCATACACGGACAAAATCCATGGGGCAGATAGGGGAGGACTTGGGTCGCCCCACTAGCAAAGTCACAAGACACTAGGACTTTTCCGACTTGTATTTACCTAGTAGTGTTCCCAAAAAGTTTGCAAAGTCTGCTTTTCCTTCAAAATCGACGAGAGGCGGCACAAAGCAAAGATGGGCCACACAAGTTGTTCCCAGCTCCACTGTTGAGGCAAAATGTCCAGGCAGTTGGAAAGCTACCAAGCAAGGGAGGAAAGATGAGGGCAAAAAGACTTCTCTACTTGCACAAAACCTTGAATCGCACGGGTGTTGGTTAAGTTTTTTCCAATAGTGTTTCTCGTTGCTGGAGAGGAAACTATGAATGCGCCAAACACAGAGTGACATAGCATGCTGAAAGTGAGGGAACACAAGGCCATGCACAGGCTCGTTGCAACTTTTCACTGCAAGACACTGGCAAGATGGAGCAACACCCGCAAGACGAGTGACGAGGCTGTCGCCACCGCCACGGCCACCACATGCCCCACATGGCCCCGGGCACAGCAACGCAACTCCATGCCGCGCCAACCGACATTGTTTAGAATGCAGCTATTGATGGACGCAGCAGCAGCGGCATGGCCCCGGCCGGCTGTCTGCAGCCGGCACCCGGCGTGGCCGCACCGCCCCTCCCGCCCACGAGCACTTCACGCGCACAATCTCATACGGACGCACCGGGGCTCCCTTTCCCGCGCGTCACGGTAGGTATCCTGCCAAAAAGTAGTCCCGGCGGCCGGCCCTGGGGGTCGCTAGACGGCGCATCCACAATTCTAGGCCGTGTTGCTGCCGCTGCCATGTGCTGCCGCATGCCAAGCCAGTTCACAAACACCAGTCCCTCGCTGCAGCCCATGCTGCGGAAGCCCCCTAGAGGCACCAGGGAGGCGCAGACCCACCAAAAATTGCCCTTCAACAGGGTGTCGCCAACAAGCAAAGGCAACAACGGGTTGCTCTGGGATTGGAAATCCACGGCCAGCTCCGCGTAGGTGACCTAGCCAGAGCCCGGTGCCCACTGAGGCATGGAGGCCAAGCGCTCCATGGCTTCCGCAAAGCCGCGCACCCACGGCCACGCCAATACCGAGGGGTAGTGGGCCGTCCGCTATAGCTACTCCCACCCGTATCCCCGTCGCGAGTCCGGGCCGTGCCCCCCTGCCGGGCCAAACATTGTGGAGGGCGTGTTCAGCCCGTTCAGCCAACCTACTACCCCCTCCACCTTGCGGGGGGACATGATTGTGAGGTACATGCCGCAGCGGCGGTAATGCAGCCGGCCCACCTGCGCCTTGTCACCCTCGCACCCCCAGCCCCGCGGCAGCAAGCATGCAGGCTGTGGGCATACCAGCCAGGCCCCCGGCATCGCCAATGCCGGTAGCGTCCTGGCTTCCGGCAGCACCCAGGGCATCCACCCTTGCCGCGCCGATTCCCGGCGCCGGCTGTCCCACACAATGTGCGCCTCTGTGTCCGGCGCTCCAGAGCAGAAGGGGCACCGGTCCGACTAAAGGATGGTGTGTCCCATTGCCTTGTTTGTTGTTCACGTGGCCCCGGCCAGCAGCCCGCGGAGGATGTTGTGCTCCCCTTCCATGCAAGCCACCTGCACGCTTGCGCGGCACGCTTCCCGGTGCACTGTCCCACCCAGGCCTCCGAAGGTATTGAGCCGGCGTTCCTCCGGCTCCCGGAACGCTGGCTGTTGCGCATGCGGTGGCGCATCTCCGCCTCATACGCCTGGACCAGGTGCAGGGGCGTCGCCTGCCCCGGTACATCCCAAGGAGACCACCCTTCGCACCTCAAATAGCCTAGCCAACGGGTGGCTTGCAGGGCCGTGCCCACGGGCCGTGTGGAGGGTGGGGAGTCCCAGCACTCTAACACAGCCTGCACCAAGGTTTGTGTGGTCCCTGGCGTGTGTGCTCGCCAAGCCAGCCACAGCACGTGCTCGTACTGCACGTGCCACAGGGCGGAGACATAGAAGCCCCCGGTGAGGAGGCCCCACAGGACCTCTTTGGCCCATGAGCACCGCGTGGGGCCCCAAACTGCCTGAGCAACCGCGGTTTTTGCCGATGCCAGGGTGCACCCCTCGACGTCCTCCAAAACCACCCCGTAGAGGGCCACGGAGTTGGCCAAGGTGCCTAGCGCCACCTCCTTCGTGAGGAAGGTGGGCAAGCAACTCACCCGGCACATGATGGTCAAACCCTTGTCCGAGCGCCTACGGAAGACTGGGCCCGTTCCCCTCTCCGCCGCCAAGTGTTACCCCACGCCCAACTCCTTAGACTCTTGGCAGCGCGGAATGGGCACCCCGCCGGGCGTGAGCCCCCCCCCCCCCCCGCCCGGGCGGCTCCCATAGGAGCCACGAGGTTGACTTGGCCGCGCTGCCCGATTGGCGCGTGTCGGCCATCCACACCCCTGTCCGGTCCACTACCGCTTGAGCCTCCGACATGGGGGCCGCCTTTGCGGCCAACGTGATGGTCTGTGTGTTGCTTGCATACCCCATGGGGCACACGGCTACCATTCCCGCGCCCTGCGGCTCCAGGGGCAACGGCAATCCTGGCAGCGATGGCTCGACGATGCGCGGCAGCAACCGGCGGGTGGCCACCGCCACATGCTTGCGCAGTTCATCAATCTCCATCTTCCAAATGGATGTAAGGAGATTGATGAGGATGACGCTGAGGGGGCATCCCTACAGGATGCCTTTGGTGGCCCGCCACCACTTGCCCCGGCTGCCTGCGATCCGGGGCAACCCTCAGGACCACAGCCTATGGAATTATGTCAAAGCATTTGACATAATCCAAGCGGAGTCCGGCCGGATTCCACCCCTTGAGCCGTGCCAGCTCCAGCAGGACAGCCGTGACCCCCAACCTGTCGACGGCCCCCCAGCACGGGCGGAAGCCATAGGCCTCGGCATGGACCCACGCCTCTTGCCAGTGCAGGTCGTCCCGCAGCTGGGCCCCTGCCCACGGCCGGTAGACCGTGGACAGGAGCATCAGCGGGCAGGTGCCCAGGGGGCCCTCTTCCCTAGGTTTCAGGATGAGGGACATGTATCCCTCGGCAAGGACCCCCGGCCACTGGCCTGCTTTCCCCGCCAGCTGCAGCAGCTGGGCCAGCCAGTCCAGGTCGCGATCTGGCAGAGACTGCAGGTCGTGCAGGCCCAACCCATCCAGCCCCTTCTATTAACCAGGGCATGTGGCTTTTATTTTCCGGGACTACTGTTTTGTTCTGTTAATTAGGGGGACCCCAATGCAGCCTGAGCAGGGTAGTACCAGTGTGTGTGTATGTGTATGTGTAAATGTGTGTGTGCGTGTCTGTGCACGAGGATGAAACTGTGCTCACCTTGGCGCTAGCAGCGGAGCAAGAGCAGCACATATGTCGTGTGGTCTGGGTGGTGCTATGATGGGTGCATCGCATTTTGCCACTTTGGGCTGAGGCATGCCACAATGCCTGGGGTACAGGTGCTGACCTGCGACACCAACCAACAGGGCCTCAGCCACACAGACACACAGAGCCACGCATGCTCTCACACGCTCACACAGAAGCATATCGCAGGGGTGTTGGAAACCCCTCCCTGATTGTCCTTCCTGCCACTTCTGGCAGGGAGAGACATGTACGTGTGGTCTGCAAATTGTCGAGCCTTGCCCTGCATGACAGGAAAGACTGGAAAGAAAGGAGGGAGTGCATTTTGAAGACCATGGAACTCGTCCACACGCTTTGTTGCTTGCAACATTTTCCTTGCGTGCACGTCAAGGGGCCTAGTCCACTGTCATGGACTGGAACTGTAGTGGACAAAAAAGGACGTGGCCCCAATGGATGCTGGCAAACCGTCATCCACAGAATTCGATCAACCAGATAACCAGAGTTGTGGAAATACTCGATGTTGATCTCAGCATGATTAACCATCAGCATGAGAGAGACCAGCACCAAGAACCCGAAGCAGCAGTTGTAGAAGCGGTTCAGCCGCAGCAACAGGAAGATAAAGAACAGCTTGATGGCAACCCTAATCCCAACCCACTGCTCGTACCCGGTCTCCTGTATCCATATCACACACCTCAGAGCCCAGCACGCAGACCAATACTGGGGTATGAAACCACAAGCATGTTTGCATGCTGGCCAAATCCCCCAGCACACAGCCAGCCCCTTGCGCCAACCAGCAGCTTACTCCACCTTAATGGACCCGTAGATGTAGTGGACAAAGAAGAATGAGGCCACAAACCCAATGGTGCCAGTGATGATTGTGAACGTGTAGCTAATGACCAGCATCCAGCCAAAGTAGATCACAGTGGACCAAAACTTGCGCATCCGCAGAGTCGTGGCGAAGTAGAAAATGGAATACAGGAACAAGTGGAAACCGGAGGAGCCTGAGATGAAGAATGAGCGCCACCACCATCGATAGTCCTCGTAGCACAGCTGGAAGTACACCATGACAATGGTAATCTCAGCACAAGTGACGATCAGGATAAGAAAGACCAGGGCCAAGAACCCGAAGACGTAGTAGAAGCGGTTCAGCCACAACGACGAGAGGATGAAGAACAGCTCGATGAACGCCGCACCAAAGGGCAGGATCCCGGCCATCAGCACGGTGAACGGAGTCTTCATGTACCAGCGCTGCTCAGGGATGTTGCGGGGGATGACGTTCACATCCACAGGGAACTCGATGACGGGTCGCTTGTAGCCCACCACGGCACCCACAAAGACCAGTGGCAGAGACACGCACAGCCACAAGCCAACCAATGCCAGCAGTGTGGTGAATGGGACGGCATTCGAGGCGTGCATGCCCCAGAGTGTCAGGTCCATGAAGAAGAACACGCCAAAAACTTGGCCCGGATAGAACGTCCCAGTGAAGAAGATGTTGTACCAAGACTGACACCGGAACATTTTGCACATGCGCGCAGAGACATACCCCGCATATGAGCCGAGCAGGATGAACAGCAGCAACATGGCAGTCAGTAGACCCCCTCGGTTTGCAGGGGACAAGAACCCCAGCAGCGCAAAAATTGTGGTAATTACAGCCATTCCCAGCAGCTGACATCCGGTCCCGATGTACGTCGCCAGCATCGCGGGGTAAGGTGGCTTGCGGAACACGTCTCCGTGCACCAGCTTCCAGCCCGTCTCCTCCTGGGCCTCGTCCGCATTGTCGGGGTCGTTATAGCGGTTGAAGTCCTTGTGCAGCGCACGTAGCATGATCATCGCCACCATTCCTGGATGAACATGCAGCAGGTGTGTATGCAGAAAACATGGAACAAAATAGATGGCGTCCTATAAAGCGGGCAAAACCCAACAAAGAAAAGTTCGGGTAGGGTCACACTGTGGCGTGCGACGTGGACGTGGCCCCATGACATTCCACTTCCCGCCATGCAAAGTAAACACGGTATTCACAAATTTGAATTTTCGAGGACTCTGCGCCGCTGCGCAGCAACTGGGGAACGCACCCCATTGAAGTGCAGGATGAAGCAAACTTTGCGACGTTGTTCATCATTTTGTAATTTTGCTGTCAGCTTCCAGAT
Source organism: Eutreptiella sp. 'Long Island Sound 2002' (assembly GCA_964036045.1). Classification (NCBI taxonomy): domain Eukaryota; phylum Euglenozoa; class Euglenophyceae; order Eutreptiales; family Eutreptiaceae; genus Eutreptiella; species Eutreptiella sp. 'Long Island Sound 2002'. The sequence continues at coordinate 62,023,392 of OZ038379.1, forward strand.
GTCCTTGCCCACCATACATGCTGATCACGAATGAATGCTCCATACTTTGGAGAATGCAAATGAAAAGTGCAGTGCAAGAGCCGGAACCAGATGAACTTGGAGCTGATGCCCGCAAACTTCACCGCAACCTGCAGCACCCAGGCTGAGAGAGGAGCTTGTTCAGCACTTTGTTCCAAGAGCCTTGCGGAGAATGCGCCATGTGCCCTCCGTTCCTATCCAGCCACCCCTGCACGCACATTGTCCATGCCACTTTCCAGGGGCGGCAGAGACAGCCACTTAGATCCAAACAATGCATACCAGACAGAAACAAAATGATCAGCAGGGAATTAACAATGGAGAACCAGTGAATCTTCGCATCCGTCTCAGCGGACGAGAGGTATGGGTCCCATCGGGACGACCAGGCGAGCTCCGTGTCCTCGATCCAGGTTACTGAGTAGGAATATACAATGGTGGTGTCATCGACAGTCACAGGGTTGCCCTGCCGCGGGTACCATCCAGCGTTCTTGGAATCGTCTCGTTGGCACGAATTTTCGTCGTGATTCCAGCTGGAAGCCATCACATGGAATCCGACGATCCGATATCCCTTCTCAGCAGTCGCGAAATCAGACGGCTTGTGGTATTTGATGGTGAGTGACAGATGGTTGTTGATCTGGGTCTTAGGCACCATTGGCGTGAAAGCGGTCTTGGGTTGTTTAGGGGTGCCCAGGGGGTACCCCAACATGAAGGTCCGGAACCCCTTAATCTTCTGAGTGAAGATCTCAGACACCGGCAAGTTGTCCACAATCAACTGTCCCCTGTAACCCTCCTCAATGCGATCCTTCAGTCTCTTCATTTCCTTGGCGGAGGGATTTGTGGGGCACACCCGTCGGCAGGTGATGTTGACTCCCATGTGTGTGATGTAAGGCGACGGCTTGATGGAATCTCCCCACAGGATTTCACCAAAATTCTCAACCTGAGGCCGGGGATTCTTTCCCCACGGCAGACAAAAGGGCAAGTCATAGTAGTCATATGGGATGGCAGTTTTGGTGGAGGTAATGCTATTCACCTTGATGCGCACTGGCGAGCCCATGGGGTACTCCACAGGGGTCACCCCCGGCAAGTAGAAACCCCACAAGGGTGAAACCAAACAGGTTAGCATGGCCAAGAGGCATAATCGGTTCCGCATAGCAACCGGAAAAAAAAGAAAGAAAACTCACAAAGAAGAATGGAAAGGGTTGGACTACAGTATGGGTACAGAGGCCCAGTTGCACTCAATGACACCAGGCTCTATTGCGGGGGTGAAAACACAGGACAATGTGGCTCTGGTGCCTTGGCAGAGCATACCAGTCCTTGCAACGCCAAGCTAGCGAGCCAGGAGGATATGGCTGGCAGGTAGGGTTGGCGACCGGCAGCTTAGTTTTTTGGGATAACCTGCACGTGTAAACAAGCTTCTTTGGCATGGGTACGCCGTTTGTCGAATATGCCATTCGTTGCTCATGGTGTGAGGTTCTGTGCTTGAGACCCTCCCCCTCCCTGTGAGTGCCCTTCTTTCGTTTTAGGTGCAATTTTCGTCTCATGGTTCCACCTCTGTCCCTGTTTGGCACAGTTGCCGAAAAATTTGAGGTATTTCTGAGTGTCTATTTTCTTTCCACCTCAGCGACTTCTGCTGATCAGTCCCTGCCCCGGCCTACATCCTCGCTAAGAAACTAGTCTACCATGTTTGTTCTGAGGCAGTCCGCAGTTCTCAGGGAGTCTCGGTTGCTTAAAAGATCTATTGTGACACGATGCGATGCAAGCGAGCAAAAGTCTCGGAGGGGCTGGACATGCAAGCAGGCAAGCTCAACAGCTCCAACTACCGCATGAAGCCAGCCTTGGTCAGTGGGTCAAGGCGCCATCCCAGGGTACTAAAGAGGATAACAAAACCTCATGTCCTCCTGTCCATATAGTGCCACAGATGCGCTTGACAGGCGCCCATGAATTGTAGAACCAGGGGGGTCCCTAAAGAGGGAAAAAAAAGTGATCCTGAACAACAGTTTTGCAAAAAGACCGCGGGTAGCTCATATGTTCAACCATGGTTGGTGGCGATTGGCGGTGGGCGGTTGGTGGCAATTGGCGGTTGGCGGTTGGCGACTGGCGGTTGGTGGTAGTTCGTGGTGGTGGCGGCAGTTGGTGGTTGGTGATTGGTGGTTGATGAAGGTTGGCAGTGGTTGGCGCTTGGCGGTTGGTCACCGCTGGCGGTTGGCGGTTGGTGGCGGTTGGCGGTTGTTGGCAGTTGGTGGTTGGCGGTTGGTGGTCCCTTGGGGCAGTCCCTAAGGGCGGTCCTTAACAAAAAAAAAATCTAGTTCCCTAAAGACCCCCCTGTGTAGAACCGACCACCCAAGAGGTGAGCAATGCACAGGACCTCTTACTAACCCAACTGGGGCGATGCAATCGTTCACCGAGTGGTGAATCAAGTTGAAAACAAGCCAGTGCCAAGGTTCTCCATGAAAACATTGCCACTAGCCACTATGGATGTTGGGGAGGGGCACCCCCTGCTGTTGCACATCATGATGATGGCCAGCAGCTACGCTTAAATTGCTTCTTCAAACATGGAGAGGGGGAGGGGATGTCATCATAGTGGCTCACAGGGGCGGCTGCCTGGCGGGATGTGATCCCACAGGGTGAACCATTTCAGGGGTTGTAGAGGGGGCCACAATGGGTCAGGTTTGCTTCACCGCAATTAGCTCCAACTGCGCCTGCCCCGGGGTCTTCATTGCTCTCAGTTCAGTGTAACAGATCATTGTTCTCTGTGCTTGCTGTCCGAGTGTTCAATGGCTGGGGTTGAGGGCCAAGGTCCCTTCCTCCCTGCGGCACTGTACCAGGTCAGCTGTCGCCTGTTGGGCTGTAGGTTGGCAAACATGCACCCGTACGCCTGGCTGTGTTTCTATAGGATCAGGGGCGTGCATGCTGGTCAGGGGTCACCAGTGGGTGGGCACTTGCTGTTGCTGGCCCCATTCGGCCATGCCCTCCCCCTGTTTGCTGTTGTTAGACCTTGGGCCTAAAGTCCTAGTGGGTGCAGGTTGACATACAGGGTTACCAGGCACATACATGTGTGTGTTTGAGTGTGTAAGGCGCAGGTCGTTGTTGTGTGGACAGGAGAGAGAAAATCTGTGAGGCGGGGTACCAATTGCCGTTCACTAGGGTGGGGCATAATCCATCTGTGGCGGCCGTTGTCTGAGCGGCGGCGCACTCGGCGCCAGTCTTGATGGCGCCGGTTCGAGTCCCGTTGCCGCCGATCGATGGGTGGGACCTCCCATCGATCCCTTCGAGTACCGGTGGCGGCGCGCGCTGCTGCAGGTGTGTGGTGCCACGATGCGTTTTCTTTTTGGGGCGGGGGTGCTCTGAGGTGCAAAAATAGACAAAACCTCCACCCGATCCGCCGGTACTGGCGGTGGCGCGGTATAGGGGTGGGTGGTTCCAACGATGCCCACTCGAGAGCTCTACGTGCAGGGGACCCAAGAGCTGCAGCCCCCGGGTATCGAACCCCCGCACTGGATGACTGAAGACTACCGCTCTCGCTATTGGGCCGTCTATGTCTCTTACCAGTATCCTAGCTCTGCCACTTGGTGGGGGGTGTTCCCGGGGCGGGGTGGTACTCGCGGCCGTGGTGTGTCTCGCGGGCGTGTGTGTATGGGTGTGTTAGAACAGGGGTGACATCTTGATCGGTGTGACACATCGAGAGTCTTCAGTGCTGCAGGTCGATAATGTGTCCGTGGAGAGAGAGAGCGTGTCAGGGGAGTGAAACTCAATCCGTGTAGGCGACCTCATTGGAGGGGAGTGGGGAGCTGGTGCCCGAGACTGGGCCTGGGATCGCCAGTGGGAGGGTGGTGTGGAGCGGCTAGCTAGCCAGCGGCTATTTGGCGGGATGTGATCCCACAGGGTGAACCATTTCACGGGTTGTAGAGGGGGAGAGGGGGGGGAACCCCCCCATTCGTTGACCCAAACCCAGCAGGTAGGTGGGTCGGCCTGCCAGCCGCCAGGGTCTGGAGGGGGGGCAACATACATACCTCAAAATGATCCTCATGATGCGCTTATCATTTTGAACTTACACAAGTGGGGTAACAAAAAATTTAAAAAAAAATTTGCCCATCTGCTTAGGCTCCCATCAGCCAAGGTCCGAACAGGAGGTTGGATCAGGGGTCATAAATGTTTTTGTGTTTTTCACCCATTTTTGAATTCTCCACAAAATTCTGAGCATTTTGAGTGGGAACACATGTGGTGAAAACAAAACTTCACCCACCAGCTCTTTTGTTCGGTTTACCATTGCCAAATAGGCATGGTCTTCTTCATAATCAGCATCTTGCGCCAGGGCGATGTGTTTTCTCTTGGTATTTTTGTGGCGTTCTTTGTCTCCCTTCGCAGCCCCAAGCATCGGGGTGTTGAAGGCATTGGAAACAACCACCAATTTTGGTGGTTCCACTTGGGATACGAAGATCTGAAATACCCTAGTTCCGAGGTTTCTTTCCGCACCTTTATGCAAGCCGGTTGGAAATGTGCAAGGGTCTCATTGTCGTGGGATGCGGCACTGCAAGACCACACAGGGGTCGGGTCTTCCCTTTCGGCCAAGGGGTTTAAACAAGGAAGGTGGTGAAGTGCACAGTTGGAGTCGGTGACCTCATGTGCCCACAGAGAGGCACAGAAAGTGCTTTGTATCTTTAACTGTGCCCAAGGAGAGGCACACAAAGGGGATTGTATATTTAGCTGTGTCCAATTGGAGGCACATACAGGCATGTCAAGAAGGCAAACAAAAGCAAAACAGACACAAGTGATTCCCAGATCCCTGAGATGACAGTTGTTGGCAAAAGCAGTCTTCAAACCGCAGCATGTAATGCGGTGTGCCATGTGACCAAAGGCTTACTATTATTGATGCATGAAAAAACGCAACTGGTGATGTGTTGTGGCGTACAAAAAAAGGCACAACAACAAACAATGTTGGAGAAAAAAATTGGCCTCTGCAGGATGATGTTGGCGTGCAACCATGGATACAAACCAATGGGCACAAACCAATTGTCCATGAACTATCTTCACAGGTGACCCCCCCCCCCCCCGGTTAGAACCGCTCCACATAACCCAAAAGAGCGTAAGAAGAGGAATCCAACAAAAAATTGGTTCGGCAAACGCGAGCGATGTGTCAATTTTGTGTGTGTATCATGAGGCGATGCAAAAGTCCATCTGCACATGTGGTACACTCGCGGCTAGGGACATCACAGAAAAAAATAAAAGCGCCTTCTTGAAGAAAAAAATTGTTCAAAATGCACCTTGTGATGTGGTGTGACATGCATGCAAATGGAAGGCAAGAAGCAATGAAACTTTTTGGAAAAAAACTATCTTCCATGTGGTGTAACATGCAAGCAAAAGCAACCCAATCACCCATGAAAACTTCTTGGAAAAAATTCCATCAAACACCCAATCCACCACATTGCGTTCCATGAAAATACTTCCAAACTTAGCAACCTGCACCATTCCATACTGTACCAAAAAAAATGTTGCAGAACGCAAAAGGAAATCAATAACCAATGCAACTTCTTGGGGGGGGGGGGGTTCAAAGTGCACCTTTTGCTGTGGTGTGACACACATGCCAATGAAAGGCAAGGAGCGGTGAAACTTGTTGGAAAAAAATTTGTACTATGGTGTGACATGCAAGCAAAAGCGAGCCAATGCCTTTGCAAACTTCTTGGCAAAAATTTCTATCAATCATCCAATCCACCACATTGTGTTCCATGAAAACGCTTCCAAACTTGGCAATATGGACCATACCACAATTGAAACACATGGTGCAACACATGACAATTCTTCCAATGGAAAAAACTAAACGTTGTTCCACAGTTCTTCATGACACCTTGTGACCAATATTTGTCGTTCCGTGGCTAGAAGTGGCTGGCGTTGTGAAACTCTCTCCCTCAAGGACTGTTTATGAAGCGTCTTGCCCGACTGCCGAGAGCGCTATGCGCATGGCACGATTCCCCAAAAACACAGCTACATCCTCTCCGACAAACTCCTCGCCTGTGGCGGAGGGAACAGGCCTTACCGGGGTGCATGAACCTACACGCAGTATTGACATTCCTATTCCTATCCCTATGGCAGCGCCGCTTGCGGCCTACCTTGTCAGCGAGGCGTTTGCTTCTTGGCCCCAAATGAGATGGACAGTTCAGCCAACCACCATATAAGTTGTTTCAACCACTGTGAGACGACGTTGCTATTATTGTTCCTAAGATATGTTTCACACCATACACAACACAGATGGGTGAAATAGTTTGAATGGGTGCCTACCTGGGCCCCTAGGAGGTGGTCAGTTGTTGACGCCTAAATAAAATATGAAAGAGGAGGGGGGGAGATGCTCAAGGACAACTAAGAGGGAGGTGCCCAAAGACCACCCTCCCAGTCGGCTACATCCCCTTGCATAGGGGACCCATTGAGCCGCATGTTCTCTATTTGATGCAAGCACCGCCGCACAAGGGAGTGTTCCCCTTTTTTTAGCACAAGGGCGTGCCCTCCGGCACGGGGTGCCGTTCCTCTTGACGGGAAGGCGGCGGACAATATCGGCCTTTGCGGCCAGGTGATGTTCCTTCTGGGACCTCACGCTGGCCAGCCAGTGGTTGCTGGTCGCCATCCACAGGGCCGTCGGAGTTACCAAGTGTTGTTGAGCACTCATGGACGCGGCCTGAGAAAATTGGACATTCTTGTGTCCGCCTGGTTTGGCGTATCTGTGGTGGTCCCGCACCCTCCTGTCATATTCCCTCCACAACCCGTGAAGAGCCTTACAGAAGAATGCGAGGTTCTCTTCCGGCACCCATAGCAGGCCATGTGCAGCCACTGACTGTGTGTGCGCATGCACTGTAGCCATAGCTGCCCCGTTCAGGTACCTTTGGTGAGCCATCGCCATATGGTGTAGATTGGCCCTACTGATGTTGTGCTCCTGCTGGGTATAGAACTCGTATAGTTGTTCATGAAAGCACAATGTGGAAAGGTATGAACTGGTGTAGGAGTGGAGTTCTAGGAGGGGTTGTGCTAACTGTTCCCTTATGGCCAATGATGTGCCGGCCACGGATTGCCTAAACCATAAACGAAGGCCAAGCACGGCAGTGTGCAAAGCGTTTCGCGTCAATGAAACACTGCGGGATGCGCAGTTTAGGGATGTGCACTAGGTTCTCTGGGGGAGCTAACGAAAGCAACTGCTTCGCAGGGCCCTCCCTTAGACCCAACGTCTGCACCCATTCTTGGAGAAAGCCCGGCGGGCCAAGCAGCAAGGTGAATCGAGCGGGCATGTGGTGTGCCTTATTATGTGTCGCGTCAGAGTTCACAGTGGACCTTTGTCGTTTCCCACGGTGGGAGCATCCCTGCAAGCATATGTTGCCCCACAGCAAGGACAGCCACCGTTGACATGACCGCGCACGCAGTGGGAGCTAATTGACTTCATGGACTCCTTGGTGGGTGGAGTACGGACATAAAGCGGCAATCCACTTCCCGGCTGCAGTAGGGTCCAGTTGCACCCTCGTCCCATTCCATGTCTTCCGGCTCCTCCTGCTCTTCAAGGTCGTACCGCCCCACCTTCGCCTGATGTCTCATCATGTTGTTGACCTACCGGGCGTCGTACAGTTCATGCTGGTTGTGGTGGTGTCCGTGGCAGCAAGTGCGGAGGCGGCTGCATGGAAGCCCGCCATGACTTTCCCGGTGGGGTTTCAGAGTTGAAGGCCAAAGCCTGCTCCTGCTCCTGGGTGCTGTAGCCGAACATCACCCAGGGGGATGTTCCCGAGTAGGCATGGCGGATAATAAGATGTCGCGAAAAACAACAGACACACAAAAATGTGAGAAAAAAAGAGACTTTGGACACCAAGGACAACTTCACACTCCCATTCACGGTACATTCACGCCCAATTTATGGGGTTAATTTCTCACGTTATGTAGGTGTCAGCAATTGCACTTCAAAGCAAGGGGGATCGCTACAATTCCGCGAGAGCCGAACCGGACATGGACACCGTACACCAAAAATGATAGACAAAACAGGTGAAAAAGGATGTGGATTTCACATGCTCATTCAAGCATTAAACCGGATTGGCGGTTGCGTCTGTGAGTTGACAGCCGACGCCTGCTCCGCCTTTCTGGGTGTTGCTACCGCTCATCACCCAGGGGCATTTTTCTCGGCACGCATGGCGGATAAGACGCCACGGAAAAAATAGGGACTCGAAAAAAGATAGACACAAAAAAGAATGGGCACCGAGGAGAATCGGCACAAGTTCAGACCCCATTCACAGTACATTCACGTCCCATTCATGTGGTTGGTTTCTCAAGTGCCGCGGGTGTCCTCAATTGCAGTTCAAAGCAACGGGAGTCCCTACAGTCCCGGAAAAAAGTCACCGCAAACGGACACCCTGCAACCAAAGAGGTAGGAAAAACGCCAAACCAAGGCGTTGAATTCCCATGCTCGTTCAAACCGCGAGCTGGAAGCGGGTCAGGAGCATTCACCAACACTGTGGGGTGTAGTATGGTCGGTATAGGCAAGGATAGTGCGAATTGTAGCAAGACCTAAAAATTTTCCCGTGCCATGCAAGCGCTATGCAGACGCAGTCCGGTCGAAAAGTTACAATTGTGGACGCCCCAATTAGCTACCCTCACTGAGGTGAGTTAGAGCCCGGTTTTGGACCCATAAAACCAATATAATCATAGCACATCACACCATGGCTACCCCAAATGGCCGGTTTTGGCACTCATGTGAGAAGAATATATGCAATTCCTCCATTGCAACAATGTCCCCAAATGGCCTGGATGGATTCGGCAACAATCAGGAGGGAAACTCTCAATAGCAAGCCAAGCGCGGGTGGTATCTGGTTTGGGGACGCACTTTCAGCATTCTCAAACCTAGATGAAAAATCTCAAAAACAAACACCTCTCTGCGCGCGCCGTCACCATCGGAGGGCTAAATACGTACTGATGCTCTTTGAAAAGAAATTAAGGACCCTTCTACACAGGAATTGACCGGAGGTTCCAAGTGGTTGAAGACATTTTGTCACCAAGTGACAGCACTGGTCAAAATGTGACAGTTCCATGGCAAGCATGGCGAATCGTTGTTTGCGCTCAAATGTAGCTTGGAGGGTTTAAGTTGACACAATGTCCAACTACGTCATTCCTTTGCAGAGGGTGTTTGGACAAGTGCTTGGATACCTGACATGTATTGAGACAATCGGCCACCGTTTGCACAAGATGATACTTCATGCAGCTCTTGTCCTTTAGAAAAACGCATCACAACTTCATCATCTGCACATCTTAGAGGCATGGACCGGCTTAGAGGCTGAACTAGCCCAGCCAGGCCGATAACCGGGGTCGCTGGTCTTAGCTCGCCGTCACTATCTCTCAGCTTTGTGAGGCCCAATTGGCCAAAAGCATCGATCCAAGAGAAAAGTTCACGCTGTAACGGGCTCACTGGGGCCTGATCTTGTAACCGGGTCGGCCTACTCCTTGATGAGCAAGCGGGCTCATGTACTGGGGAACCACCGGCAGTGCGGAGTACAGCAAGTTGACCAAACACTCACAGATGTACCCCTGATTTAGCATATTTGAGGAAATTTTAGCTCACTTCTAGTAATATTGGACTCGTCGGCCCAACTACTGTCAAAGTGACATAGTGAGTGTGAAAATGTGGCATGTGTATACCCTATATATCCACTTGGTTGGGTGAACGTTGTAAGTTTGACCACGGGGACCCTGCTGTTCGGGACTAGCTCCCTCATGCCCTACAAGCAGCCAACACCAAGCGTGCTGGACGCCTCGGAACCGTGTTCTGACATGTTCTGACTATGGATGATCCCGACCTACCGAAATCAGCGTTATGTAGAATATAAATGGCTATCATAATATCACTATCATGGCATTTCAAACAATAAGGAAAATTGTTCAAAAAAATCCGATTTTGAGATCGGATCGGCCTATTTGGCGACGCGCGGGCGACCAAGGACGGAACTCAGGTCGTGGTCACAAAGAACAGAAATGCTCGGAAATGTATTGACCGTAGCTTCGACAATGCAAATGGACTTGGGCTAGTGTTGGAAGCGCTTGGTGCAACAAAGCGACCACAAAGGCTACCGCTAGGACTCCTTTAGGAGATGTGGAGCCGCCCTCCTTTCAATGCGTGGAGCCCGGATGCTCAACTTGCTGCTTGCGGGTGGATTGACCATCTCCACGATTACCCGGTCATACTGAGAGCCCATGCACGCCTCGCATTGTGAACGCCAAATGCCTCTGCAGGTTCCTATGGACTGGTTGCGATACAAATGCGAAGGGGTTTTCCAATAGCCTACAAAGGAGCGGACACTAGATTGTCTGCGGCCGAGATGGATCAGGCAAGATCCCCGAGACCAAGAGCTTGATTTACACGTTAGGGCAGCACAGAGTCAAGTGCCGCGCAAGCGCCAAAAAAGAGATGAGTCAGGAGAACCAACAATCAACAAGGCTCACGAGTAGGATAGCGAGTGCAGCTGGGAAGGGGAGTATGTGTCCGAACCATGTCACGCTTGACGCGCTGCTAGAGCTCCATGCTGAGGTGGAGCACATACTACACATGCCCGATGTCACGGAAAGCTAGAGATGTTGGTGGTGGGCCGATTGATGGCACTATGCCGTATTGTGCATGATGTTGTCGGCTAGCATGGGGTGTGCTAATTAACTACCGCTTTGGCAAGTATTTCCCGGATGCGTGTCTGAACCAAGCATCAAAGGAATTGTACTGCGATGTGGAGGACTGTGGCCCGGTGGATGTCAACTTGGCGACACCGTTGGTGGCAGAGGTGGGCATTGTTCACTTGGCACCATCACTTGGGAATCGTTGTGTCCCGCATGACTTACTTGGAATCTACCTCCGATTGGATAAGAAATATGCTTCAAGAATCCCGCCGTCCACTGGAGTGGGGGTGAACAAGATCTTGGAGAGGATTCCAAAGAGCGGGCCCTTGAGGTGGTTTGCAGCCAGCTATTGATCCAGTAGAGGGGGAGTGGTCCCCAAGAACACGCAGAAGTGCTCTTTGGGTTTGCTTGTGTGGGGTTTAACGTGGCTCATGTTGAGAAACCTACAAAGTTCACCTTGCTCCAGATTGAACGAATTGTGCGCCACATTGCCGACGCCACGGAGCGTTCCTTCCTCGCAATCATAGACCTTTCCGATTGTTTTTCAAGCATTCGCCTACTTGTGGGAGGGAGCATCGTTTTTCGCGTGCGTGTACCCTGGGATGTTGCTGATGGGTTGTCCTCCCCTTTGCGTGGAAGTACTCCCTCCTGGTGTGCCACCGCCTGGTTTGGGCACTGGTTTGGAAGGGGTTGAAAGGTCCGAAGGCGGTGCTTATTACTTATTTGGACGACCTACTCCTTTCCGCTTTGGGGTATTGCCGTGCTGTGTGCAATGCGCAGTGAAGTGTGTGTGTAAAGTTCTGCGCCGCGAGTAGTTCCTCGTCAGTGAAAAACAACGTGGTCCATCCCACACAAGAAACAAAGTTTATCGGTAAGGTGGTGAGGGTGCGCTCCAAGACGGTTGGAAACAAACTAGGACTGATGAGGAGGCTCCATTGCCCTTCGGCCGATAGGTTTGATTCCGAACATGCCGGACGAAACGGGGGCGGCTAGGCTATTAGGCAAGGTAGAATGGGCGGTTAGACCCAATGTGGGGCTTGCATCCTTTTTTTCGGGGACCATCTCTTAGCTGCGCCTTCCATGCGCCCCTGCGCGGATTCTTGATGACGGCAATTTTTGTTTTTATGGATGCGGCGGAACGAAAGCCTTGGCGCAGCTTTGCGCCACTCCAGTGGATTCACTACAGTGGGCAGTGCTATATTCACTGATTTCTGCCTTTCGTTTAGGGAGCCCTAAAGGCTCGCCACACGTCATTGTTGGGACTGATAGTGATGTAAGTAGGGCACAGATCAAAAGTATGCCCGGAAGATGTTTCTTACGCAGGACTGGATAGGGGATGGATAGGGGTTGTTGCCATAGGTGCTATATGTAGGACCATTATGGGGGGTAGGCGGAGTGCCTGATTATGGCCTCCATGGGGTCCTCCGTGTCATGTTGTGCGGCATAAACGGGACACGGGACCTAGTTGTACAATTCACAGTTAAGGCACCGGCCAGTGTGGCACGCACCATGCTGCAGCCAATTTTAGATGAGGCACGGCTTGGTGCAAGAACTTGCACCCGTGCCCCATCAAACAATGAGAAGGCAAAGAGCAAGGGGAAGATAAGGATGGAGTGTGCTGCTGCCATCCACTTCATCACAAACAGGGGTTGGGGAAAAGTAATTGATGCTTGCCTACAACACCCTGATGTGAGGCAGCATCAGGTAGCAGGGAAAGGTTGGTAGTCGGTGTGCAAGACGTGGTGGGAGAATTTTGCAAACATGTGTGTGTTCGCTTGGCGTTCCACATGGTTCTCTAGAGCCGACTTGGGGCGGCTCTAGAGACATACCATAGCCATGGGCGCTGCCCAGAATGAGCTCCAGTGGGGAAAAGTTCTGTGGACGCAACTTTGGATCGACGACATGTTTTTTTTTTCAAAGAAGTGGAGAATGTTGTCAAAGTTCTGCTGCTTTGCCATGGAGGGGAGTCACCGGAGGCTGAAGCGCATGTTGCACAACAACGGAGGCCTAAGCCTCCTCTGGAGGAAACTAGGGGTGCAATTGGTTGTGGACAACCACACCATTGATGATAGCCTTGCGGTGCATGGTTGGGATGCGACCAAAAGGGCACAAAATGGGCAAGGGCCCATTAGTGTACAAAGGAACACAAGCCGTACAACAAGACGGCCTCTAACCGACGTGGAGCACCTTCAGACCCTAGAGCGTCGGTTCCGATGTTGCAAGAGATGGATATGAGAATACAACACGACCCCAAACCATTGTTGCCTGTGGCCAGGGTGCGTGCAGGGGTGCATTTGGGGGGGCACTTCGGGTGTTAGGACAAAGGAGGGGCTGGACAAGGGTGAAATTTGTATGAATTTGTGTGAATTCGCACGAAATTCGTGCGAAGTTCGTGCGAATTTGTACAAATTCGTGCCTATGAATCGGCTACAAGCTTACCGGTTTTTGCCACTTTTTGTTGTGGACGCCGTTTGGGCATGGTTGATGCGTTTGGGGCGGGACTTTCACTGGATGATGCGTAATGAAGCTGGGGCATGAATTTTACATCCTCAAATCCCTCAAACACAACCAAAAATATGGCGTTTTCCTCAAAAACCCTCAAAATTCGGGTAAATTCGCGCGAATATTCATCCCCCATTCAAACGGTCATTTATCCCCCATTCACGCAGGGTACACGGCAGTGCAAAGGGCTCGAAAAGCGCGCGACCGATGATGCCTCTGATGAATCAAACACAGGGGGTATCCGATGCTTTGGCTGCCGCAAACCGGGACACCCAGTCTATAACTGCCGGGAGTATGCACAAACGAAGCGCAAAGAGGCTCGCAAACCGGTGAAATGCTTTTTCTATGGAGAACATCACTTCATGTCCGAATGCCCCAAACGCAAGGATCCGGAGCTTTGACATCAACACCATGCTCGACAAGTGGGATGAGTACCGACAAGCCCGCCTGAAGACCAAGGATACTAGTCGGGCTGCTAAAGCGAAACGGAACGATGGGAAGCACACCGTAGGCAAAAGGATGCTTTGCATCAAGTCCAGGTCCCGGGACAATATTTGCGAAGCCCATATCAATATGCCGCCGGACCTCATCAAGGATGACGACTGGGTGCTAGAGTGGCCACACGACCACTTACGACAGTGCAGTGTTGGAGGCCTCCAATCGGACGCAAAAATGCAAGCACTCCGTACTCGCATCCACCGCCCAATACGTGAATTGAACGTTGAGGGCGGTGGACGCCTACCGGACTACACGGAACCCGAGGCAGTACAAGAGAAAACTCGAGGACCCGCTGGAAGGACGCACGCTGAGTGCGCATGAGTGGACAAATTGGACGAAGGCATGAAAACATCAAAACGGTGACAGCTCATGTGGCCGAGCTCAAAGCAATTTACCACAAACCCTGACAAGAACGACAAGTCCCTTAACGCAACAGCGCTCGCTGCGTTGCTCCTACGTGATGCACCACGCTACCGGCATGGTCATTCTAACCTCGAGGAGCTTGAACGGCGTGTTCCTATTGTTGCACGCATGCTAGGGAACACAGAAGGATCCTTTGTCCGCATTTTGCGTGACCTAGGATTCGCAAGACCAAAATACAAGGATGGAACGGCGCATGGATCGTATATACCACTCGCTCACTGCCATCCACGAACACCAGAAACAAGACCGCAATATGCTCAAATGGATTGTCTCCACAATGAATAAGGAAGAAACTTTTGATAGCGATGATGACGATGAAGAGGAGTCCCTTACACGCTGGTACAACGTGGAAGAGACTCCCGCGGAAGCACACCGTGACCCAAGGTGCACACCGACTCCCCTGGCACAGAAGCCGTAAGACGCAAGGGCTAATGGCAAACCCGAGGACAGAGTACCTAAGACCCAAGGAAAACCGGATGCTACCCGCAGGCTCTCTATGTCTAGTGACTCACGGGACCTCTTGGCAACGCCGACCACATGCGACCACAAAAAGTGTGTGCAAGCTTGCCCGCTAACGGCAAAAATTGGTGGATTTATACGTGTGCCGCCGCGCACCAACATCAATGAGTCACGTGACTGGTGTGCCAATAGGGTTATCTTGCTAGACATGATTCATGAGAACAAATCCCTTGGTACGCGTTTGAAACGAAATGTTGTTCCCGACTAAAACGTTCCCAATGGGAACAATTCCCGCCGGAACAATTTCTTTGGGAACACCACTGGAACAAGTGTCGCAGGCCAGATAACCAGATCCATCACCATGAGTTTCCAAGTTCGTAAATGATGTTTTTTGTCTCTTTCTTGCATGTGTAACGCGTCCAAGGCTTGTCTTTCCCATCGGGGCCATGTTGACATATTGTGGGCCGTTGGTGCCAGCTTCCACTAGGTGTACACATTTCGAACTTTTCGTATCCATTTGCAAGCCTGCTTTTCCTTGTAGTTCAGACGCAGCGTTGTATGACTTTTCAACGTTGGCGTCCCCGTTCTCCCGTTTGATTTGTGCATTGTGGCCATGCCTAGGGTCCCATTTTGGTATTTGTTCCTTGCCTGCATGCTCGGTGGGTCTACGGGCATCTTCCCCTAGAGGTATGGATTGCCAAATTTCGCTTCGTAGTTCATTGTTGTAGCTTCATCATGCCTAGATCGCAAACCCGCGTTGCGCAACTAACCACCCACCTCGTCCATTTGGATAGTGCTGTTAGCCTCTGGGACGGGGATCTTGTTGGGGAGCTCATAGCGGAATGGGCCATCTCATCTCCACACGCCCGCCGCCAATTTGCGGTGGCCGTGCGCTTGGCCCAACCAAGCTGTGTACGAGAGATACAGCAGGGGGCAATCACCAAGTACGCCTCGGAGGTCCTCCCCCCGGATGAGTGTTGCGAGCTCATCCTCAACCTGCGTGCGCCCAAATCCGCTTGGCGCACGCTCTCGGAAGTGTACACCCTCCGGGGGCTTAAGTACACCGCGACCACGGGCCTTCCATTCGCCCGTCCGATTTGCCCTGAGAGGGCTTTCCAGCAGCGCTGGCAAGATCTACTAGCCCCCTTGGAGCTGGCCCCCGCGGTGAGCACTTTGGATCCCAAGGCCACGGGCATCAGTTGGCCGTGGGCATCATGGCTGCGCTACATTGCTAGCCAACCCCCGTTGTGCCGCATGATGGATTGGTCGTTCCCGCTAACTTTCATTGTCAGGGGGGATGGCTACCCCTGCGCAGGCGGGGAGTGGTCCCAATTGTCTGTGTCCATCGCCAACATGGGCCTTTGGGGACGAGTTCCCGCGTGCGTGTGGGTCATCGGCCTCGCAATATGCGGGGACAAAGCGATGGCGACCCTAGCAACCCTTTGGGAAGACAATATTAAGGTGTGCCGCACACACACCGTGTTGTTCCGGCGACGTTCCGATAACTTGTTCCGGAGACGTTCCGGCGACGTTCAAGTGTTTCGTTGGAACCGCCACCGGAACAATCTGGTTCCAGCAAAATTGATGTTTTTTTCTTAGGCCATCCAGGAGGTCGTGGACACCCACCGGGTGGTCTTCCATTCCCATGAGGAAGCGGTCGATGCCTGGCTCGGTGGTGATTCCCCATGGGTGCGCCGCATTATCGGGATCACACCGGCCCCACAAGTGGGGTCACTATATAACGAGGGGATTTGGGACTCCAACGCCACTGTGTGGCGGGGCAAAGACGTGGTCCGGACCACCGAGTCGGACCACGCACGGCGGACGTCCTTCTTGTTGGGAACACGATCGCTGAAGGCCGCAGGTTGTTCCGTGGAACCAGTGGTGGTCATTGCCCGGTGCCGCGTTGTCATGTGCATCCTGCAGTGTTGCATGGCGATGGGCCGGTTGCAAATGACCAACATTGAGCGGTTGGCGGCAGAACGGCTAGCCGGGGGCGATGAGGTGTCCCGTGCGGCGATTCAGGCGGTATTGCATGAGCATCGCACTGGGTGCCGCCTGGGCAAAGATTGTTCCCCGGATGGTGAGGAGATGTCGCGCCTGTTTGCGGCCTGGCCCGATGTTGCATTGTTGCTGTCGGTTGGGCCGGAGGAGCCCCTCTATAGGGCTGTGATGGGGATGGCGAAGCTTTTGAAGGACCTGTACCACACCAATCAGGTGGGTACGCGTCCCCAATGCCGAGCAGCGGCAGCTGCCTTCCGGGAGCATTGTGCTCCTAGGTCCGCGTCCCATTACCTCCTGTTCCTGGAGGAGGATGCGGATCGGGTATTGGACGACATTTGGCCTTTCGGATTGGCAATGTTCTCCAATGACATTGTCGAAAGCCTTAACCGCTTTCCAAAGCAGGCTTTCAACGAACACAGTGCCCGGGGCGGTGGCCGGCAAACGGCTACTGGGACCGCCAGCTGTGGCCGCTCGCAAGCATCCATTGTTTCGGACGCCGACGCCCTGCGGCAAGTGTTGCAATGGGTTTTTTTGTACTTTTACATTCATCTCCACCAACATGATGCTGTTCGACATGTGCCTTGTGTTCCCAGGGCTGCACTAGAGACCACCCCCTCTGCACCACCCCCGTTCCTCAGCTCTCTTCTTTCTTCTGCTCCTATCCATGGCCGCGCCCGTCAGCGCGGATATGATGCAAATGATGTTGGCGCTTCTGAAGGCCGCCAAGAATATTCAGGTTTGCAAATGGGGTCGGGCTTGGGTGCGGGTTTGGGTTCGGGTGCGGGTTCGGGCTTGGATGCGGGTTTGGGCTTGGGTTTGGGCTTGGGCCTGGGTGTGGGTTTGGGCTTGGGTGTGGGTTTGGGCTTGGGTTTGGGCTAGGGGTTGGGTGTGGGTTCGGGTGCGGGTTTTGGTTTGGGCCTAGGTTTGGGTTTGGGTTTGGGTGTATGCTTTGGCGCGCTTTGCGCGCAGTGGAAATCAGTGCGTTGGGTTTGTTTGTCTTGTGTGTTGCCCTGCTCCCCCCGCTCCCCCCTGTGCCCCTTTCGCTCTTTGCCGTTTAGGAATTGGATGAATGTGGATGGGAAGGGGACAACCCGAGAACCGCCCAGTCATTGTTTCTGCCCAATGCCCATAAAGGGGCTAGGATTCTTTGTTGTTGATGGGAAGGGGAAAACCCGAGAACCCCCCAGTCATTTTTTCTGCCCCATGCCCATAAAGGGGCTAGGATTCTTTGTTGTTGATGGGAAGGGGAAAACCCGAGAACCCCCAAGTCATTGTTCTTGCCCAATGCCCATAAAGGGGC
Organism: Eutreptiella sp. 'Long Island Sound 2002'; assembly: GCA_964036045.1. Taxonomy (NCBI): domain Eukaryota; phylum Euglenozoa; class Euglenophyceae; order Eutreptiales; family Eutreptiaceae; genus Eutreptiella; species Eutreptiella sp. 'Long Island Sound 2002'. Next base: position 62,041,210 of record OZ038379.1, read on the forward strand.
TAGGATTCTTTGTTGTTGATGGGAAGGGGAAAACCCGAGAACCCCCAAGTCATTGTTCTTGCCCCATGCCCATAAAGGGGCTAGGATTGTGCCATTTGTAGTGGATGCCCCCCCCCCCCCCACGGGGCCGTAGTGCACGCAGCGCGCCCTGTGCGCGCGCGGAACTGTGTCTATTTTCCACTGTTCCGGCGACGTTCCAACAACCTGTTCTGGCGACGTTCTGGCGACGTTCCAGCGGCCACTGGAACGTCGCCAGAATGTCGCCGGAACAGGTTGTTGGAATGTCGCCGGAACAAGGTGTCTGGGTAGGGTTGGCCTCTCTCGCACATCCTTGTCTGCAGGACGGGATGCCCGAGACCGAGGCCCTGGGGGCAGCACTAGCTGCACCACCCCCGCCAGCCCCACTAGGGGCACAGGGGGCCACGCGCTCCGAGCCACGCAGCAGCACTGCGCTGGCTTTGCCAGCTCCTCCCCCACCTCAGGGCGCTCCCAAGCATCCTCCGTGGGCAACCCTCGCTTACCGGCCACTGGAGCCGCCACGGCCTGCCCCACAAGGGGCCGCGCCAGTCGCACGGCTCCAAGCGCATCGCCCCCATTTGCCCGAGCCCTCGACCGGGAGCTCAATGAGTAAGGTGGGGGGGGGGTTCGGGAGCAAGCCGTGGTTTTGGGGGAGCTGCAAGAGGCGAGGGGCAATGTTGAAAGCCTCCGCCGCCGGGTGAAAAAATGGTCAGCGAAATTGGCGGAGTGCCGGCGGCGTGGGGACCTCACCGGGGGGGGGCACGTGAGCGAGAGGGTTTTCGAGGGGAACCGGCGGGTAAGGGAGGCGCGGAAGGCGGTGGAGGTGCTTGAAAGGGAGTTGCAGGGCATGGGTGGGGGGGTGCAGGTGAAACAGGAAGGGGGGGTCAACGACGATGAGATTGTGGAGCTGGGTGAGGTGGTGGTGGATGAGAAGGATGAAGAGCGGAGGGCTAACCCGGGGGTTAAGAGAGAGGAAGAAGATGGGGGGGGGGGGGGATGGGGATGGGGAGGGGGAGGGGGATGACGCCGGCGGCGTCTTGCGCATTACGGATTGGATGCGCAACCGACTTGGCTTATCCTTGGCAGCAAGAGCTGCCAATTTTCCCTGGACAAGGGAGATGGTAGGCCCCAACACCCCTCCCCCCCCCCTTGGACGCCTGTGTCCTACGAGCCCCCCACCCCACCATTTACACGCTCCGTTGGCTACTACAGCGCTTCCTGCACAAGCAGCTGCACTGCAAGGAGCAGCGCGATTGCCATGGTGCCGGGAGGAGGGGTCCGCGCCGGGGGGGGGGGGGTCCCGGTGTTCTGGGTGACCGGGCCGGGGACAGGGCGCACGGCACCCCTCCCCAACGACTGGCTCCCCAGCAAGGCGCAGGGGGGCAAATTTCTAACCGCGGGCTCTGTCAGTGCGGGGAGTTGCCATTGGCACCTCATTTTTGAGCGTTGGGCCGACCACGGCCTTGGCGAGGTGAGGGGGACGCCCCACAAGGACACCGTCCTCTTTCGGGCCAATTCGACCCGAATCCTCCGCGACGGCATCTATGTGGTCCAGGACGAAGGCAAATACCATGGCTTCGTCGTAGGCCAAACGCTGTCGCAGCCAGGTGCCCTACGCGTCAAGTGTGAGGACGACGCGCAGCGGCACCAACAATTTGCCGTTCGGGCAGTGCTAGCGGAACGTGAGCGCACGCCGACCTCGCAATTGCGGCAAGCGTTGGCGGCGATCAAGGAGAACGTGGACACGCGCGTGCCGGTATGCCCCCCTGCAAGCATGTTCACATGGCCAATAGGGCCCAAAAATGCACATGGTTGGCGTGCCGGTGCATTGTTCCGGCGACGTTCCAAACATCTTGTTCTGGCGACGTGCCAATCTGTCACCAAAAAACGTTTGAAAAGTCTTTTGAACGTCGCCGGAACAGCTTATTGGAACGTCGCTGGAACACTCATCCTGGCTATCCTTCATGTAGGTGGAGGACATCCAGATCAACCCTTCGGACCCGCGTGCCAGTCGGGTGATCCTTCGTTGGCCAAGAAGCGATCCCCGGCCCATCTATTTGGGTACGTTGCTTCAGCAGTTGCACTTGCAGCCCGTCGCCGTGCCTGAGTTCCTCACGGCCATGATGGACTACGTGGCAGCCCGCGGCAAGGTTCTCGCGACGCGCATCGAGGGTGGGACAGCATTGGCGACCTGTCCCCAGCGCCGTCGCACTGCCAACAAGTGGCCGCAGAGCCCCCCCCACCCCCCCCCCCCCGCCCGCGTGTGCACCGCCCGTGCAACCCCAACCCCCGAACCCCCGCCCAGCCCCCCAACAGCACCAAAACCCAAACCCAAACCCCAACGCCCCCCCAAGCGGGAACCCAAAAGCGCCCCGAAACCACCCCCCCAGAAAAGGAAGAGGCTCCCGGAGGAACCCTCCAGGGAGGAGTCGTCCAGCGACTCCTCAACGGACTCCTCCTCGGGGTCCACCGGCGACTCCTCGGCGTTCGAGGAGCCCCAGCCCCACCCCCCGGCCAAGGAGCCCACCAAACCCCCTCGCAAGGATCCCAAGAGAGCCGCGCCCCCCCAACCCAAGTCAAAGGCCAAGCCAAAGGCAAGAGGGGGGGAGGGGGTGCAAATACAAAGCGGGGGAGCAAGTGTATGTAGTCTTTCGGGACAATGGGCAGTGGGGGATCGAGCAGGGCAAAGACGCCCTGGCCGCGGGTGGCCCCCCCGGGTTTGGGGAGACGTGGATCTCCTTCCCCAAAGACCCCGAACTCTTCGCCATCCCGAGAGCGTCGGTTTGGAAAACCAAGACGCAGGCGAAGAAGTTCCTCGCCAAGATGATGGCGGCCGAGGAGGAGGGCCGAGGAGGAGGACAAGAAGGACGACGCGGACACGGACGAGGAGGGGGACGAGAGCAACGACGGGGACGGGGACGGGGAGGACAAAGGGGATGGACCGGGGGCAGGTTTGGGTGCTACCGGGGCTAACTGGGATGGGGGCGTCGGTGAAGAGGTCGAAGGGGTGGAGGGGGAAAGGATGGAGGTCGAAGGGGTGGATGGTGAAGGGCTGATGGGAGAAGGGGTGGAGGGTGAAGGGGTGGAGGGTGAAGGGGTGGTGGGTGAAGGGGTGGAGGGTGAAGGGGTGGTGGGTGAAGGGGTGGTGGTCGGTGAGGGAGATGGGGGGGATAGTGGGGCGGGTGACAAGAGTTCGGGGGCACCCGCCAGGCCCCCCACCACGCAGGACTTTCAGGTGAGACAAAGAGACTAACCCGATGGGCCCCCGGGGGCACCTTACACAACAATGTATGTTACCATTTTACCCTTCCTTGTGCTTTACTCTTATTGTAGATTGCTTGTTCCGGCGACGTTCCAATAACTTGTTCCAGCGTTGTTCCAATGGTGTTCTAACAAAAACTGTTTTTGAAAACAAGTTTTTTTCACCTGGCAACACGCCGGGCAACAAATATAAGCATACCAGCGGGGACCCCCAAGGCTAGCAAACAACATATTTTGCCACCATGTACGGGTAGGCTTGGTTGGGGGGCAAATAAATTTTGAACTTTTTTTGTTCCGGCCCGCAGCTATGTGTATAAAGTCTGATGTCTGATGTCTCATAAGGGATGTTGTGTGTGCGGTCTGTCCAAGAAGATGTCTGATATTCTTATCTACTGGAGCTGGGAGGTGGGTCTAGGGGTCTAATGCCCAGAGGAAATTGGGAGAAACTATGCCTAAATCTAAATCAACCCCCCCCCAAATGAAAAAAACAAAAAGGGAGGACACAATTGAAAAATCATTGGGGAACCACCTTGGACAATCGGAAACATGGCAATACAAAAGTAAAAAAGACTTTGAACACCAAAATGGGAAAATGGGGAAAATGTGTGAGCAAGGAAAGTGGCAAACAAAAAGGTGCCCATAGGCCCCCATAGGCCCCATGGGCCCCCAAAGGTGCCCATAGGTCCCCAAAGGTGCCAATAGGTCCCCATAGGCCCCCATAGGCCCCCAAAGGTGCCCATGGGTCCCCAGAGGTGCCCATAGGTCCCCAAAGGTCCCCCTAGATGCCAATGAGTCCCCATCGGCCCCCATAGGTCCCCATAAGTCCCCAAAGGTGCCCATAGGTCCCCAAAGGTCCCGACACGCCCCCATAGGCCTCCACAAGCCCCCATAGGTCCCCATAGGTCCCCATAGGCCCCCATAGGCCCCAATAGGCCCCCATAGACCCCCAAAGGTGCCCATAGGCCCCCATAGGCCCCAATGAGTCCCCATAGACCCCCAAAGGTCCCCATAGGCCCCCATAGGCCCCCATAGGCCCCCATAGGTCCCCCTAGATGCCGATGAGTCTCCATCGGCCCCCATCCCCATGGGTGCCCATAGGTCCCCAAAGGTGCCCAAAGGTCCCCATAGGTCCCCAAAGGTCCCCGTAGACCCCCATAGGCCCCCATAGGTCCCCATAGACCCCGATAGGTCCCGATAGGTCCCCATAGACCCCCATAGGTCCCCAAAGGTGCCCATAGACCCCATAGGTCCCCAAAGGTCCCCATAGACCCCCAAAGGTGCCCAAAGATGCCCATAGGTCCCCAAAGGTGCCAATAGGCCCCCATAGGCCCTCATAGGCCCCCATAGGCGCCCACAGGCCCCCAAAGGTCCCCATAGGCCCCCATAGGTCCCCAATGGTGCCAATAGGCCCCCATCGGTCCCCATAGACCCCCATAGGCCCCAATAGGCCCCCATAGGCCCCCAAAAGGTGCCCGTAGACCCCCAAAGGTCCCCATAGGCCCCCATAGGCCCCCATAGGCACCAACAGGCCCCCATAGGTCCCCCTAGATGCCGATGAGGCCCCATCGGCCCCCATCCCCATTGGTGCCCATAGGTCCCCAAAGGTGCCCATAGGTCCCCAAAGGTGCCCAAAGGTCCCCATAGGTCCCCAAAGGTCCCCGTAGAACCCCATGGGCCCCCATAGGCCCCCATAGGTCCCCATAGGCCCGCATAGAACCTCATAGGTCCCCATAGACCCCCATAGGTCCTCAAAGGTCCCCAAAGGTCCCCATAGGCCCCCATAGGTCCCCAAAGGCCCCCATAGGTCCCCATAGAGCCCCATAGGCCCCCATAGGCCCCCATAGGCCCCCAAAGGTCCCCATAGGTCCCCATAGGTCCCCATAGGTCCCAATGGCCCCCATAGGCCCCCAAAGGTCCCCACAAGCCCCCATAGGTCCCCATAGGTCCCCATTGGTCCGCATGGACCCCCATAGGCCGCCATAGGCCCGCATAGGTCCCCACAAGCCCCCACAGGTCCCCATAGGTCCCCATATGCCCCCATAGGTCCCCATAGGCCCCCATAGGCCCCCATAGGCCCCCAAAGGTCCCCATAGGCCCCCATAGGCCCCCAAAGGTCCCTATAGGCCCCCAAGGGTCCCCATGGGCCCCCATAGGTCCCCATAGGCCCCCATAGGTCCCCAAAGGTCCCGATAGGCCCCCATAGGCCCCCATCGGCCCCCATAGGCCCCCAAAGGTCCCCATAGGCCCCCAAAGGTCCCCATAGGCCCCTATAGGTCCCCATAGGCCGCCATAGGCCCCCATAGGTCCCCATAGGTCCCCATAGGCCCCCATAGGCCCCCAAAGGCCCCCAAAGGTCCCCATAGGCCCCCAAAGGTCCCCATAGGCCCCGGAAGGTCCCCATAGGCCCCTATAGGTCCCCATAGGCCGCCATAGGCCCCCATAGGTCCCCATAGAGCCCCGTAGGCCCCCATAGACCCCATAGGCCCCCATAGGCCCCCATAGGCCCCCAAAGGTCCCCATAGGCCCCCAAAGGTCCCCATAGGCCCCTATAGATCCCCATAGGCCCCCATAGGCCCCCGTAGGCGCCCCTTGGCCCCCATGGGTCCCCAAAGGTGCCAATAGGGCCCCATAGTTCCCCATAGACCCCCATAGGCCACCATAGGCCGCCACAGGCCCCCATAGACCCCCATAGGCCCCCATTGGTCCCCATAGGCCCCCATAGGTCCCCATAGGTGCCCATAGGTCCCCACGTGCCCCCATGGGCCCCCAAAGGTCCCCATAGGCCCCCAAAAGTCCCCATAGGCCCCTATAGGTCCCCATAGGCCGCCATAGACCCCCAAAGGTCCCCATAGGCCCCCATTGGTCCCCATAGGCCCCCATAGGTCCCCATAGGTCCCCATAGAACCCAAAGGTCCCCATAGGCCCCCATTGGTCCCCATAGGCCCCCATAGGTCCCCATAGGTCCCCATAGGTCCCCGCGTGCCCCCATAGGCCCCCAAAGGTCCCCATAGGCCCTTATAGGTCCCCATAGGCCGCCATAGGCCCCCATAGGTCCCCATAGATCCCCATAGGCCCCCATAGGCCCCCATAGGCCCCCATAGGCCCCCATAGGCCCCCAAAGGTCCCCATAGGCCCCCAAAGGTCCCCATAGGCCCCTATAGATCCCCATAGGCCCCCATAGGCCCCCATAGGCCCCCCTTGGCCCCCATAGGCCACCGTAGGCCGCCATAGACCCCCATAGGCCCCCATAGGTCACCGTAGACACCCATAGGCCCCCATAGGTCCCCATAGGCCCCCATGGGTCCCCATAGGTCCCCACGTGCCCCCATAGGCCCCCATAGGCCCCCAAAGGTCCCCATAGGCCCCCATAGAGCACCACAGGCCCCCATAGGCCCCCAAAGGTCCCCATAGGCCCCCAAAGGTCCCCATAGGCCCCTATAGGTCCCCATAGGCCCCCATAGGCCCCCATAGGCCCCCATTGGCCCCCATAGGTCCCCATAGGTCCCCAAAGGTGCCAATGGGCCCCCATAGGTCCCCATAGACCCCCATAGGCCACCATAGGTCCCCATAGACCCCCATAGGCCCCTATAGGTCCCCATAGGCCCCCATAGGTCCCCATAGGCCCCCATAGGTCCCCAAAGGTCGCCAAAGGTCCCCATAGGTCCCCATAGGCCCCCATAGGCTCCCATAGGCCCCCATAGGTCCCCATAGAGCCCCATAGGCCCCCATAGGGACCCATAGGCCCCCAAAGGTCCCCATAGGCCCCGGATGGGGTTCCGTCAAATATTTGGGGACTGTACACCCCAAAAATATTTGACTGATGGGGTTCTGCCAAATATTTGGGGGGTCTACACCCCCAAAATATTTGACGGATCAGGTTCCGTCAAATATTTGGGGGCTGTCGACCCCCAAAATATTTCTCGGCTGGGGTTCCGTCAAATATTTGGGGGCTGTACACCCCCAAAAATATTTGACGGATGGGGTTGCGTCAAATATTTGGGGGGTCTACAGCCCCCAAATATTTCACAAAAGGGGTTCCGTCAAATATTTGAGGGGTCTAAAGCCCCCAGATATTTCACGGAACCACATCCGTGAAATATTTCGGGGGTGTAGACACCCAAAATATTTGACCGCTGGGGTTCCGTCAAATATTTGGGGGCTGTACACCCCAAAAATATTTGACGGATGGGGTTCCGTCAAATATTTGGGGGCTGTAGACCCCCAAAATATTTGACGGAACCACATCCGTGAAATATTTTGGGGGTGTAGAGCCCCAAAATATTGCACGGATGGGGTTCCGTCACATATTTGGGGGCTGTACACCCCCAAAATATTTGACGGATGGGGTTCCGTCAAATATTTGGGGGCTGTACACCCCCAAAATATTTGACGGCTGGGGTTCGGTCAAATATTTGGGGGCTGTACACCCCCAAAATATTTCACGGATGGGGTTCGGTCAAATATTTGGGGGCTGTAGAACCCCAAAATATTTGACGGATGGGGTTCCATCAAATATTTGGGGTCTATTTGGGGTCTACAGCCCCCAAATATTTCTCGGAAGGGGTTCCGTCAAATATTTGGGGGGTCTAAAGCCCCCAAATATTTCACGGAACCACATCCGTGAAATATTTCGGGGGTGTAGACCCCCGAAATATTTGACGAATGGGGTTCCGTCAGATATTTGGCGGCTGTACACCCCCAAAATATTTGACGGATGGGGTTCCGTCCAATATTTGGGGGCTGTACATCCCCAAAATATTTGACAGATGGGGTTCCGTCAAATATTTGGGTGCTGTACATCCCCAAAATATTTGATTGATGGGGTTCGGTCAAATATTTGGGCGCTATACACCCCCAAAATATTTGACGGATGGGGTTCCGTCAAATATTTGGGGGCTGTAGACCCCCAAAATTTTTGACGGATGGGGTTCCGTCAAATATTTGGGGTCTACAGCCCCCAAATATTTCTCGGAAGGGGTTCCGTCAAATATTTGGGGGGTCTAAAGCCCCCAAATATTTCACGGAACCACATCCGTGAAATATTTTGGGGGTGTAGACCCCCAAAATATTTCACCGATGGGGTTCCGTCAAACATTTGGGGGCTGTAGACCCCCAAAATATTTGACGGATGGGGTTCGATCAAATATTTGGGAGGTCTACAGCCCCCAAATATTTCACGGAAGGGGTTCCGCCAAATATTTGGGGGCTGTAGACCCCCAAAATATTTTACGGATGGGGTTCCGTCAAATATTTGGGGGCTGTACACCTCCAAAATATTTGACGGATGGGGTTCCGTCAAATATTTGGGGGCTGTACACCCCCAGAATATTTGACGGATGGGGTTCCGTCAAACATTTGGGGGGTCTACAGCCCCCAAAATTTTCTCGGAAGGGGTTCCGTCAAATATTTGAGGGGTCTACAGCCCCCAAATATTTCACGGAACCACATCCGTGAAATATTTCGGGGGTGTAGACCCCCAAAGTATTTGACGGATGGGGTTCCGTCAAATATTTGGGGCTGTACAGCCCAAAAATATTTGACGGATGGGGTTCCGTCAAATACTTGGGGGCTGTAGACCCCCAAAATATTTGACGGAACCACATCCGTGAAATATTTCGGGGGTGTAGACCCCCAAAGTATTTGACGGATGGGGTTCCGTCAAATATTTGGGGCTGTACAGCCCAAAAATATTTGACGGATGGGGTTCCGTCAAATATTTGGGGGCTGTACACCCCCAAAATATTTGACGGAACCACATCCGTGAAATATTTGGGGGTGTAGACCCCCAAAATATTTCACGGATGGGGTTCCGTCAAATATTTGGGGGGTTTACAGCCCCATAATATTTCACGGAAGGGTTTCCGTCAAATATTTGTGGGGTCTACAGCCCCCAAAAAAATCACGGAACCATATCCGTGAAATATTTCGGGGGTGTAGACCCCCAAAATATTTCACGGATGGGGTTCCGTCAAATATTTGGGGGCTGTACACCCCCAAAATATTTGAGGGATGGGGTTCCGTCAAATATTTGGGGGCTGTACACCCCCAAAATATTTGACGGGTGGTGTTCCGTCAAATATTTGGGGGGTCTACAGCCCCCAAATATTTCACGGAAGGGGTTCCGTCAAATATTTGGGGGGTGTACAGCCCCCAAATATTTGACCGATGGGGTTCCGTCAAATATTTGGGGAGTGTACACCCCCAAAATATTTCACGGAACCACATCCCTGAAAAATTTTGGGGGTGTAGACCCCCAAAATATTTCACGGATGGGGTTCCGTCAAATATTTGGGGGGTCTACAGCCCCCAAAAATATTTGACCGATGGGGTTCCGTCAAATATTTGAGGGCTGTACACCCCCAAAATATTTGACGGATGGGGTTCCGTCAAATAATTGGGGGCTGTACAACCCTAAAATATTTCACGGAACCCCATCCGTGAAATATTTTGGGGGTGTAGACCCCCAAAATATTTCACGGATGGGGTTCCGTCAAATATTTGGGGGCTTTACACCCCCAAAATATTTGACGGATGGGGTTCCGTCAAATATTTGGGGAGTGTACACCCCAAAAATATTTGACGGATGGGGTTCCGTCGAATATTGGGGGGCTGTAGACCCCCAAATTATTTGACGCAACCCCATCCGTGAAATATTTTGGGGGTCTACACCCCCAAAATATTTCACGGATGTGGTTCCGTGAAATATTTTGGGGGTCTACAGTCCCAAAATATTTGAGGGATGGGGTTCCGTCAAATATTTGGGGGCTGTACACCCCCAAAATATTTGACGGATGGGGTTCCGTCAAATATTTGGGGGCTGTAGACCCCAAAAATATTTGACGGATGGGGTTCCGTCAAATACTTGGGGGGTCTACAGCCCCCAAATATTTCACGGAAGGGGTTCCGTCAAATATTTGGGGGGTCTACAGCCCCCAAATATTTCATGGAACCAGATCGGTGAAATGTTTTGGGGGTGTAGACCCCCAAAATATTTCACGGATGGGGTTCCGTCAAATATTTGAGGGCTGTACACCCCCAAAATATTTGACGGATGGGGTTCCGTCAAATATTTGGGGGCTGTACACCGCCAAAATATTTGACGGATGGGGTTCCGTCAAATATTTGGGGGGTCTACAGCCCCCAAATATTTCACGGAAGGAGCTCCGTCAAATATTTGGGGGGTGTACAGCCCCCAAATATTTGACAGATGGGGTTCCGTCAAATATTTGGGGAGTGTACACCCGAAAAATATTTGACAGATGGGGTTCCGTCAAATATTTGGGGGCTGTAGACCCCCAAAATATTTGACGGAACCCCATCCGTGAAATATTTTGGGGGTCTACACCCCCAAAATATTTCACGGATGTGGTTCCGTGAAATATTTTGGGGGTGTAGACCCTCAAAATATTTCACGGATGGGGTTCCGTCAAATATTTGAGGGCTGTACACCCCCAAAATATTTGACGGATGAGGTTCCGTCAAATATTTGGGGGGTCTACAGCCCCCAAATATTTGACGGATGGGGTTCCATCAAATATTTGGGGTCTAACACCCCCAAAATATTTGACGCATGGGGTTCCGTCAAATATTTGGGGGCTGTACACCCCCCAAATATTTCACGGAACCACATCCGTGAAATATTTTGGGGCTGTAGACCCCCAAAATATTTCACAGATGGGGTTCCGTCAAATATTTGGGGGCTGTACAGCCCAAAAATATTTGACGGATGGGGTTCGGTCAAATATCGGGGGGGTCTACAGCCCCCAAATATTTCACGGATGGCGTTCCGTCATATATATGGGGGGTCTCATAAAGAAACGGCATATGATCAATCGTCATGGTTCAAAAATGGAAAAAGAAACTTGCAAATGTGCGGGCAACTGCGGTCCACCGTTCGATCAGTGCCGTGACACGCTGTCACCGGCACCTCATAAAGAAACGGCATATGATCAATTGTCATGTTTCAAAAACGGACAAAGAAACTTGCAAATGTGGGGGCAACTACGGTCCACCATAACCCCACCATGATCCACCACATCCACCATGATACGCTGTCAGCGGCAACCCATAAAGAAACGGCATATGATCAATCGTCATCGTTCAAACCTGAAAAAGAAAAACAGGCATACCCTCCCTAACCATGGTTCGAAAATGGACAAAGAAACGTGCAAATGTGGGGGCAACTACGGTCCACCATTTGATCAGTGCCGTGAGACGCTGTCAGTGGCACCTCATAAAGAAACGGCATATGATCAATCGTCATGGTTCAAAAACGGACAAAGAAACTTGCAAATGTGGGGGCACCTACGGTCCACCGTTCGATCAGTGCCCTGACACGCTGTCACCGGCAACCCATAAAGAAACGGCATATGATCAATCGTCATGGTTCAAACCTGGGAAAGAAAAACAGGCATACCCTCCCTAACCTCAACCACACAAGCAGGGAAATGACAGGGTGGGAGGGAGGGAGGGAGGGGAGGGAGGGAGGGAGGGAGGGAGGGAGGCTCTCTTGGGCAGCCGTAGGGGCTGTGTTGTGCTGTGTTGTGCTGTAATATGATGTGCTATGCTGTATGTTGTGCTTTGCTGTGGTATGTTGTGACGTGCTGTGATGTGCTGTGCTGTGCCGTGCTGTGATGTGCCGTGCTCGAAACCCACTACCCCCCCTCTCCAAAGTTCCGGCTCAACCCGATGAACCCCCACCCACCCACCCCACCAGCAAAACTGACCCGATTAGCTCAGGTGAGGTTGCTTGGGCGAGACATCAGGATTCTGTTCCCACTTGTCTTCAGTCACATATGAGCCCCCCCATCGGTTTGAGTGAGAGAGATGGGGTGGGGTGGGGTGGGGGGGGGGGGGGGGGGGTGGGGCGTACCATCATTGAAGGGGTTGCAAGCACTGGTTGGGTTTCAGACGCTAGGGTCGAGACCACAACCCACTTCTACACCTCAAGAGTGTGGTGACAATGGGACAAGTCTGATATTGGGGGGGACACGGGGGGGGGGGAAGTCTGACACGGGGGGGGGGGGGGGGTAGAAAGGGTGTTGGGGTGGGGGGGGGGGGGTGTTGGGAGTGATGGTCCATAAAAGTCCGATGTCTGATGTCTGATAGCCGACTAGGTCGCTATACACATAGCTGCCGGCCCGATAGCCTGGAACACTGGAACAATTTGGCCGGAACAAGATTGGGTTTCAAACGCGCACCAAGGGATGGTGGGGAAAACTAATGGACTACTCCCCAAGTGAAGCGCCAATCCTGGTGGAAAGGAACTATTGGTGCCGTGACGAAGAAGACTCCCATGAAGCATTGGCTCTCAAGATAGCGGGCAAAACGACCCTAACACTGAAGACCTTTACTGTGAACCCCTGAGACCCTCATCAATACATTCACGATGGCTGATATGCGAGAATGTTAGGATTTTATATCGCAAATCCCTGCTCTCGCTCACTGACACTCTTGGGGACCGTACCTACCTACATGCCGTCGCTGGCTTTGTCAAAAAGACCAGGTGATCCGGCTCCTGCGCCTGCTTTGCCTTCTCACTGCCGCTGCACCCTGAAATGGAACCACCACAACCTACGCTGGACCAACTTGCAAACCACGGCTTCGCCATTGCGACACTCCATCAATCACTGGCAACACGCGAGGAAGCTGAACGCCCATGGAAACAGTTGAAACGGGCTTTCCCACGACACCGCCCGATCCTAGACCGCCACTTCTATGCCTCATCCACCGGTCTACTTGTGATACCAGTGCGTGTCTCTATGCGCTGCATCATGATAGAAAAATGCCGCACCTCTTGCAACAAGACATCCACCTATCGCCCACTGTCGAAGCCCTCTGGCTTCGCTATGCTGAGAATGAGACCATCGGGTACCAAGTTGCGGCACTGGATGCCCATGACTTCGCGGCCATTCTCTGCATGATCCACACACAGTACCATAACAGACGCACCTTTATCCATGGAAGATATTGGACTACAACCACACCATGGCGACACACATTGAGACATATGTTCAAGTTAGACACCGTGATGGGTATACGCCCGATGGCCACGGCGGCGCGGAGAGTGGCTGCCATATGGTAGCAGCGGCGACGCTACTCGGATACACAGCCAACCCATAGTGGATTTTCCTTGACCGGCTCTTTAGGTCACGGGCATAGCACTCCCAGGGCGCATGGGGGCACCGTTTTAAAATGCTGTTTTTCAACCCCAAAATTGGTGATGTTGGTCAACGGCATTTTTACCGGTGATTCCAACAACCTCTTTTTGGGGGTTATGTGCCTTTTCTTTGCGTACTCCAACTTGAAAATGAGCCACCTACAAAAGACGAAACAAACAATTTTTTGATGATGCGTATGTACGTCACACATGAAACTTACAAAGCAACATTGACAGTTTGTGGGGGTACATTTTCAGACAGACACAGACACCAATGCTTTTGATAGAATTGCATTACACCGTATCAGTAGTGTAAATTGCAATGCTGCAATGATGGACCTCCAAAGGCCGCATTCAAACACATGATGAAAGCAGACACCACTTGTCGTGCGAACAGGCACAGTAGCAGGCCCAAAAACGTACAAGTTGCAAACTTTGCGCCCTGCAGAGCGCAAAAAACAAAATCAGAACCATATAAATTTCCACGCATGAAAAAGGGCTCATTCATTTCTTGCCCTTCTTCACTGGTGGCTTCGCCTGCTTGGCTTTTGCGGCCAAAGCATCCATGGCAGAAGTGGCATCGGGTGTCGGAGGGGTGTTTGGTGTTTGTTTTTTCCTTGGGGGACCAGGAATGCCACCTGAGGTCTTGCGCTTACTGGCCACTGGAGCATCAGCGGGTGCATCCAGGGCATCGACCTCCTCAATGTCATCCTAAGAATTGTCAACTTCTGGGGCCTGTGCCTTGGCTACCTCACACAAACACCGCTCATCGATGCAATGGAACCACTCCTGCCAGTCAACAATCTAAAAAACGTCCATATCTGCTAAGGTGGTCCCTAGCTGGCTCATGAACTCAGGCCTGTCAGTATACTTGCCAGTGTATGCGACCACAACACACGTTGATTCCGTCAGGCATCGAAAGAGGTGACAGGGCATCGTAACATTAGAGGTGACAGCCACAATCCAAGCACTTTCCTCACGAGCTCGTGTATCGCTAGGCACAACCATCAGAGCCTTCAAGACCAACCAACAACAGGGAGTGGCAGGGCCGCCTTGTACTCGCCTTGATCATATAAAAAAAAATGGGTATCTTTATGCCTAACTTATGGGGGATTCCAAAATGCAGCATTCTCTCCACCATTCGCATAGTAGGAGTGCCAGTAGTCTTATCGTAGGTAGTAGTTGAGAGCCATTGCCAGCCATCGCAGCTATCCAGCCCACGCAATTGGTCGATGAAGAACTTCAGCGCCTTGCCACGACCCACAACGGCTATGGGGACCTCCTTGCCCAATATTGTGTCCAATAAGGGATGCACCTCACCCATGTACTCATCCTCAAGCTCCACAAGGATCTGCATGGGTACAGGGGGGGACCAGGAGTGGGTGGGGCAGTGCGGGGGGGGGGGGGGGGCAGACAGGCAACAAGGCCCCCCCCGGGGGGGGGGTTGAAACTGAATTTGGACATCGAGACATCGAGACAAAGAATTGTGCTATGGCAGTGCATACCGCAGCAAAAGGAGGGTCTGCAGCGCCAGCAGGGACGCCCCTGGTACCACCCAGCGAGAAGATCCTCATTTCTCCGATAGCGTCATTCGCGTCGCCAGCCTCTGTCGTCTCTAGAAGTGATGGTGATGCACCCATCTCATTCAACGTCAGTATTGCCCGCTTCTCTCCACTGCTGTCCACCTTTTGTATCACCCGTGGCTTTGACAGAGCCAGTCGAAAGGGACGCCACTCCTCACTTGCCTAAAGCTTGCACTTGTCCACAACAGACCAAGGAGGATGCTCTGAATTTGCTGACCGGACCCACTTGCCAAAATTCAATTTAATTGCTGTATTTCAGGTCACCAGCTTCCGTACACGTGCTAGTTCCTCTGGATTTCTTGGGAGGGCGCATAAATAAATCCACACAGGTGGTTCGAATGACATTTCGGTAGCGATGCGCTCTGCAGAGCGCAAACGGATGCACAGGTCGAAATTTAATGGCTGATATGGTGCTACAAGAAATTTTACGCTTTGCACGGCACAAATTGATGCACACGTCGAAATTCAATGGCTAATTTGGTGGTACACGAAGTTTTACGCTCTGCACGGCGCAATAGGACGGCACTGTTGCTTTACGGGCACGATTTCAGAGCAGGCATTTTTCGAGTTTCGTGGATCATGGTATTCTCTGGATGGGGGTACACGTACTCCTAGTTGCGGTCTTCCTTCAGTCTCCGGCATAACTTGTTGAACCCATGTAGCGTTACCTTGTCCGATGCCATGTGGTTGATGATCTCCTAGCAATGGTCCGCATCAAGGCCCAATACAGGGCGAATATTCGTACAAGGAATCCCTGCAGGCAGTAACAATGGTATACAGGACTGTTGGTGTTCTGTGATACTTGGACACATCAAGCGGTAGGACATTACCTTCCTTGCAGACTTTCGCCAAATTCTTCAGCCCATCCTCGCATCGATTCTCTGTTGCCACCACCAGGCGCTGCACGGGTCTCCATACTTTCCACAGGTTCTCCTGACACCAAAAACGAAGCAGGGTTCCAGAAATGCGCTCTGCAGGGCGCAACAGGTACGAGACGTCAATAACTACCATCATATTTAGGAAAAAAGCAGTCACAAGTGCTCTGCAGAGCGCAAATTCACCAAACGCCATTGTTTTAATGGCGACAGGCAGTATACCGGTTTCTTGGGTCCACGGATCTGGCCAGCCTTTCGCAGCGCAGCCATCAAGGCTATTTTCTCATCGTGCTTCCACTCCTCACTTTCGTACTGCCCCCAAATTGTATTGCCCACTTGGTACAACTCTGCAGAGCGTAACAGAGGCAACACGTCAAGGATGGTTCTACTATTCCTTGGCACAGAAAATTGACTCATACTAACAAATAGGGGAACCACGAATACATGTCACAAAAGGGGAATGTACCATACCTTGTCACCTTATAGCTCCCGGTGTCCCCTCCAACCATGTATTGTCCCATACGACTGTCCAAAACCCACTGGCAATCCATACATAACTTCATCAACCAATAAAATGTACTCCAAAATAGTTCTTCGGCCTTCTTTGCGCTCTCCAGAGTGCATGGAATAGGAATTGAAGAAAATGACGGGCTGATTTGTACAGACAGGGTTTGGAGCGCTCCGCAGAGCGCACCGGGCCAGCTTTGCATTAGAATATCCAATAATGTCCGTGGATTACTCCTAGCTGCGGCTCAACAAAGGATGTTTGGGCAACGGAGCGCTCTGCAGAGCGCAAACACTGATAATTGTCAAAAATCATGGGCTGAAGTGGATAGTTGGGCTTCCTTGCGCTCTGCAAAGCCCAGCAGACTCCATGTCCTTGAAGTTCGCGTTTGTTTTTGATGTTCCACACGGCGGACCTGTAAAGGGCTCAAGAAGCAATGTAACGAATTGGGGTGTCAAACGTGCAAAAATGAAACCTGAAATTTCTGTCATGGAAACTGACACATTCAAATTGCCCATTTTGGGTCTCATTCACTGCCCGGAGTGCTGACCTAAAGAGCCGGCTAAGTTTGCAGATCCACTGACGCTTGCTGTTGTCTGCGGCGATTGCAGCGGATACTCAGGGTGATCTACTAAGGGCGCCGCGCCACCGCGTGACATACCAGGGGCTACATACCAGTGCAATCATCCTCTGTCCCAATGCCCATCCCCGTGCACGAACACTGCACCAATGGAATGGAATGCAACACTGCCAACTCTGTGCAATGCGGCATTATTTTTGAGGGTACGTTCAATGCGCTCCCGTTGCTACGTGACCACACCCTTGAACGAAAACTCTCCGCAATGATACCTTTGACTGCATCTTCGGTCACGGACACCCCTGACCCCCTGGTTTCCACTAATGAGGTACTTTCCCGCTTGGGGAGCGAAATTCGTAAGAATAAAGACTTTTTGACGCCCCCCCCCCCATGACAAGTAAATGCATCCCCTCCTATAAACACGACCTACACGACACTTTCTGGCGGTCATGGAAAGCGCTCACCAATGAGGAAAAGCATGCTATTAGGTGGCCACAGCAGCAGTGGGTGACCACAACAGGACACCACGAAACATGGCGTTAGGAAAATGGTTCCTGAGGCCATGTACAAATCCAACATGGTACTTGGGGTCTGTCAAGAACAACATAGAGGTGCTCATATCAAATTGCCCTGCCTTAGTGGTCCTTTGGAAAAGCCTGTCAGCATGAGCCACATGCTTTACATCCACTAAAAGGAGAGACCATGTAACAGCAAACTCACTGGCGATTCGCCGCACTCCAACGACACCCACTGTCAGGGTGGTAATAGTTTCTGTTGGGCGCTTCTTGAAAGCATTGGTTACCCTACAACCTGCGTGTGCATAGTCGCCAATGTGAAGACACATACTTCGAAGAAATGCCCCCCATTGAATTTTGTTTACCGTGCCCTCTATCGGAACCAACTCGGTGGCATTGGGGTAGCCCCACCAACACTCCCCCCCCCCCCCCCCCGGTTCGTCACCATCATTAGTTTCCCATCCCCGGTCAGTTTAAATTGAACCTTTTTGGCTTCCTTTTTCACATGGAATACAACTTTCCTGTAGGTGGATGATTTAGACATGTAGGCCCGCATCCTCATCTAAGGCCTGCAACCATGCGGCGTCATGAAGGCCATCCATGCACGCCCACATCACCCATTTATGAATGTCCCCCGCAGCACAAAACCGTGAGGCCAAGCAGTTTACAAAAACATCCATCTTAGTGACTGATGTGTGCCACAATGCCGTTGCATTGGGGCATATTAAAATGCAAATCTTCTCAGTTTCCACTTGAAGCTCCCCTCGGGTCTCGGCTATCTTGAGCTGCGTGAAAACCGTGTCTTCTAGTATTGTTGTCGCTGCGCACCGCCGCTCGATCGTGTTCAGGCCATTGATAGCGTAGGTTGGGGTCGAGTATATATATATATGGCATTAACCTTGTGCGCGCTTCTGCAAGATCACGGCGCGTGCATTTGCGCGAGAGGGCGAACATCTGCCGTATTGATAACTTCAATCTCCTACAAGTGGCCTACAGTCCGATTGCGCGCACTACACGAGGGTCCTCATCGTCCTGGTGCCCGGCAAAACGGATATACAATCCGCCACCACCCTAAACGACAACTGCTTCTGGATCCAATAAAAATTCCCGCATGATGGTCTGTATGTGGTGCCGCCGCTTTGCTCGGGCCTTCCCCTTGATGGCCGTATATGGCTTGAGCTGTGGTATGCTTCCCACAAGTGCGGCAATTGCCTTTTCCATGGTTTCTGTGACACACGGGACAAGCAGGACTGCTTGAACCCCCGTTGGAACCACTTGCTGGAATCCCTTTTTGTGCTGGAACCCTCTGCTAGAACCCCTTCCAGCGCTAGAACCCCCTGCTAGAACAGCCTTCCAGCGCACCCTTCTAGCGCCGGACCCCCTTCCAGCACCCCTTCCAGCAGCCCCCCCCCCCCCCCCGGCCCTGTTTTGCCTTGCGCTCTCATTGAGACCCCCCTCCCCAAGGAAAAGGCACAGGCACAAGCACAGTGCAGCAGTCAAAGCGATCTAATGGTCACGAAGTTGCAATGTTGTACAATGTATCAATGTGTTACCACGAACCCTAAACCCCATGGCACCACCCCTTCACTTGATTCCAAAATCAAAGAGACTAAATTAATATAGCAAAATTTTCAATGAATGCATGCATATAGGGCTCAGACCTTGGTGGTGTCCCCAAGGGGTAGGCTATGTGAAGCCTCCCACTCGTGACACCATCTTAGGCATATCGTGCACATCGCGACTAATGTCCTACGCGAGGTAAAACGCAACCTAGGGGCAAAAACGAAAAAAGGTGTCCGTTCAAGGTGGCGCACTGCCATCGCCACAATCGCACAGCACCACGTACATGCACATGTGGGTCACTCAGCTCCCAGGGGTTATCTTAGGTCCCAACGGGTCTGCTTTCCAAGTCCCAACAGGTCTCACCTCTAGCTCTTAACAGCTCTCCTTTGCAGGTCCCAACCGGTCTGATCACCAAGTCCCAACAGGTCTCATCTCCAAGTCCCAACACGTTTCATCTCGAGGTCCCAAAAGGTCTCGTCTCCAGTGTCTACGCCTTCTTGTATTTGCCTGCCATCACCGCCAACACCTACTCTGCCTGTTGCTTTGCTTCAGCGGTCTTGCTGTTGCTCTCCACCAACTGCTTTTTGATGCTCTCATTCTCCAGCTCCAACTCCCTGATCCGTTTCCGCTCATTGTCCAAATGCGCCTTGGGGTTCGCCCGTCCCGTGCCCTCCGTCTCAAGCTGCTTTGTCAGTCGGCAAATCAATGTCTCTGCCTTGCTCTTGGAGGCGTCACACATCGCCTTCGCCACATCCGAGGGGACGCAATCTCTCAGGGTCACGCTCATCTGCTTCGTCGGGGAGTCCTTGCATCACTGTGCCACCTCGTCAGCCATAGCTCAAACGTCAACCATTTCCTGGGACTGCTCAGACTGCTGGGACTGGGACTGCGATGACTGTGACGCCCGGGTTGTTTGGTCCTTGTCCTTTTCCCCATCCTTGCGCTGGGCTTTGTCCTTACCCTTCTCCTTTGGCTCCTCCTTGGCCTTGTCCTTGCCCTTGTCTTTGTCTTTGGGCGTGACCTTCAGCTGCTCCTTGTCCTCCTCATCTTCGTCGCCTCCTTCCACCTCAATCGCAGCGCCCCTTGTGTGCACAGGTCGATGTGAATGACATCGGGGGAGGGGTCTAGGGATGCTGCCCAGCCCACAACATCGTCCACCCCCAGTGCCCCCTCCAATTGGTGGTGTCGCCTCCTCCAATTGGTGGTGGGCGACACGGAGGGCTTGGTACTGCACGAGGGTGTCCGTAGCAGGATCGGGGCGGGACTACAGGGAGGCGAGCTAGGAGAAAGTCTGCTGGGACATGGTCACAAGAAGAAGCAAAGAAAGGCTTTCAGAGCTGTGAGAAAGCGAAACAATGGAAAGTGCAAGTTCGTACGAAATTCGTAGGACTTTCGTGCGAATTTCACCGTCTCGTGAATCTGTAAAACTTGCGTGAATGTATGTGTGAATTTGGGTGCGTGAATTTTAGATTCGACCAAATCTCATCGAATATGCTCAACCATGTGGCTCCTTAAAACCTCTAATTTGCACACATTTGTTGGATCTCACTTTGGGCGAAGATACCACGAGAAACGCACACAATGACACCAAGTTACGAGCAAAACATAGCAAAAAGTTGTGAAATTCACGGTACCGTGAATTTCCCATTCAAATGGCTGGTTCACGAAGAGTACAAAGGGGTTCCAGCGCTGAAAGGTTCCGCTGCAAGTGGTTCTAGCGCTGGAAGGGGGGGTTCCAGCAGGGTTCCAACCAGGGTTCCAGCGCAGAAAGGGGTTCGAGCAGGGGTTCCAGCAGGGGTTTCACCGGCATTCTATCACGTGCACTCCGTCTTCTTAAAGGCCATTGTGGATGTCTAGCCTCAACTGGTGCAGCGGGACGAGTCGGTGGCTGAGCCGCAGGCGAGAGGTGACAATGCAGCATCTGTGGTGGACACGATGTCGGTTGGGTGGCGGGCCCGCCACGTGGTGACTTGGCCAGGGAGTGCAGCAACAAAGCCGGGGGCCATGGCCGAGTTGATGTTCCAGTCTGATCAAACCCCGTGGTACAAGGTTCTGCAGCTCAATGTGGCAACAGTGAGCGGCATGAAGGTGGTGTGCACGTTTCCGGTCCGAGTGATGGGTATGCAAGGCAAGAAGCAAGCCGAGTACATGTTTGGTGTTGGAAAAGGGCTACACCGATCTTGGTCGTACCAGATTTACGATGAGGAGGACGGGCGGAGTGTGTGGTATGGTCTACAGGGGCTGCAAGGTGTTGGAGGAGATGAGGTTATGGAGCCCGTCATGAAGGCATTCGTTGCATGGGTGAACAAGCAGCCCCAACCGCAACTCCTATCTTGGGGGGAAGGCCTGGTCCACAACTTTGTGGAGGGAGCTCCACCGCCAACTCCCCTCTCTTAAGTTTTTGCATCTGACCCCTCAACCTCCCACCATTGACCAACTGCTCGGTTCCATGCGTACTAACCCGGTGGGGAAGCCTAAGGACGCCCACGTCCAGTTGTATCCCACCACTAACCTTGTGTATACCGCCCCTAATTGCGACATGGTGTGCCTGCACGATCTTGCTGCAGGGGCACCACCTGACCACTCCTTTTTCCCCTTCTCCTGGCATCTTGCCAGCCATCGGTGGTGGGAGGATTTGGGCATCGCCCCTTTCCATCCCTCCATCCCCCCACAGGTGCACATCCCCGACACCAACCACCGGACCTTCTACAGTACAAGTTCTTTGCAATGGTCCATGGTGCCTCATGCGCGCCCCCCCCTTCATTTCGAGTAATCCCCCCCTCCGCACCGAACACCTTCCCGACCCCCCTCATGGGGTGATGGGCAACCCCGACCCCGCCCCGGACAGGGTTGGCCCCTCCCAGCCGCCCCTCAACTTCGTTGATGGAAACGGTTACATTGTGCTTCGGGGGCTTGTGGAACCACGGGATTGTGAGGTGGGGTGGAACAAGGTGATGAAGGCGTGGGGCACCGGCGACGAAAAAGTCGTCGCAAAAAATTTTGAGTTGCTCTTCAACGCCGGGTGGAGTGAAGATCAGGCAAGGGGTCCGGATCTCCCGCGGCGTTGGCAAAGCAAAAGCTCCCTGTGGTCGGGGGTCGGGGAACCTCTCTTCAAGAAGTTCCAGCCCCCCCTCAACGAGAGTGTCCCTCAGGTTGGGGACCTCCATCCAGTGAAGCCGGGCAGCGTCTTCGTGGCCAGTCTGGGGCCCAGCTCCCCCACACCGATGTCGCCAACCACCCCGAGGTGCTCCCCCCCGACAACAGGGACATCCCAGGGTGTCACCTGAGTAGCTTCTTGTGCCTGTCAGAGGACTACCGGGTGGCGATGCAGGCGGGGACGGCCCTAGTGGAGGCAGGGGAGGCGCGGTGGAACACCATTGAGCTGCAGAGGGGGAACATGCTGCTGATGGTGGCCACCAGCCGCCACCATGGGTTGCCTGCCCTCCCCGACTCCAATTATGGGCTGCAGGGGGCTTTTTGGACTTGTGGACCCCCGACCCCCGGTGCCGCCCCCACCACCCCACCACCACGAACCTGGACCCCGCCTCCCCTAAGAGGCCCTGGCCGCTGCTGGGGATTTGTCCAGTTGGAACTTCCCCAGCGTGGACCACTTATTGTGGGTGGGGCAAGGGGTGGTTGAGAGGTTGGGGTTTTGGGAGGGGGGTGCTGCCTAGGCCCCTTTCGCCCACGCCCCCGAGGCGGTCCCGGCCGGCCCCCCCACCTGCCCCTTCCAACCCACCTTCCTCTCCCACTCCGCCATGACTCCGATCTCGCCGTCATGGAGATCGCCGAAAAGAGCATGCTCTTGTTTGTGGGGAGCGTGCACCAGATCAAGATGTGCAAGGGGGAAAACGTCGATGCGGAGTCGGAGATCCACTACGCCATGTCGGGCGTTGCCCCCCCGGTGCGGCCGACCACGCTGTGGCATCTGCTCAACACAGCCCCAGCGTGGCGGTCGCCCAAATGTACGAAGGCTGGGGCATGGTCCATCACATCTCCATGTGATTGCAAGGTGTGCTTGCTTGTGTGTTTGCTTCCTTTATTGGCAAATTGGATGAAATTCACGTGAAATTCGTACCAAGTTCGTACGAATTTCGTACCAATTTCGTACGAATTTCACATGAATGCCTTGTAGCGAATACGGAAGCTAATGTGAAATTCGCACGAAATTCCTTCGAATTTCGTGCGAATTTCGTACGAATTTTTGTGAATTTCATCCAATTTGTTCGTTGTATTGTTGCATTGCTCCATCTTTGCTCCCCCGTTCTCCATTAGTGCCTTGCACACTTCTGCCTGTCGCTAGTCCCGTTCCACGCGTGGTTGCCAGAAATATGCCACCACACCCGGCGCCGATTCTCGCCCCGGCCCTGTGTGCAAGCGCCAGAGGCCCGCGGCACCGGTCGTGGACGGGCCCCGAGCGAGGCCGGCAATGAGCGCAGTGAGGCCTCGCGCCGCTCTAGACGCACTGCAAGGGGCCATAGAGAGGCCAGCTCCGGTGCGGGGCATGCCGTGCGGGAGGTGGTCATCCCCATGCCGTCCCGCGAGGACTTGGGCACCGCCGACCTCGACCCCCCCCTTGTCCGGGTCACCCTCGCCCCCATGCAACCGGATCGGCCTAGATGCAGTGGGTGGCGCCCGGGCCACACGGGCAGCAGCAGCATCCCTCTGCCGCGTGGGACGAGGCCTTGGAGGCCTGGGGGGTGCAAGCCGCCCTCCGCATCTCCGTCCCCTGCCCCATTGTGGTCATGGGGGATTCCAACCGGCCCGAGGAGCAGGAGCTCGTGGGCATGTTTGCCTACCGGCTTGTGAGCGGGCATTGGCGTGTACAGACCGGGGTGGCGCGGACTGGGGAGGAGCGGACGGTGACCACGGCTGGGCTCCTTGGGCTGAAGGTGATCACGGGGTGGTAGCACTGGAAGCCGGAGTGGGTGGACGTTGCATCACTTGCCATGCGCGTCCATGTGGGGAGGCAGCGGAAGGGGGGGGGGGGTTGACGTCATTGACGTCGAGGTAGAGAAGGACACCCCCCCCACCCCCTCGGCCCGGAAGCGGAAAGCCCAGCCCCCCCCCCCCCCCCCCCCCGCAAGGAGACACCAATGCCCCCCCCCCCCCCCCCCATAAACGCCCCGCATACGGCCACCCCAGCGAAGCGGGCGGAGCCGGCGGCAGGGCGGGGGCAAAGGGGGGCGGTGGGGGAGTGGGTGGAGCAGTAGCATCAGCTGCAGCGGGCGGGGGCGTGGGAGGTGCGCGCAATGAGCGCGGAGGCCGCCAACCGCGACCTCGATGCCCGCCTATGTTGGGCCAATGAGGACAGGTGGGCCGCCGAGACGCGGTTGGTGGACCTCAGAAAGGAGACGGACCGCCTGGTCGCCAAGGTAAAAACCCTCGAGCGCAACTTGGGGACGGCGCGCAAGGCCGCGGCGGCACTGGCAAAGCCGACGGCATAGACAGGGGAGGGGTCTGAAATCGCCGAGGGCCCCCTGGTGGAGAGGGCAGGGGGGGCCAATGCCGCCGGTGTCCGGTACCTTTTGGCCGGCGCGCAGGCCTAGCATCCCCAGGCCGAGGCACGCGCCAGCCAGATGTCGGCCGTGTCGACGGGTCTCTGTGGGCCATGTTGGCGTGGCCAGCAGGTGGAGGTGGACACCGTGGGGCCCGACATGGCCAAGGTCATTGCCGCCCACGAGGACGTGCGCAGAAAGTACCCCCGCCACCGCCTCACGTCCGCGGCGATGGATGCCTCTTTCGTTGATGCGGTGGTGGAGCACAGGTCCCAGGGCCCCGCTGCCCGGAGCTGTGCTCTAGGGGGGGGGGGGGGCGTAGCTCACCCTTTAACGTCGGGACTACTTGTTCCTTCTAACCTGCACGGATGTCAATTGTACATTTTTATATATGAATATATTTACAAATATACTGCCCCCCCCCCGGCATGGGCAGTTTGAACGACATGTGGGGTACCCCCCCCCCACTTTGCGAAATTTTCTTCGGCACTGTCTGTATTTTAGTTGGGGTCTCTTGTGCCAGTTGATCTGTTACACTTAACATTGGGCCGGGCGTGCAGTAACCCCTGAGCTTCAGCCTGTGCTTGCTTTGTGAGGGCCAGCGAGGGCAAAAGGATGAGTAAAATCTTTTTTTTGAAAAAATTCGCTCAGATTCACGTGAAATTCTTACGAATTTCGTACGAGCTTCGTGCAAATTTCACAGAACCTTCAATATTCACACTCATTCATTCACGTTAAGTTCGTACGAAATTCGTAGGAATTTCGTACGAATTTCACGTGAATGTCACCAAATTTAGTCACCTTGGGCATGCGGATGGCACAAACCTCCGATAAAACCCTCCCCAATTCCGGGGGCTGTGTACCAAACACCATGGCGCGGCCCAAGGAGCCATTCCATTTGGTAGCTGATCGTACGCGACGGACGCACCTACAAGAGCTCCAGCAAGTTGTTACCAAGGAGCTTGCAGCACCCTACTCCGTCAAGTACCTGCCCGACACCGGGCAAATAGTGCTTACCCCGGAAACAACAGTTGTAGTGGCCCTCCCGCCTGAGCCCACCATGGAGGAGAGGTTGATTATGGCCGTTTGGCGCATCCGGTCGTTGCACCTCTCTAGAACAGATGCGCGGTATGTACGGTGTGGTATGGGACCAGGTGGACGGCATGCTTTGGCAGCTAGCGTTACCGGAGTCCTGGGTGTTCATTGCTTATACGGGAGACGACACGACCACCGCACCAAGATTGTGTATAAAGTCTGATGTCTGATGTCTGATAAGGGATGTTGTGTGTGCCGTCTGTCCAAGAAGATGTCTGATATTCTTGTGTATTGGAGGTGGGTCTAGGGGTCTAATGTCTAGAGGAAATTGGGAGAAACTATCCCCCTAAATCACCCCCCCCTGCCGTTGTCCACACCAAATTCTTCACAGGTCCCCCCCCCCCGCTTGACCCACCCATCCCCCCCCCCCCCACTATCAGGTGCCTTCCATCCCCCCCCCAAGGAAAAAAGGCGCCACAAAAAACAGAAAACACAAACCCCCCCGTTTGGAAAACTATTGCACACCTGTTGTTGACAGCAGACAGCACCTGTGACAATCAGAAGCATGGCAGCACAAAAATAAAAACCACTTTGAGCACCACAACGGGGCAATGGGGAAAATGGGTGAGCAGCAAAAGTGGCCAAGGAAAAATACACTTTGGGAAAGGGAAAGGGGAAAGGGGAAAGGGGAAAGGAGAAAATGTGGGAGCAGAAAAAGTGGGAAAATTGAACGACCACCACACAAAACGGCCGTACATAGCACTGAAAACCAAATGGGAAACGTGGGGGAAATGTGCCAAACAGGGAAAGGGGGAGAAATCTCAACGGATAGCATCCTGACCATGGCAATTGGCATTAGTTAAATTCGGATGCACAAATAAAATGGTCATGGTACACCATAGAACACCAAATGTTGCAACACGGTAAATGGGCAAAATCTTCAAAGAGAGCGCACAACAACAAAAAGGCACATGCAAATACGTGGGCATCCTCTCATTCATCGATGAGTCCATCCATGTCATCCACTGGCTGCGAGCAACTGGGCTGGGAGCTGCTTGGTGGTGCCGCAGAACGCGTGACACGGTACGTGTCTGGCACAAACGCATCCCATTCTTGCAATAATGACAACGCGTGCTGCGTAGCAAGGTCCCGCAGTTCCCGCCGAGTGTTGATACTTGCCACCTTCATACCAAGCACAACAAGACAATGCACCAACGCCCCCCTCGTCCAATCACGCAGCCTGCCATTCTGCACTGCCATTACCAACTTCGCCTGAATCCTAGTCACACTGCGCCCCTTATTTGGCTTGCGCAATGTGGCCAATTCGTGTGCACTATTGTTCTCCCCCTCATCACAGACATCATCTACAACGTTCACCACCACGTCCCCACAAGGACGCGGGCTTGCGCAAAAGCATGCATGACACACTAGACATGCATTGCACCAGATGCGAACCTCCTTCTTGCATGTGGCACACTCCATACCTCTGCGAAAAGTGATGAAGTCGTGGTTGCCAGCATGCGAGTCAGGGGTCCCATCGGGTGCAACAGTGCGTACCACATCAGCCTGGTGCCGTTCTGTACCCTTTCCTGAGGGGGCCGTGGATGCCAGTGGTGTACCCGGCCCTCCAAAGAAGGGAAGGTTGTCACCATCATCAGCCACTGCTTCATTACCTTGTAGACACTGCAGCATTGCAGCTTCCAGAAATTCTCTTTCACTTACCTTCCTTGAAACCCTCTGTCTTGGGTGCACATCGAAGCGTGCACGGGCAGCCAAGTGGCGTGCCACTGCAACACCTTGTCCCTTTGCCCATTGCTGTAAAGCGGGCAAGTTGGAATGCAATGCCATGCACATGTTGAGGACATGTGTCTCCACAATGTCATGCATATTGCTGCAGAACCTCCCACGCAAAGAGATGGCACACTCTGCTGCAGCTTCAGCGGGGCAATACGTTCGCAATAATGCGAGAATGCGCCACACATTGACCCACTGTGCATGTGCCCTTTCGCGTGCCAATGCCTCCCACATCTTGGACATTTGCACAGTTGCAAAGTGCTGCACCATGTGCTCCTTAAGGCCAGCCCACTCTACCAAGGCACGGTCAGAGTTCACATGTGCCGCGCACAACTCTTCTTGGTGTGCACCCATAAACTGACGCAGCTGCTCTACCCCATATGCAGCACGCTCATTGACCGGGAGGCCAAGGAAACGGCCATGATCCAACAATACTTCGCACTCCAACACCCCCCTAGGGTCAATGGTTGCCTGCCCCTCCTTGATGCCTGCAAGCAACGCATCAGTTACTGCACGCGCCTAAACGCCAGGAAAAGGAGGGGTTGTTACACACTTTTGCCCACGTGAATCAAACTTGACCAACTGCACACCATGCCATGCACCGGTCGCAGTTTGCTCCTTGAACCGCAACCACCCTCGACCCTCCTCGCAAGCCACCTTCTGCAACCGGGCTTGTAGCATACCTGTGGCAGTGGCTAAGTGTGCACCTGTGGGCGCGCGCAGTTGTGCCACACTGTTAAAACACCGCATGCCATGCAAGATGTCCCCATAAACCACCCCCCATGCAAGCAAACTGGCATCATGGCAGTCCTCCCACACATCCTCCTCCTTGGTAGAGTGCTGCACCTTGGAATCCAAGTGTCGTGCCACCCAGGGGCCATAGGCCAAAAAAGCAGTGTTGCGCCATGCATTTGCCTGTGACCACCTGATGCGATGACTTGTGGGGATCAGTTGCAAGCCACTACGGTTATCCTGCACATGCTTCTGCACACACTTTTGCAACTCCTTCCACTGCCGTGCCCCACTGTACAAGCCTCGCTGCCGATCGACGGCCGCCATGTAATCAACATGGGTCGGGCCGGCAGCCTGCAGCGCAAGACCCAACTTGCGGTGCAACACATGGCACGGCTCACCCAAGGGTGTCATCAACACCAACCACTTCCCAATCAAGGCAAACACTTTGTTCTCAATGACAGAGACATCAACAACCTGCCGCGCACTGGCACCCCGCACACCAAGGTTGGAAGCTCCGTCCACTGCAAAGGTCACTACCCTCTTTGCCCACCAGTCGCGGTCATGAATCCAGGACAGCAGAACGCATTCCAGCTGTGCTGCAATCTCATGCGCATCACCACAGGCCACATCCACCACCCCAAGGAACACCTCACACATGCCCCCGGGGCCAGTCCTCGGGAAAAAAAGCAGAATGGCGTACTCATTGACGCGATGCCTTTGCCTATCCGAGCCGTCAAGCAACACTGCAATGAACGTTGCCAGGAATAAGGTGTGCGTCGCCTCATCCTGCATGGCATCATGCATTGCTGTAATAGCCTTCTCAACTATCCACCGCCGTGATGCATGGTGCCCAGGGGCAGATGTCAGAGAACAGTGCAGAATAATGCGCTCACTTATAGGACGGACGGAAGTGCACATGCGTAACCCAATATACACCTCAACCAACCGTGACAGAATGGCTGCCTCAGCATCCGACATAGCCACACCAATGTCCATGGCTTCCCCCCTGACGAACACAACGTTCGCTCCCACCACCACAGCTGTGGCAGAAGCAGTGGGGCACAATGTGCAGTATCGCTCTGCACAATGCACCGTGAAACTGTCCTCAGCCAGTCGGTGGTGGTGTCTGGCCTATGCAGATTCTTTCGGTTTGATGTTGTGCCACGTGATAACCCCAAGTGGCTTTCTAACAGCTCCTTCCGCCACGTTTTTGGGCCACAGGCCTTCATGCGCATCCCTACAGCATATGTTCCCAATACCAAGGCTTCACTGTTCTTAGGGGGACGCGCCACCCCAGGAATGCCACACACATTTGCCCACGCACAACACACACACTCAGCACCCCCACTTGTCGTGAACTGATACTGCCAATTAGCGGCTACAAACATTTGTAGTGTCTTTGGACCACTGTCCATATGCATGGGAGTGGCCTGCATCAACACGCACAATGCATCCTTCCCCGATGCGGCCAATGCAACAGACCTCAACCTGTCCTGCTCGACTGAATGTGCCACTGAGGATTGTGACATGCCATGCTCTGCATGCCGCGCATCCCACCCTTTTGCACGCCGTGCTCTCAGATGCATCTGGTGTGCTTCAACACGCACTCTCAGATGCCTTGCCACTCGCACCTTGCGCTTCTGCAGCAACTGTGCGACTGCCTCAACAAATTCTGAGGATGTCTGTAGCGGCGCCGAGGCAGCCACACACATCTCATTAGGCATGCTCTGGGCATGCGTACTCATGTTCCGGTCCCCTACCCTTGATGCACTCTGTGTTGCAGTTGGGGAAGGGGGGGGTGCGCATAGGCACGCTCTGGGCATGCATAGGCCTGTTCCTGATGTACCCAACCCTTGATGCACCCTGCGTTGAAGAAGGGGTGGGGGGGGGCGCACCTGGTGCCAGCGCCGTGGCTGGCACCGAGGTGTCGGTAGGTACGCTCTGGGCATCCCGTGTCTGACCAGGGGCCGGCAGTCCTGTCCGTTGGGAGGCACGGTGCGACATGTCTGGTACAACCAAATCTGTCCTTTTCCGCTTGTATAGCACAAACGTCGCCTTTCGCGGGTCGGGGGGGGGGGGGTTCATGGCCTTCACCGTGGTGTCGTTACACAACCACCACCTGTCGTTGAAAACGACATGCACCACAAAGTGACCCTCCTCCCTCGTCGATCCAATGTGCAACACCATGGCATGCAAGGACCATTGCCACCCCAGGCAATGGAGAAACTCATGGTCCACAACCAACTTGTACTCCTGCTGGTTGTGGACATGTAACCCCACGACCTCGTTGTACACCACCGATGTATACATTGGTGCCTCCCTCAAGTCACCCCCACACGGACACGGGGGGTTTCAGGGAACCCAACCGGTCTCCCCTTCATTCCCTCCTTCACACGCTGTCGCACACTCTGCCCCTGATTCGTCACATGCAATATCTGCGCTGGCACGGCTGTCACCCCCCCCTCCCGCAGAACCTTCACCCCACAAGCACCACAGTATTGCCAGAACTGCTCGTACGACAAACAACATGACAGAGCAACTACCCCGGCGGCCGTGAGCTTGGGCACCATGTATTTCCAACACTCGGGCATCTCTGCCTGCAGCATCCATTGGAATTTTGGTGCAGCGGCCTTGCACTTGCATCGCCCGCTGCATCGGCACACCGTCTCACACATGGCATCCTCCATTGCCAGCCTCTCAGCAATCTCCTGTGGATTGTATGCACCACCTCCTCCATGTGCCACAACCCCCTGCCACAATGGTCCCCAGACATCCTCCTCGTCGAGGCATCCTGCGTGCTGTCCTTCATGTCCACCCGACGCCACCAACAGACACTGCAGCGTGGTACCCAACCAACACCAGTTGTACCCATGTGGATTCTCCATTCCCCATGGTCGCCGCGGTGCTCCACCAAGTGGCCCACCATGCACCTGCATGTAAGCGGGATGCGGTCTCATTGAGGAATGCACGGTCCCGCGGCGGGAGTGTCCACCAGTCACCACGGGAGTACAACACCACCAACCTCCTCTCCCCGTGCCAAGAACAAGTGCCATGCCATGCACCCGTACGTACGAGAACCGGTTGCTGGCATACATCGTACGTGGCGCCAACCCGTGTAACACCATCCAAGCATTGCATACTACATCTCCGTCCACCCCGACCATTACATACACCACCTACCTCCACCCATATGTGTCCCCTTGTGTGCTGGCCGGTGGAAAACACTGCCGACCAAGGGGACGCGTCATGCACATGCTGATGCGGTTTTGTGAGCACATTGCAAGACAATTGCATGGTGGTCCATGTGAACCAATTAGGCAACATCTGCCTTGCCATCTTGTTCACCAGGATCACCAGTGGCTTGTAGTTGCGTGTCCGTTGCACTAGACGAGTGCGGCGGCAGTCTGTTGCATTGGTGTGGCCCTTCATACCGCCAACCCCTAGTTGCAAATGCCACGCTCTAACCCCCCCAACCGGCCCACGCTTGTATGCCAGATTGCCCATCATCCCATGCAACGTGCTAAAGGGGGCTACCTGCAGCAAATGGTCAAAGACTGCACCCCGGAAATGACCACCTCCTTTAACACCATCTCGTTCCGCCTCGGCAATAACCACCACCGTCGCCCGGTGGCACTCTCCTCCATATCCCCACAGTCATGGTAGTGCGGCGGATCCTCCCGTCCAGGCACCCAAACAGCAGCGGATGTCAACGCGCTGTTGATCCCAAACCGTGACGTCACAATGCTGAGCCCGTTTGATCGCAGCAACACCACACTACCGTCCACATGCTTCGCCAAGGCAGCAAAGTGGTCAGGCATTCCCCCTTGGGGCCGGCCACGCCACGTGTCCTTCTCAAGATCCCGGTTCACAGATAGTGTAGCCTCTTGAATTGAAAGCCCACACATGTCGCGAAACACGGCGATCGCCCTTGCCCGCAGCGATGCGCCGTCCAACGGGATTGCTGCTGATAGCATGCAGGCTTTGGGCCACGGCATAGTAGAAACATGCCCCGGCAACGTATTGGTCCGGAAGAATGCGAAGCTTCAAGGACCTCGCCGTCGGTAGGACTCTGCCAACCTCGGCCTTGCTGGGCTTTTTGTCCACGTCGTCCAATGCCATAGCATCTGGATCTATCGGAGCTGTCTTTGTGCCTTGCTCTTTCTTGCCACGTTTCACGGCAGCCCCATTACTTCGTGGGGTAACCCCTGGGCGCTTCTTGCTCCGTGGGCTCTGTTCCACAGTACTGGGGTGTTCAACCGGGGTGGTCGCTGACTCTGCACTGGACTGACTGCAAGCCCTCACTGTCGCCAACGAACTAGGCTGTTCAACCGGGGTGTACCCTGAATCCGCACTAGACTGACTGCAGTCCTTCACTGTTGCCACAGTGCCTGTGCTAGAAGGACTACAGTCCACAGCAGCTCGCTCCTTGGGTTTCTGTGCAAGTGGTACAGGAGACTCCTCCAAGGAACTCGCCACCCCTCCATCACTAGCCGCCGGTGGCAGACACACAAGGTGGGGGGGCGGGGAGTGTGGCGTGAGAAGCCCTGTAGGGTCCATTATGGATGCAATGGAAGGTGACTCATCGGCGGGGCAGACCTGGGATCTGGGGTCCGGTGTTCCACGTCCAACACATGCCGCGGAGTCGGTCGCACCACCTGGGGGGGCAGGGGCCAGCTGGACTGAACACCTCACCAGGGCTATCCACCCTATGCGCACCTGCGGGGGGACCACGCCCTTGTGCCAGGGAGGACGAAGTGGGAGTCACGGACTCATCGCCTGAGGGGTCTCTTGCCATGAGCACCGCCGCTCCAACCTCCTGCGCTACGGCAGAGGACGTGGAGTCACTTGGATCACCTCGGGGGTGCCCTTCTGGACTTAATCGTTGGGTGTATGGTCGCTGTACACCGGCCACCTCCATCTCCTCCATGAGCACTGCCGCTCCAACCCCCTGTGCTACGGCAGAGGACGTGGAGTCACTTTGGTCACCTCGGGGGTGCCCTTCTGGACTTAATCGTTGGGTGTATGCTGGCTGTACACCGGCCGCCTCCATCTCCTCCACTAGTACGTGCAACATCTCAAGACCTCCATCATCCCTCTATGCGTTGTCAATAACCCGTACGGCCGCATGCAGATGACCGGGATGACTGTCTGGCACCTCTGGGCTAAAGGGGCTGCAACGCAGCAACAGCTCGTTGCGGTCTTGCATAGGCACCTGCATGCTGTTTGCGAAGTGGCGGCCCAGCGTGTATGCTGCCACCAGGCTGTCCTCAGTCAATGGTTCTCGGCGTTGCTCTTGCAGCCTTTGGCATGCAATCGTGAGGCAGCGGGCTGCCCCCTGGCCGGCTTGCAGCAACGCTTGGTCAAAGCGCTCTTGCCCTGTCTGGGTGACAGTGACACACGCACGTGGGACCGCAGCCTCAGGCAGCAACGAGTTGCGCCGACCGCTAGCACGCGCCTTGGGGCCTGGCAACAGGTCGCTCACCACTGATTTGGGCCCACTTGTCGCTTGGGGCCACAGATATGTGCCGGGCGTAACATGGCGAATAGCCTTGTCATAAAAGTAACCCATGGTAGGGGCGGGATATGCCAGGTCCCGAGTCCAGAACGGCCACTCGTCGACCAGAGGTAGGGCACGCACCAGTTCACACCAAACGTCCCTTTGCTCTGCTGTCTTCACACTTGACGGCCGGCCGGCAATAGCACCGGCCTTACGATTGCCTGGCCGGCCACTGTTCCGTTTTGCAAGTCGTTCCCACAGGTCTGTGGCAACATCCCGGTAGTGCACGCGGCTCCCCCTATCATGCATGGTGGGCTTGGCAAACCCATGCTCGGTGTACATGAACCGGCACAATGCCCTGCAACCATGCGGATTCACCACCTCAAGGTCACACGAGGCCATGCGGTCCCTCAACCGTCGCCATAGGCGCCCGGCCACCTCCGGCGTGGGCTGCCACCCCAATTGTCCTGTGGCCAGCATTAGGCCATACTTCATTCTTGCTGGCCCCAACAAGTGCTCCGGTGGCCATTCAGCAGGCTGGTCCATTACTGCTCGTGCACCACGGCTGTTAGTGGTTTGGGTGACCTTCAGGGCTTGCAGGGTCCACAACCGTGACCACTATGGGGCTCCAACGAATCGGGGGGGCAATCCAGGGCAGGTCCTTGGTACTCAAAGTGCCGGCCGGGCTGGTCCTCAGGCTCACCGGCTGGTCCACGAGACGCCGTTGCTGGTGGGTTTGTTGTCGAGAGCGCTAGGGCTAAGACAACAAACGAAGTGCTGCGGCTCAGTGGCACGCAGTGGCTACGTCAAGGCTTAGTCGCGAAGCGCAATGGCTTGGACTGGAACCGAAAGCTGTGGCTCAAAGGCGCACAATAGACAACCAGGGTTCAGTCGCGAAGCGCAGTGGCTCAGACTGAAACCAAAAGCTGTGGCTCAAAGGCGCACAGTAGGCGATCAAGATTCAGTCGCGAAGCGCAATGGCTCGGACCGAGCCCGGTAGCTGTGGCTCAAAGGCGCACAGTAGGCGAACTGGCAGAACGCGAACTCGCATAGGAAAAGGTGTAATGAGGCAAAAACAAACTACAAGGAGAAAGGTACAGATGAGACCACAGAACCTGAACGCGGCATACCCCTCAAATGCTTTGGCGGTGAGATTTTGGGGCTGTAGACCCCCCAAATATTTGAAGGAACCCCATCCGTGAATTATTTTGGGGTTGTAGAGCCCCCAAATATTTGACGGAACCCCATCCATCAAATATTTGGGGGCTGTAGACCCCCCAAATATTTGATGGAACCCCTTCCCTGAATTGTTTTGGGGTGGTAGAGCCCCCAAATATTTGACAGAACACATGTAGACCCCCCAAATATTTGACGGAACCCCATCCGTGAATTATTTTGGGGTTGTAGAGCCCCCAAATATTTGACGGAACCCCATCCATCAAATATTTGGGGGCTATAGACCCCCCAAATATTTGATGGAACCCCTTCCCTGAATTATTTTGGGGTTGTAGAGCCCCCAAATATTTGACGCAACCCCATCCGTCAAATTTTTGGGGGCTGTAGACCCCCCAAATATTTGATGGAACCCCTTCCCTGAATTATTTTGGGGTTGTAGAGCCCCCAAATATTTGACGCAACCCCATCCGTCAAATTTTTGGGGGCTGTAGACCCCCCAAATATTTGACGGAACCCCTTCCGTGGAATATTTTGGGGGTGTAGACCCCCCAAATATTTGACAAAACGCACGTAGACCCCCCAAATATTTGACGGAACCCCTTCCGTGAAATATTTGGGGGTGTAGACCCCCCAAATATTTGACGGAACCCCATCCGTCAAATATTTGGGGGCTGTAGACCCCCCAAATATTTGACGGAACCCCTTCCCTGAATTATTTTGGGGCTGCAGACCCCCCAAATATTTGACGGAACCCCTTCTGTGAATTATTTTGCAGGTGTAGACGCCCCAAATATTTGACAGAACGCACGTAGACCCACCAAATATTTGACGGAACCCCTTCCGTGAAATATTTAGGGGTGTAGACCCCCCAAATATTTGACAGAACCCCATCCGTGAAATATTTTGGGGCTGTAGACCCCCCAAATATTAGACCGAACGCACGTAGACCCCCCAAATATTTGACGGAACCCCATCCGTGAAATATTTTGGGGCTGTAGGGCCCCCAAATATTTGACGGAACCCCATCCGTGAAACATTTTGGGGCTGTAGGGCCCCCAAATATTTGACGGAACCGCATCCGTCGAATATTTTGGGGGTGAAGACCCCCGAAATATTTGACGGAACCCCATCCGTCAAATATTTCGGGGCTATAGACCCGCCAAATATTTGACGGAACCCCATCCGTGAAGTATTTCGGGGGTGTAGGGCCCCCAAATATTTGACGGAACGGCATCGGTGAAATATTTTGGGGCTGTGGAGCCCCCAAATATTTGACGAAACCCCTTCCGTGAATTATTTTGGGGGTGTAGACCCCCCAAATATTTGACGGAACCCCATCCGTGAAATATTTTGGGGGTGTAGAGCCCCGGAATATTTGACGGAACCCCATCCGTCAAATATTTGGGGGCTGTAGACCCCCCAAATATTTGACGGAACCCCATCCGTGAAATATTTTGGGGCTGTAGGACCCCCAAATATTTGACGGAACCCCATCCGTCAAATATTTGGGGGCTGTAGACCCCCCAAATATTTGACGGAACCCCTTCCGTGAATTATTTTGGGGGTGTAGACCCGCCAAATATTTGACGGAACCCCATCCGTGAAATATTTTGGGGGTGTAGACCCCCCAAATATTTGACGGATCCCCATCCGTCAAATATTTGGGGGCTGTAGACCCCCCAAATATTTGACGGAACCCCTTCCGTGAAATATTTTGGGGGTGTAGACCACCCAAATGCTTGGTGGAGGCCCAAGCGTGAAATATTTTGGGGCTGTGGAGCCCCCAAATATTTGACGGAAACCCATCAGTCAAATATTTGAGGGCTGTAGACCCCCCAAATATTCGACGGAACCCCTTCCGTGAATTATTTTGGGGGTGTAGACCCGCCAAATATTTGACGGAACCCCATCCGTGAAATATTTTGAGGGTGTAGACCCCCAAAATTTTTGACGGAACCCCATCCGTCAAATATTTGGGGGCTGTAGACCCCCCAAATATTTGACGGAACCCCTTCCGTGAATTATTTTGGGGGTGTAGACCCGCCAAATATTTGACGGAACCCCATCCGTGAAATATTTTGGGGGTGTAGACCCCCCAAATATTTGACGGATCCCCATCCGTCAAATATTTGGGGGCTGTAGACCCCCCAAATATTTGACGGAACCCCTTCCGTGAATTATTTTGGGGGTGTAGACCCCCCAAATATTTGACGGAACCCCGTCCGTGAAATATTTTGGGGCTGTAGAGCCCCCAAATATTTGACGGAACCCCATCCGTCAAATATTTGGGGGTTGTAGACCCCCCAAATATTCGACAAAACCCCTTCCGTGAATTATTTTGGGGGTGTTTACCCCCCAAATATTTGAAGGAACCCCATCCGTGAAACATTTTGGGGCTGTAGAGCCCCCAAACATTTGACGGAACCCCATCCGTCAAATATTTGGGGGTTGTAGACCCCCCAAATATTCGACAATACCCCTTCCGTGAATTATTTTGGGGGTGTTCACCCCCCAAATATTTGAAGGAACCCCATCCGTGAAACATTTTGGGGCTGTAGGGCCCCCAAATATTTGACGGAACCCCATCCGTGAAATATTTTGAGGCTGTAGCGCCCCCAAATATTTGACGGAACCCCATATGTGAAATATTTTGGGGCTGTAGAGCCCCCAAATATTTGACGGAACCCCATCCGTCAAATATTTGGGGGCTGTAGACCCCCCAAATATTCGACAGAACCCCTTCCGTGAATTATTTTGGGGGTGTTCACCCCCCAAATATTTGAAGGAACCCCATCCGTGGAACATTTTGGGGCTGTAGAGCCCCCAAATATTTGACGGAACGCCTTCCGTGAAACATTTTGGGGGTGTAGACCCCCCAAATATTTGACGGAACCCCATTTGTGGAATATTTTGGGGGTGTAGACCCCCCAAATATTTGACGGAACCCCATCCGTGAAATATTTTGGGGGTGTAGACCCCTCAAATATTTGACGGAACCCCATCCGTGAAATATTTTGGGGCTGTAGACCCCCCAAATACTTGACGTAACCCCATCCGTGAAATATTTTGGGGCTGTAGGACCCCCAAATATTTGGCGGAACCACATCTGTCAAATATTTTTGGGGGCTGTAGACCCCCCAAATATTTGACGGAACCCCATCCGGGAAAGATTTTGGGGCTGTAGGGACCCCTAATATTTGACGAAACCCCATCCGTAAAATTTTTTGGGGTTGTAGGGCCCCCAAATATTTGACGGAACCCCATCCGTGAAATATTTTTAGGCTGTAGGGCCCCCAAATATTTGACGGAACCCGATGCGTGAAAAACTTGGGAAGTGTAGACCCCCGAAATATTTGACGGAACCCCATCCGTCAAATATTTGACGGAACGCACATAGACCCCCCAAATATTTGACGGGACCCCTTCCGTGAAATATTTTGGGGGTGTAGACCCCCCAAATATTTGACGGAACCCCATCCTCCAAATATTTTGGGGGTGTAGACCCCCCAAATATTTGACGGAAGCCCATCCGTGAAATATTTTGGGGGTGTAGACCCCCCAAATATTTGACGGAACCCCATCCGTCAAATATTTGGGGGCTGTAGACCCCGCAAATATTTGACGGAACGCACGTAGCCCGCCCAAATATTTGACGGAACCCCTTCCGTGGAATATTTTGGGGCTGTAGACCCCCCAAATATTTGACGGAGCCATCCGTGAAATATTTTGGGGGTGTAGACCCCCCAAATATTTGACGGAACCCCATCCGTGAAATATTTTGGGGGTGTAGACCCCCCAAATATTTGACGGAACCCCATCCGTGAAATATTTTGGGGGTGTAAACCCCTCAAATATTTGACGGAACCCCATCCGTGAAATATTTTGGGGGTGTAGACCCCTCAAATATTTGACGGAACCCCATATGTGAAATATTTTGGGGGTGTAGACCCCCCAAAATATTTGACGGAACCCCATCCGTCAAATATTTGACGGAACGCACGTAGACCCCCCAAATATTTGACGGAACCCCATCCGTGAAATTTTTTGCGGCTGTAGGGCCCCCAAATATTTGACGGAACCACATCCGTCAAATTATTGGGGGCTGTAGACCCCCCAAATATTTGACGGAACCCCATCCGTGAAATATTTTGGGGGTGTGGACCCCCCAATATTTGACGGAACCCCATCCGTGAAATATTTTGGGGCTGTAGGGCCCCCAAATATTTGACGGAACCCCATCCGTGAAATATTTTGGGGGTGTAGACCCCCCAAATATTTGACGGAAACCCATCTGTCAAATATTTGGGGGCTGTAGACCCCCCAAATATTTGGCGGAACGCACATAGACCCCCCAAATATTTGACGGGACCCCATCCGTGAAACATTTTGGGGGTGTAGACCCCCCAAATATTTGACGGAACCCCATCCGTGAAATATTTTGGGGGTGTAGACCCCGCAAATATTTGACGGAACCCCAGCCGTGAAATATTTGGGGGCTGTAGACCCCCCAAATATTTGAAGGAACCCCATCCGTCAAATATTTGACGGAACGCACGTAGACCCCCCAAATATTTGACGGAACCCCATCCGCGAAATATTTTGCGGCTGTAGGGCCCCCAAATATTTGACAGAACCCCATCCGTGAAATATTTTGGGGCTGTAGGGCCCCCAAATATTTGACGGAACCCCATCCGTCAAATATTTGGGGGCTGTAGACCCCCCAAATATTTGACGGAATCCCATCCGTGAAATATTTTGGGGGTGTAGACCCCCCAAATATTTGACGGAACCCCATCCGTGAAATATTTTGGGGCTGTAGGGCCCCCAAATATTTGACGGAACCACATCCGTGAAATATTTTGGAGCTGTAGACCCCCCAAATATTTGACGGAACCCCATCCGTGAAATATTTTGGGGTTGTAGGGCCCCCAAATATTTGATGGAACCCCATCCGTGAAATATTTTGGGGCCGTAGGGCACCCAAATATTTGACGGAACCCCACCCGTGAAATATTTTGGGGGTGTAGACCCCCCAAATATTTGACGGAAACCCATCTGTCAAATATTTGGGGGCTGTAGACCCCCCAAATATTTGGCGGAACGCACATTGACCCCCCAAATATTTGACGGGACCCCTTCCGTGAAATATTTTTGGGGTGTAGACCCCCCAAATATTTGACGGAACCCCGTCCGTGAAATATTTTGGGGGTGTAGACCTCCCAAATATTTGACGGAACCCCATCCGTGAAATACTTTGGGAGTGTAGACCCCCCAAATGTTTGACGGAACCTCATCCATCAAATATTTGGGGGCTGTAGACCCCCCAAATATTTGACGAAACCCCTTCCGTCAAATATTTGACGGAACGCACGTAGACCCCCCAAGTATTTGACGGAACCCCATCCGTGAAATATTTTGGGGGTGTAAACCCCTCAAATATTTGACGGAACCCCATCCGTGAAATGTTTTGGGGGTGTAGACCCCTCAAATATTTGACGGAACCCCATCCGTGAAATATTTTGGGGGTGTAGACCCCCAAAATATTTGACAGAACCCCATCCGTCAAATATTTGACGGAACGCACGTAGACCCCCCGAATATTTGACGGAACCCCGTCCGTGAAATATTTTGCGGCTGTAGGGCCCCCAAATATTTGACGGAACCCCATCCGTGAAATATTTTGGGGGTGTGGACCCCCCAAATATTTGACGGAACCCCCTCCGTGAAATATTTTGGGGCTGTAGGGCCCCCAAATATTTGACGGAACCCATTCCGTGAAATATTTTGGAGCTGTAGTCCCCCCAAATATTTGACGGAACCCCATCCGTGAAATATTTTGGGGTTGCAGGGCCCCCAAATATTTGATGGAACCCCATCCGTGAAATATTTTGGGGCGGTAGGGCCCCCAAATATTTGACGGAACCCCATCCGTGAAATATTTTGGGGTCGTAGACCCCCCAAATATTTGACGGAAACCCATCTGTCAAATATTTGGGGGCTGTAGACCCCCCAAATATTTGACGGAAGGCACATAGACCCCCCAAATATTTGACGGGACCCCTTCCGTGAAATATTTTGGGGGTGTAGACCCCCCAAATATTTGACGGAACCCCATCCGTGAAATATTTTGGGGCTGTAGGGCCCCCAAATATTTGACGGAACCCCATCCGTGAAATATTTTGGGGGTGTAGACCCCCCAAATATTTGACGGAACCCCATCCGTGAAATATTTGGGGGCTGTAGACGCCCCAAATATTTGAAGGAACCCCATCCGTCAAATATTTGACGGAACGCACGTAGACCCCCCAAATATTTGACGGAACCCCATCCGCGAAATATTTTGCGGCTGTAGGGCCCCCAAATATTTGACGGAACCACATCCGTCAAATATTTGGCGGCTGTAGACCCCCCAAATATTTGA
Organism: Eutreptiella sp. 'Long Island Sound 2002'; assembly: GCA_964036045.1. Taxonomy (NCBI): domain Eukaryota; phylum Euglenozoa; class Euglenophyceae; order Eutreptiales; family Eutreptiaceae; genus Eutreptiella; species Eutreptiella sp. 'Long Island Sound 2002'. The sequence continues at coordinate 62,082,422 of OZ038379.1, forward strand.
CGGAACCCCATCCGTCAAATATTTGGGGGGTGTAGACCCCCCAAATATTTGACGGAACCCCATCCGTGAAATATTTTGGGGTTGTAGGGCCCCCAAATATTTGATGGAACCCCATCCGTGAAATATTTTGGGGCTGTAGGGCACCCAAATATTTGACGGAACCCCATCCGTGAAATATTTTGGGGGTGTAGACCCCCCAAATATTTGACGGAAACCCATCTGTCAAATATTTGGGGGCTGTAGACCCCCCAAATATTTGGCGGAACGCACATAGACCCCCCAAATATTTGACGGGACCCCTTCCGTGAAATATTTTTGGGGTGTAGACCCCCCAAATATTTGACGGAACCCCGTCCGTGAAATATTTTGGGGGTGTAGACCCCCCAAATATTTGACGGAACCCCATCCGTGAAATACTTTGGGGGTGTAGACCCCCCAAATGTTTGACGGAACCTCATTCATCAAATATTTGGGGGCTGTAGACCCCCCAAATATTTGAAGCAACCCCATCAGTCAAATATTTGACGGAACGCACGTAGACCCCCCAAATATTTGACGGAACCCCATCCGAGAAATATTTCGCGGCTGTAGGGCCCCCAAATATTTGACGGAACCCCATCCGTGAAATATTTTGGGGCTGTAGGGCCCCCGAATATTTGAAGAAACCACAACCGTCAAATATTTGGGGGCTGTACACCCCCCAAATATTTGACGGAACCCCATCCGTGAAATATTTTGGGGGTGTAGACCCCCCAAATATTTGACGGAACCCCATCCGTGAAATATTTTGGGGCTGTAGGGCCCCCAAACATTTGACGGAACCCCATCCGCGAAATATTTTGGAGCTGTAGACCCCCCAAATAATTGACGGAACCCCATCCGTGAAATATTTTGGGGCTGTAGGGCCCCCAAATATTTGACGAAACCCCATCCGTGAAATATTTGGGGGCTGTAGACCCCCCAAAAATTTGACGGAACCCCATCCGTCAAATATTTGACGGAACGCACGTAGACCCCCAAAATATTTGAGGGAACCCCATCCGTGAAATATTTTGGGGCTGTAGGGCCCCCGAATATTTGAAGAAACCACAACCGTCAAATATTTGGGGGCTGTAGACCCCCCAAATATTTGACGGAACCCCATCCGTGAAATATTTTGGGGTTGTAGACCCCCCAAATATTTGACGGAACCCCATCCGTGAAATATTGTGGGGTTGTAGGGCCCTCAAATATTTGATGGAACCCCATCCGTGAAATATTTTGGGGCTCTAGGGCCCCCAAATATTTGACGGAACCCCATCCGTGAAAATTTTGGGGGTGTAGACCCCCCAAATATTTGACGGAAACCCATCTGTCAAATATTTGGGGGCTGTAGACCTCCCAAATATTTGACGGAACGCACATAGACCCCCCAAATATTTGACGGAGCCCCTCCCGTGAAATGTTTTGGGGGTGTAGACCCCCCAAATATTTGACGGAACCCCATCCGTGAAATACTTTGGGGGTGTAGACCCCCCAAATGTTTGACGGAACCCCATCCATCAAATATTTGGGGGCTGTAGGGCCCCCAAATATTTGGAGGAACCCCATCCGTCAAATATTTGACGGAACGCACGTAGACCCCCCAAATATTTTGACGGAACCCCATCCGCGGTATTTTGCGGTTGTAGGGCCCCCAAATATTTGACGGAACCCCATCCGTGAAATATTTTGGGGCTGTAGGGCCCCCAAATATTTGACAGAACCACGTCCGTCAAATATTTGGGGGCTGTAGACCCCGAAAAAATATTTGACGGAACCCCATCCGTGAAATATTTTGGGGGTGTAGACCCCCCAAATATTTGACGGAACCCCATCCGTGACATATTTTGGGGCTGTAGGGCCCCCAAATATTTGACGGAACCCCATCCGTGAAATATTTGACGGAACCACATCCCTCAAATATTTGGGGGCTGTAGACCCCCCAAATATTTGACGGAACCCCATCCGTGAAATATTTCGGGGTTGTAGGGTCCCGAAATATTTGATGGAACCCCATCCGTGAAATATTTTGAGGCTGTAGGGCCCCCAAATATTTGACGGAACCCCATCCGTGAAATATGTTGGGGGTGTAGACCCCCCAAATATTTGACGGAACCCCATCCGTGAAATATTTTGGGGGTGTAGACCCCCGAAACATTTGACGGAACCCCTTCCGTGAAATATTTTGGGGGTGTAGACCCCCCAAATATTTGACGGAACCCCATCCATGAAATATTTTGGGGGTGTAGACCCCCCAAATATTTGACGGAACCCCATCCGTCAAATATTTTCGGGATGTAGACCCCCCAAACGTTTGACGGAACGCACATAGACCCCCCAAATATTTGACGGGACCCCTTCCGTGAAATATTTTCGGGCTGTAGACCCCCCAAATATTTGACGGAACCCCATCCGTGAAATATTTTGGGGGTGTAGACCCCCCAAATATTTGACGGAACCCCATCGGTGAAATATTTTGGGGGTGTAGACCCCCGAAATATTTGACGGAACCCCATCCGTGAAATATTTCGGGGGTGTAGACCCCCGAAACATTTGACGGAACCCCTTCCATGAAATATTTTGGGGCAGTACACCCCCCAAATATTTGCAGAACCCCATCCGTGAAATATTTTGGGGGTGTGGACCCCCCAAATGTTTGACGGAACCCCATCCGTCAAATATTTTGGGGATGTAGACCCCCCAAATATTTGACGGAACCCCATCCGTCAAATATTTGGGGGCTGTAGACCCCCCAAATATTTGACGGAGCCCCATCCGTGAATTATTTTGGGGGTGTAGACCCCCCAAATATTTGACGGAACGCACGTAGACCCCCCAAATATTTGACGGAACCCGTTCCGTGAAATATTTTGGGGGTGTAGACCCCCCAAATATTTGACGGAACCCCATCCGTGAAAAATTTGGGGGGTGTAGACCCCCCAAATATTTGACGGAACCCCATCCGTGAAATATTTTGCCGATGTAGACCCCTCAAATATTTGACAAAACCCCATCCGTGAAATTTTTTCGGGGTGTAGACCTCTCAAATATTTGAAGGAACCCCATCCGTGAAATATTTTGGGGGTATAGACCCCCCAAATATTTGACGGAACCACATCCGTCAAATATTTGGCGGCTGTAGACCCCCCAAATATTTGACGGAACCCCATCCGTCAAATATTTGGGGGGTGTAGACCCCCCAAATATTTGACGGAACCCCATCCGTGAAATATTTTGGGGTTGTAGGGCCCCCAAATATTTGATGGAACCCCATCCGTGAAATATTTTGGGGCTGTAGGGCACCCAAATATTTGACGGAACCCCATCCGTGAAATATTTTGGGGGTGTAGACCCCCCAAATATTTGACGGAAACCCATCTGTCAAATATTTGGGGGCTGTAGACCCCCCAAATATTTGGCGGAACGCACATAGACCCCCCAAATATTTGACGGGACCCCTTCCGTGAAATATTTTTGGGGTGTAGACCCCCCAAATATTTGACGGAACCCCGTCCGTGAAATATTTTGGGGGTGTAGACCCCCCAAATATTTGACGGAACCCCATCCGTGAAATACTTTGGGGGTGTAGACCCCCCAAATGTTTGACGGAACCTCATTCATCAAATATTTGGGGGCTGTAGACCCCCCAAATATTTGAAGCAACCCCATCAGTCAAATATTTGACGGAACGCACGTAGACCCCCCAAATATTTGACGGAACCCCATCCGAGAAATATTTCGCGGCTGTAGGGCCCCCAAATATTTGACGGAACCCCATCCGTGAAATATTTTGGGGCTGTAGGGCCCCCGAATATTTGAAGAAACCACAACCGTCAAATATTTGGGGGCTGTACACCCCCCAAATATTTGACGGAACCCCATCCGTGAAATATTTTGGGGGTGTAGACCCCCCAAATATTTGACGGAACCCCATCCGTGAAATATTTTGGGGCTGTAGGGCCCCCAAACATTTGACGGAACCCCATCCGCGAAATATTTTGGAGCTGTAGACCCCCCAAATATTTGACGGAAACCCATCCGTGAAATATTTTGGGGCTGTAGGGCCCCCAAATATTTGACCAAACCCCATCCGTGAAATATTTGGGGGCTGTAGACCCCCCAAAAATTTGACGGAACCCCATCCGTCAAATATTTGAAGGAACGCACGTAGACCCCCAAAATATTTGAGGGAACCCCATCCGTGAAATATTTTGGGGCTGTAGGGCCCCCGAATATTTGAAGAAACCACAACCGTCAAATATTTGGGGGCTGTAGACCCCCCAAATATTTGACGGAACCCCATCCGTGAAATATTTTGGGGTTGTAGACCGCCCAAATATTTGACGGAACCCCATCCGTGAAATATTGTGGGGTTGTAGGGCCCCCAAATATTTGATGGAACCCCATCCGTGAAATATTTTGGGGCTGTAGGGCCCCCAAATATTTGACGGAACCCCATCCGTGAAATATTTTGGGGGTGTAGACCCCCCAAATATTTGACGGAAACCCATCTGTCAAATATTTGGGGGCTGTAGACCTCCCAAATATTTGACGGAACGCACATAGACCCCCCAAATATTTGACGGAGCCGCTCCCGTGAAATGTTTTGGGGGTGTAGACCCCCCAAATATTTGACGGAACCCCATCCGTGAAATATTTTGGGGGTGTAGACCCCCCAAATATTTGACGGAACCCCATCCGTGAAATACTTTGGGGGTGTAGACCCCCCAAATGTTTGACGGAACCCCATCCATCAAATATTTGGGGGCTGTAGGGCCCCCAAATATTTGAAGGAACCCCATCCGTCAAATATTTGACGGAACGCACGTAGACCCCCCAAATATTTTGACGGAACCCCATCCGCGAAATATTTTGCGGTTGTAGGGCCCCCAAATATTTGACGGAACCCCATCCGTGAAATATTTTGGGGCTGTAGGGCCCCCAAATATTTGACAGAACCACGTCCGTCAAATATTTGGGGGCTGTAGACCCCGAAAAAATATTTGACGGAACCCCATCCGTGAAATATTTTGGGGGTGTAGACCCCCCAAATATTTGACGGAACCCCATCCGTGACATATTTTGGGGCTGTAGGGCCCCCAAATATTTGACGGAACCCCATCCGTGAAATATTTGACGGAACCACATCCCTCAAATATTTGGGGGCTGTAGACCCCCCAAATATTTGACGGAACCCCATCCGTGAAATATTTCGGGGTTGTAGGGTCCCGAAATATTTGATGGAACCCCATCCGTGAAATATTTTGAGGCTGTAGGGCCCCCAAATATTTGACGGAACCCCATCCGTGAAATATGTTGGGGGTGTAGACCCCCCAAATATTTGACGGAACCCCATCCGTGAAATATTTTGGGGGTGTAGACCCCCGAAACATTTGACGGAACCCCTTCCGTGAAATATTTTGGGGGTGTAGACCCCCCAAATATTTGACGGAACCCCATCCATGAAATATTTTGGGGGTGTAGACCCCCCAAATATTTGACGGAACCCCATCCGTCAAATATTTTCGGGATGTAGACCCCCCAAACGTTTGACGGAACGCACATAGACCCCCCAAATATTTGACGGGACCCCTTCCGTGAAATATTTTCGGGCTGTAGACCCCCCAAATATTTGACGGAACCCCATCCGTGAAATATTTTGGGGGTGTAGACCCCCCAAATATTTGACGGAACCCCATCGGTGAAATATTTTGGGGGTGTAGACCCCCGAAATATTTGACGGAACCCCATCCGTGAAATATTTCGGGGGTGTAGACCCCCGAAACATTTGACGGAACCCCTTCCGTGAAATATTTTGGGGCAGTACACCCCCCAAATATTTGCAGAACCCCATCCGTGAAATATTTTGGGGGTGTGGACCCCCCAAATGTTTGACGGAACCCCATCCGTCAAATATTTTGGGGATGTAGACCCCCCAAATATTTGACGGAACCCCATCCGTCAAATATTTGGGGGCTGTAGACCCCCCAAATATTTGACGGAGCCCCATCCGTGAATTATTTTGGGGGTGTAGACCCCCCAAATATTTGACGGAACGCACGTAGACCCCCCAAATATTTGACGGAACCCCTTCCGTGAAATATTTTGGGGGTGTAGACCCCCCAAATATTTGACGGAACCCCATCCGTGAAAAATTTGGGGGGTGTAGACCCCCCAAATATTTGACGGAACCCCATCCGTGAAATATTTTGTGGATGTAGACCCCTCAAATATTTGACAAAACCCCATCCGTGAAATTTTTTCGGGGTGTAGACCTCTCAAATATTTGAAGGAACCCCATCCGTGAAATATTTTGGGGGTATAGACCCCCCAAATATTTGACGGAACCCCATCCGTCAAGTATTTGGGGGCTGTAGACCCCCAAAATATTTGACGGAACCCCATCCGTGAAATATTTTGGGGCTGTAGGGCCCCCAAATATTTGACGGAACCCTGTCGGTGAAATTTTTGGGGGGTGTAGACCCCCCAAATATTTGACGGAACCCCATCCGTCAAATATTTGGGGGCTGTAGACCGGACAAATATTTGACGGAACCCCATCCGTGAATTATTTTGGGGGTGTAGACCCCCCAAATATTTGACGGAACGCACGTAGACCCCCCAAATATTTGACGGAACCCCTTCCGTGAAATATTTTGGGGCTGTAGGGCCCCCAAATATTTGACGGAACCACATCCGTCAAATATTTGGGGGCTGTAGACCCCCCAAATATTTGACGGAACCCCATCCGTGAAATATTTTGGGGCTTTAGGGCCCCCAAATATTTGACGGAACCCTCTCCGTGAAATATTTTGGGGGTGTAGACCCCCCAAACATTTGACGGAACCCCATCCGTCAAATATTTGGGGGCTGTAGACCCCCCAAATATTTGACGCAACCCAATCCGTGAATTATTTTGGGGGTGTAGACCCCCCAAATATTTGACGGAACGCACGTAGACCCCCCAAATATTTGACGGAGCCCCATCCGTGAATTATTTTGGGGGTGTAGACCCCCCAAATATTTGACGGAACGCACGAAGACCCCCCAAATATTTGACGGAACCCCTTCCGTGAAATATTTTGGGGGTGTAGACCCCCCAAATATTTGACGGAACCCCATCCGTGAAAAATTTGGGGGGTGTAGACCCCCCAAATATTTGACGGAACCCCATCCGTGAAATATTTTGTGGATGTAGACCCCTCAAATATTTGACAAAACCCCATCCGTGAAATTTTTTCGGGGTGTAGACCTCTCAAATATTTGAAGGAACCCCATCCGTGAAATATTTTGGGGGTATAGACCCCCCAAATATTTGACGGAACCCCATCCGTCAAGTATTTGGGGGCTGTAGACCCCCAAAATATTTGACGGAACCCCATCCGTGAAATATTTTGGGGCTGTAGGGCCCCCAAATATTTGACGGAACCCTGTCGGTGAAATTTTTGGGGGGTGTAGACCCCCCAAATATTTGACGGAACCCCATCCGTCAAATATTTGGGGGCTGTAGACCGGACAAATATTTGACGGAACCCCATCCGTGAATTATTTTGGGGGTGTAGACCCCCCAAATATTTGACGGAACGCACGTAGACCCCCCAAATATTTGACGGAACCCCTTCCGTGAAATATTTTGGGGCTGTAGGGCCCCCAAATATTTGACGGAACCACATCCGTCAAATATTTGGGGGCTGTAGACCCCCCAAATATTTGACGGAACCCCATCCGTGAAATATTTTGGGGCTTTAGGGCCCCCAAATATTTGACGGAACCCTCTCCGTGAAATATTTTGGGGGTGTAGACCCCCCAAACATTTGACGGAACCCCATCCGTCAAATATTTGGGGGCTGTAGACCCCCCAAATATTTGACGCAACCCAATCCGTGAATTATTTTGGGGGTGTAGACCCCCCAAATATTTGACGGAACGCACGTAGACCCCCCAAATATTTGACGGAACCCCTTCCGTGAAATATTTTGGGGGGGGTAGATCCCTCAAAATATTTGACGGAACCCCATCCGTGAAATATTTTGGGGGTGTACACCCCCCAAATATTTGACGGAACCCCATCCGTCAAATGGTTGGGGGCCGTAGACCCCCCAAACATTTGACGGAACCCCTTCCGTGAAATATTTTGGGGCTGTAGACCCCCCAAATATTTGACGGAACCCCTTCCGTGAAATATTTTGGGGGGGTAGACCCCCAAATATTTGACAGAACCCCATCCGTGAAATATTTTGGGGCTCTGTGGCCCCCAAATATTTGACGGAACCCCATCCATCAAATATTTGGGGGCTGTAGACCCCCCAAATATTTGAGGTGACCCCATCCGTGAAATGTTTTGGGGCTGTAGGGCCCCCAAATATTTGACGGAACGCACGTAGACCCCCCAAATATTTGACGGAACCCCTTTCGTGAAATATTTTGGGGGTGTAGACCCCCCAAATGTTTGACAGAACCCCATCGGTGAAATATTTTGGGGGTGTAGACCCCTCAAATATTTGACGGAACCCCATCCGTGAAATATTTTGGGGGTGTAGACCCCCCAAGTATTTGACAGAACGCACGTAGACCCCCCAAATATTTGACAGAACCCCTTCCGTGAAATATATTGGGGGTGTAGACCCCCCAAATATTTGACGGAACCCGATCCGTGAAATTTTTTTTGGGGTGTAGACCCCCCAAATATTTGACGGAACCCCATCCGTGAAATTTTTTGGGGGTGTAGACCCCCCACAATATTTGACGGAACCCCATCTGTCAAATATGTGGTGGCTGTAGACCCCCCAAATATTTGACAGAACCCCATCCGTAAAATATTTTGGGGCTGTAGGGCCCTCAAATATTTCACGGAACCCCATCCGTGAAATATTTTGGCGATGTAGGGCCCCCAAATATTTGACGGTGCCCCATCCGTCAAATATTTTGAGGCTGTAGGGCCCCCAAACATTTGACGGAACGCACGTAGATCCCCCAAATATTTGACGGAACCCCTTCCGCGACATATTTTGGGGGTGTAGACCCCCAAAAAAATTTGACGGAACCACATCGGTGAAATATTTTGGGGCTGTAGACCCCCCAAATATTTGACGGAACCCCATCCGTGAAATATTTTGGCGGTGTAGACCCCCCAAATATTTGACGGAACCCCATCCGTGAAATATTTTGGGGGTGTAGACCCCTCAAATATTTGACGGAACCCCATCCGTGAAATATTTTGGGGGTGTAGACCCCCCAAATATTTGACGGAACCCCTTCCGTGAAATATTTGGGGGGCGTAGACCTCCCAAATATTTGACGGAACGCACGTAGAGCCCCCAAATATTTGACGGAACCCCTTCCGTGAAATACTTTGGGGGTGTAAACCCCCCAAATATTTGACGGAACCCCATCCGTGAAATATTTTTGGGGGTGTATACCCCCCAAAATATTTGACGGAACCCCATCCGTGAAATATTTTGGGGGTGTAGACCCCTCAAATATTTGACGGAACCCCATCCGTGAAATATTTTGGGGGTGTAGACCGCCCAAATATTTGACGGAACCCCATCTGTCAAATATTTGGGGGCTGTAGACCCCCCAATATCTGACGGAACCCCATCCGTGAAATATTTTGGGGGTGTAGACCCCCCAAATATTTGACGGAACCCCTTCCGTGAAATATTTGGGGGGTGTAGACCCCCCAAATATTTGACGGAACGCACGTAGAGCCCCCAAATATTTGACGGAACCCCTTCCGTGAAATATTTTGGGGGTGTAAACCCCCCAAATATTTGACAGAACCCCATCCGTGAAATATTTTTGGGGGTGTAGACCCCCCAAATATTTGACGGAACCCCATTTGTGAAATATTTTGGGGGTGTAGACCCCTCAAATATTTGACGGAACCCCATCCGTGAAATATTTTGGGGGTGTAGACCCCCCAAATATTTGACGGAACCCCATCTGTCAAATATTTGGGGGTGTAGACCCCCCAAATATTTGACGGAACCCCATCCGTGAATTATTTTGGGGGTATAGACCCCCCAAATATTTGACGGAACGCACGTAGACCCCTCAAATATTTGACGGAACCCCTTCCGTGAAATATTTTGGGGCTGTAGACCCCCCAAATATTTGACGGAACGCACGTGGACCCCCCAAATATTTGACGGAACCCCTTCCGTGAAATATTTTGGGGGTGTAGGTGTGTGATGGTGACGGACGCACTGTCATTGTCATGTATCATTGTTGAACGGCAAATATCGGTGGCGTGTCTTCCATGTCCTTTTTGGGCATCCCCACCCTGAAGACCCTGGAGACCTCCTTCAATCTTGGGCAGGCAGGCATGGGCACACGCGTATCCTTGCGGGCAAACATCATGAACGCACAGTGCAGCAAACCTGGTGGTTATCACCTGTGTGTACTCTTTCCCGCTGGTGCCGTGGCCAGTACTGTTGTGATGTGCCAGGGATGGTCAGAGGCCATGGGTCAATGCATGTTCTTCTACATACAGGTTTAGTGGCGCCCAAGAATGTAATCTTTCACCCTTTGGGGCAGCTTGCGCCACCCACATTGGGGGGCTGCCTCCTCGTGCACCGGAATGGGTGCACACACCCCAAGGGTCCCAGGGCAGGGGTGCACACCATGGAGCAGGGACGCCACGTACACACCAATAGGGGTGCGGAGTTCCGCACACAAGAACGGTAGGGAATCCAGGCAGGCGTACGCGTCCTGCCACAAGGGCAGGTGGATCGTGCGGTACGTCCCTACTGTCTCCTTGTGGCTGTACTTTTGCTTGTAGAAGAGGGGCTTTCCCACCAGGTGCTGGACGAGTCGCTGCTCCCAAACGTCAAGCTTGGATGTGCGGGTTACCCTCACCAGCCCCCCCCAGTCCCCCTGTCCCCTGTCCTCTTGTCCATCGTCCTCAACCAAGACGTACGGGAGCGCCCATTCGGTGAAGTCAGGCAGGATGACCCCCAGAAGGCGGGGTTTCACAATGTTCCCCCGTGCATCCCTGAGAGAAACAGACACCTCATCCTTCCGAGTGTTGGCCATGATGCGCTCAAAGTCAAGCAACTCATCCGCACTGCCTGGTGAATACCCCCATGGGTCCCGTGCCCTCTTGTGCCTCCTCCATGGCTTCCACAGCCAGTGCCCCACCACCCCCCCTGCCAACCGGTAGATTGTGCCATGCACAATCTTCTCCACAGTTGCGGCCTCCCTCGGAACCCCTGCCAGCTCAAGAGTGTCGCTCACGGTCCCGGAGCCTGCCTCCCACTGCATCGTGTGCAGTGCCTGCAGCCATACACCAAGGGTGGGGTGGGTGGTCCACTGTGCAAACTGCCCGAAGAGGTGCAGCTCCGACTGCGCCCTGCTGGTCAGGGTGTTTGACCGCCAGATGTCCTGCATGATCCCTGGTGTCGGGGACACCAGGGAGGACAGGATCACTGGGGCTTGCAGCCCCTGGAACCTATCGAGGGTCGCAACCGTTCTGAGGAGGTTTACATGATGGGCCTGCCACTTGCGACCAACAAACGCCACGCAGTGTTTCAGCCACACCATCTGCGTGTAGCGAGTCGTCACTACCACTACCGACTGTGCTGGGTAGGTCCCTTTCCTTGCAGCATACTCCAAAAAATGGCACACCAGCAGACCCTCCTCCATGCTTAGGCCCCCCTTGCTCAGCAAGACCGGCTCCATTCGCAGGTTGGCCCATGCTTCCCCTACGTCATGGAACAATTTACCTAGGTCCTGTGCCCCCAAAGCCTGGTCCAACTCCCCCCACCACGTGGACCCAGCGAGGTCCACAATGCGGATGGGGTTGTTCAGGATGGGGTCGGGGAGGGGGTGCTCAGATGAGTGGTAGTGGCCCACTGCCCCCCCCGTAAACAAGGCACGCATGACCGTGGCCAGCGGCTGGGTCATCCGGTACTGTTGTACCAGGATGCTGGCCCGGCAGCGCGTGCGGTACAAAAAGAATTGCAAGGTGCTGGTGGTGCAAAACCGATGCGAATCATGCCAATGCACTTCCGGGCCAGGACAGTCCCTTACAACCCAGTTGTACCTGAAGGTGTCCTCCCGTGGCCATGCCACTCTGTTGGGGACTACCTCAACCTTCTGAGCCTCACACAGACTTGCCAAAAGCTGGACGTGGCTGTAGGGCCGCAACTCCCCCGGGCCACCACACAGCAGACATTGGCTGCCCATGGCGGCCAAGTCCAAGCCTACAGGGATGCTGTGCCTCGACGCCTCATCCGAGAAGCTGAACGCAAACCTGGTTTTTTCCTGCCCTTTCCCAAGCAGCATCTTGTGCCGGTTAGCAACCATCCCAGCCGTGGCAAACAACACACGGCAGGAGTTGAGGGCACATTTGAGGGTAGGCTTGCAACCTGGGGTCTTCTGCACCGCCTCCTGGTCGAAGGGTGCCAGGCCTGTTGGGGTAGTAGCCCGTTGGGCTCGGACACGCAACCAGGGGGCTGGGTGTTCGCCAAGCACCTTCTCACGAAGCACACTGTCCTTGTAACACTCCTTGTGAACGCGTGCCAACAACATGTCGACTTGTGCGTTCGTGGGTGCAGTCACCAACACGCACGCGGGGGGTGGGGTATCTGTCTCAGGTCCCCCCACCTTCCTGCCCATGTTCAACGCTCCCAGGTCAGCAGGATCAGGGTTCTGGGCGACCAGGAGGCCTTGCTGCCATAGCGCGGCCTTGATGCATGCCACCAAGGTCTCTGCCTTCCCTGTGCCAGCACCAGCAGTCAATGCTGTGATGCATGACTCATCCAACACCTGCCGCACAGCCAACGCCTGTGAGGGATTCAGCCCGTGCTGTTTGACAAGGTGTTTCAGGATGTCCTGGTCCTCGGTCGACAGGGGAGGCGTGTCCCTTGGTTCGGCCCGCATGTTTGCCAGCAGTTTGGGCCACGCTTCTCCCTTCTGGATATGTCCCGGTCATGGCGCCGGTCGACTCGGGTGCGCCACAAGGAGCTCAACCCTCTTCACAACCACCATGTGCTGCTCCGCCACAGCAGCCAACACTGTTGCCCAATAGGGCCACGTTGAACAACATGGACTACAGGCCGGATGACAACCTTGTCGAAGGGTTTACGCAACGGTGGCTTGACCGCGACAAGTTTGTGACCGAGTGCTGGGGCTCTGCGGCACACATTGGTTGTGCTGAGGGTTCACCACCTTGTGGCGCACCTGAGGCAGCAGTCTACGGTGCCTTGATGGGGATGGACTGCTACGGTGGAACAGAGGGTTGAGCACCCTGTCGCGCGCCCAAGTCAGCCGGCGCCATGGCCGGGAAAGGGGCGGATTGCTGCGGCTCTTGGGCACACATTTGCAGGGCAAAGGGTTGGGTACCCTGTGGCGCGCCCGAGTCAGCCGGCGCCATGGCCGGGACAGGGGCGGATTCCTGCGGCTCGGGGGCACGCATTGCTGGTGCAGAGGGTTGGGCACCCTGTGGCGCGCCCGGGTCCACTGGCGCCATGGCCGGGAGGGGGCGGATTGCTGCGGCTTTGGGGCGCGCAATGATGGTGGTTGTGCCGAGGGTTGCGGTGGGATCATGACGAAATCCACACCCCCGGGTGGTGGCTGGGGCGTTGCTTGTGGGGGGGCAGAGGGTGGCGCGCCCCTGTCAGCCGGCGCCAGGGCCGGGACAGGGGCGGAGTGCAGCGCCTCTGGGGCGCGCGGTTGAGGTGCCGTTGCCTTTGGGGGGGGGCAGAGTGCGGCGCGCTCCTGTCAGCTGGCGCCAGGGCCGGGACAGGGGCGGAGTGCAGCACCTCTGGGGCGCGCGGTTGAGGTGCCGTTGCCTTTGGGGGGGGGGGCAGAGTGCGGCGCGCCCCTGTCAGCCGGCGCCAGGGCCGGGACAGGGGCGGACTGCGGCGCCTCTAGGGCGCGCGGTTGACGTGCCGTTGCCCTTTGGGCGGCCGAGTGCGGCGCGCCCCTGTTAGCCGGTGCCGGGGCGGAGACAGGGGCGGAGTGCGGCGCCTCTGGGGCGCGCGATGGTGATGGTGATGGTGATGGTGGTGGTGCCGTTGCCTTTGGCTTCGGCTTTGCACCATACTTGGTCTTGGCGAGCCATTTTGGGGCCATTTGGAAGAGTGCCCTATGAATAAGAGACGCTCGGCGCACAGTGCCCGAAGAGCTGGAAATTCTAACGTCTCGCCGAAGTGTGGGGTCGCTGCAGGGTGGCTTGCGCAGGGAGCAATGACCCAAATTGCGGGGGGGCAGACTGAGACGCACGCCGCTGGAGCAATGAACCGTACTGCAGGGTGGGGCATGGCCGCTTTGAGGCGGGAGCCAGTGGGAGGAGTGAGGTACGGCGGTGCCTGCTATACTAGGTCAGAGTCACGTGATCACTTGGTGGAGGGGGCAGCGGCCGACGAGTCACAGGTGGCGGGGCTGGCTTGGGGATACGGGGGGGTTTTGGGGTGCCACACAGGATTCCAAGTACCACTGCTTCATGCTCCTCGTCCCTGCTGAGGAAATGCGAACGGCTAATTCGCATGCCCTCCTGCCACACCCGCAGAGGGTTTTTCTTGGGCTGCTGCACAGCAAACCGGTACATCGCACGGCGGTTCAGCACCCCGTCTACGAAGTACTGGACCCCACCCCCGTGATTCTCCCGGATGAGCTGCAGTGTTTTGGCACTGTAGGGCCCGTGTACAGTGGGTTTTGGGGGGGTGGGTGGGTCCTTGGGTACGTACTTGGGGGGTTGCGGGGGGGATGGCGGTGGCACGGCAGTGCACATCGGGGCCTCCTCCACGGCTTCCAGGGCTACCAAGTATGGGGTTGGGTGAATGTGGGGTTGCGCGGGGGACTTACGGGCGTTGGAGAGGTTGTTGGTGCACGGCGGGGTGAAGGGGGAGAGGGAGGCGGTGTTAGCAATGGAGGCTGCGGCGAGGCCAGTTCGCTACGACACTTCTCAGCATCAGAGTCCCACGGTGGCGATGGGGGTTGGTCTCCAAACCGCAAAAGCTCCGGCAGATCCCCCCAACCGCATTCCGGGAACGAAGGGCTGGAGGGGGCGGAAGAGGCCACGCTAAGGGGGCTAGACGACATGGCAAATTGCAGCCCGCAGTGGGTGGGGGATGAACGCGTGGGTGCTTGGGCAGGCCCAACTCAAATGTCTGAGTCAGAGACGCAACGGTCTAGACGCTAGACGCGCTTCCTCGCCTCAAGGGTCAAGGGTCGATAACAAAAGAGTGCCCTATGTGTAGAAGAGGCTCAGCGCACACTTGTCTCCTAGGCAATACACGCATTCCCCTTTGTGTCGAGAGAGACATGCACAACAAGGAACAGATAAGCGTTGAAGGGACATAGGTACCAGGAGAATGTGACATGGGACCCCTTCTCAGTAGTGGGCAGCATGTTCATCATTGAAGGGGTCTATGGTCATAGGCGCCATGGCCTAGACCACGGACGTACTAAACACCTCAAGGGTGTTTTGCATGAATCGCCAAATGAACTAAAATCAAATACGATAAAACCAAAACATACCTAGAAATCACAACCACATTGAATCAATGGACCACCAGTACCCACATAGCAGAGCCCCTTCTCAGTTTTTTTTTTGGATGACAGTGGGAATTCTGCATCACCCAACTCAAATGCAGTCGGCCACATTGGACAGTACTGCGCCCAGCAAGGCACAATGAAAAAGAAACCTTGGGGCCGTAATGTGCGCCATGACCCAGACAAGCTGTCAAGGTAGGGGCTGGCATATGTTGTGCAGAACAAGGGTGCAGTAGGGCTGATTGCAATGGTCTTCGGCAAGTTTGGCAAACATGCAGATCCGTTGGAGTATGGGGAGATGCCTGGCTCCATCCAACAAAATAGGGGGGGGGCCTAGAACAGTAGGCCCTGGACAGATTGTTCCCACATGGCTGACACATCATCGAAGGGGATGCATACATACAAGGCACAATGCATGCTCCATCTAATAAAATAAAAGCCATCAAATCCATCAAATCAAACAGAACCAAAACACAAAAGTATTAGCAACGCACACCTCTGAGAATGGTAACCGAAACAGCCAACGCAGAGCCCCTTCTCATAACATTGTTTTTGCTGGAAGCGTCAGCCTCCGGGCGCCATACGACTATGGGGATGTTTGAAATATGTCTTGGGGCACGCAGTTGCAGGGCAGAGGGTTGGGCGCCCTGTCGCGCGCATGGTGGTGATGGTGGTGGTGCCGTTGCCTTTGGCTTTGGCTTTGCACCATACTTGGCCAGGACAGGGCTGCGCCATGAGGGCTCTTTAGGGATGCTGCTGGTGCGAAGGTGGATCCCTTCCCGGTGAAATGTGGAGTTGGATGGTACTGATTTTCCCATGCTCAGGCAAATGCTCTTTCACGCCCCACTTTCTCAACAGCTCTGCCGACCCAAACAGGGCCTAAGACAAAAGGTCCCTGCGGGGGTCTGTGCCTCTGCTGTGGGGGAAGCACAGACCCGACGTCGGCAAAGCATCCCCCTGCGTTTGCGCCCTTGGAAACAAAAAATCATTGAAGGGGATGCGTAACACCCGTAACACACACTTGGCAACACAACACGAATCAGAACCCCTTCTCAGTTGTCGTCAGCACATTCTGTTTTCGAAGGGGTCTGTGGTCGTAGGCGCCAGGGCCTAGACCATGGACATACCAAACACCTCGATGGGTGTTTTTCAGGAACAAACAGCACACGTTCAAATACACCTTCAAAAGAAATGCAATGCGACACGTGGCACCAAAGTTGCAAATGTTCACGACTTGCACCATAGCACACCTCTGAGAATTGTAGTCTGTGGGTAATCTGTAGTCTGTGATTTTTTCCATGTTTTTCCACTACACACAGAACCAACAGAACATCGAACAACACAGACACACACCATGAGATGCTGACACTGAAAGAGTCAAGGCACGCTTTTCCACACCATCAGACCATTGCGCATGGGGTTGCGCGGGGGGTGTTTTCCCTACACTATGGATTTGTCTGGATGGTTTTCCAAACTTCCTCAAGAAACACCACGGCAAGACGGAGGACGACAAGACAGAGCACAGGGGTTTTAATGGTCGTCACCAGATCCTGCAATGAACAACAAAACGTGAGCACGGCAAAGTGCAGCACATTGCAATGAGCCTTCAGGGCTGGGGCAGAGGGGCGGTTTAAATCAAGGAAGTCAAATTCGAATTCACTGCAAAGCCCCTTCTCAGATGTATGTTGCTTGCACATGACATTGATAAAAAAGGGTTTTCAGAATGGTTGCTTGCCATTGGAGGACATGGTGCACATTCTGGTGGACATGGTACACTGACTGCTGGGGACAATCCCATTCCTCGGCCGCAAATCCGCAAAGCTCCGTCCGCACAAAACAGGTCCTAAGAAACAGGTCCCTGCGTGGGTCGACACTGGAGACCCACGCGTGACGGAGCAGCACATGTAAATTGTCATGCATCGTCATTGAAGGGGCTCACAGTCAGCAAATTGTACTTGGTTGCAGGAGCAAACATGCCAGAACCCCTTCTCAGTTGTGATCAACGCGTTCATCATTGAAGGGGTCTCTGCTCTAAGGCGCAAAGGCCTAGACCACAAACAATCAAAAACACCTCAAGGGTGTTGTACACAAACAAATTGTCTGCTCAAACAACCAAAATCAGTATCAAATTGAAGTTGTCACATACACTGTCAACAACAGGTGTGCAATTGGTTTCCAAACGGGGGGGGTTTGTTTTTTCCGTGGCGCCTTTTTTTCTTGGTGGGGGGGTGGAAAGCACCCGACAGTGGGGGGGGGGGGGATGGGGGGGTCACGGGGGGGGGTTCCTGCGAAGAATTTGCTGTGGACAAGCGCGGGGGGGGGGGGGTTGATGTAGTGCATAATCAAGGGGTTTGGGGGAGGGGGGTTCATGGTTTGGTAATGATGGTCCATAAAAGTCTAATGTCTGATGTCTGATAGCCGACTAGGTCGCTCTACACAATCGTGATGGTGCGGCCTGCTACCTACCCGACCGCATCGGCCACATGTAAAAGTGTCGACCACCCCCACCCTGGGACATCATGCAGCCCGGGGACCGACGGATGCATTGGTTGCCCATTGCGGTGGATGGTACATCGAGGCATGAGGCCTCGTACGTCCATTGCACGCTTGGTGGCACCGCCAGCCCCAACCAACTATGTAGTTGGTGGCTACTAAGGGGCAGTGAAAAGTGGGAGACCCTCTACGCAGCCTCCCAAGAAATCGATTTTGATGACGAGTTGCACAAGGCCGCAACTGTAAGTTTTAAAGATACGGAAGGGAACGATAGGCAGTCCCTTTTTTTTCTCTGTGCAGATGGGAAAGCACACGTGCTCATGGCGGGCTGCCACAATTAGAAGGCAAAATCCCCTGGTGCCACGGTGTGTTGGGTCTGCATGCGCAACCGTGCTGTTTGCCTTGCTACCTTTGGCACAGCAAGTGCAATGGACGGCAACTGGGAAGGCACTGTTGCCATAGGTGCTATATATAGAACAATTACAAGTGATAGGCGAGTGCCTGATTATGGCGTCCATGGGGTCGTCCGTGTGCTGTTGTGTGGCACCAACGGGACATTGGACCTAGTTGTACAATTGATAGGTAAGGCACCGGCCACTGTGGCACGCACCATGCTGCAATCGGTTCTAGATGAGGCACGGCTTGCAGCACGAACTTGCACCCGTGCCTCATTAAACAATGACAAGGCAAACAGCAAGGGGAAGGTAAGGATGGAGTGTGCTGCTACCACCCGTTTCATGCGGAACAAGCCTCTCACATCATTACTCCAATTCAGTTCAGCGTAATGCTATGTACACAACGGTGGTAGCTAACATACAACAGGGGTCAGGCGACATCATCACTCACCAAGAGCGAGCACCTACATGCCTCGTATCCCCGTCATGCTCTGTGTTGGTTTAGTGACACACGTGCATGCATTTGGCATCCGCCCACACCTGGCATGCATTGTGCACACCTACATTAGCAACACAATATATTGTATGCAGCGCCGCGTACTGCAACGGACATGCAGGTTGTGACATGTCTTGAGTAAGGAAGAGAGTATCCATGGTGCCCTGACCAAAAGGCGCCACAGGGCATAGACACACCGTAATGTCTGTCGGCTCTGCCGACTCCATACTGCCCAGTTATTTATACTACACACCCAAAAAGATACCTTACCGGAAGATACCCAAGTTTGCTTTGAGGACAACACACCTACTACGCATTTCAAGCCACGGCAAACTATGCCGCTCTCCATGCCTGTCGCCCAAACCTGCCGCCCGTACCGGGGCTCGAACCAGCGCTCCCCAGCCCTCAGGGCAAGCGCACAACCGTTGCACTACGACGATGGGTACCCCAAATGTAGCTTCGGTACTATACCTGCAGAACCGCCAATGTACACCGCCTAACAAAATGGTGGTTACATTTCGGAGAAGGCGTAGGCATGGCGCCTGGGGCGCCAATACCCTTCAAGGCTGTGCTCAGGCGCACATATCCAAGGATACACAGAAAACAGATACATTGGAATGAATGGAGGAAAACATCCAGAAGTCTTCGGCCATTGGTGTAATCACCTTAGAAAGCAATGTTGTGTGTAAAGTAACAATTGCTTTGTCGATGATAGGAGTCTCTGTGGGCAAAAGGCGCCCGTCGACTCGCCCTCGTGGGGCAAAAAGCCACCGGGCACCCGCCCGGCGAAACCACTCTATCATCTGACATCCACGACTTGACCAGTCGCATAAAGGGGTATCCGGGATGATCGGTGCGTCTCTATTCCCCCCGGGGTTCGAACCCTCCTCCACTGGACAGAAGAGGTGTGCTATACTCTCTGAGCTACGAAGAGATGTTGTCTACACTGTAGTTCTGACCTGTTCTGCTCTAAAATTGCTTTGTCGAAGATAGGGGCCTCTGTGGGCAAGGGGCGCCCGTCGACTTGCCCTCTTGGGGCAAAAAGCCACTGGGCACCCGCCCGGCGAAGCCACTCTATCATTTGACATCTAGGACATGACCAGTCCATGGTTGTGGGCACAGGAAGAGAGATGAGTATCCCTTGTTCACACATTATGGTACAATTACCAACCACCGCAACAACTTCTGTGGGCAAAACGTGTCCAGCAGCCCGCCAAATTGGCAAAAGGCCAATAGGCTCCCGCCCGTTGAGGCTGTTGCTACAAGAACAACGTTCTAGCTACTGGCAAATCCCCTTCTGGTTCATCCACAGTGGGAATGAAGTCCTGATCATCTGGGGGATCGGGGTGCCCCGGATGCGTGAGTCTGCCCCTAGATCCACATCAATGTAAAAATCTGTATCAAAGTCTATCTGGACTGGCGTTGCATCAGATCCAGAGCAGGGTGGCTGCCTCCCAGGCAACGGAGTTTCATTGCGGATCTATGCTCTGCATTGCATTCTGTCTCTGTGTGTTACATTCAAAGAGGTGCGGCTCCTACCCAATTCAGCAAGGTCATTGGCAACTTCATTGCCTCTGATATCACAATGAGAGGGGAGTAGCACCGTTCTAAGCTTCCCTTCTTAGCATGTTCAAAAACTGAAGCAAAGCCGACCAGCAATGTATATTACCCACTGGTCCTGTCGAGCTGATCCAACCATTGTTTTTCCATTTATGCACCCCCCCCTTGATGGCGTCATTTACAATCTTGCTATCCAACGCAATCAAAATTCTACCTCTGGTGAGGTGTTCCAGAACCCAAAGCACAGCAGATAGTTCGGCAGCATTGTTCGTCTGCCTCTCTCCCTCCGGGTTTCGGCATGGCGTGCTTTATCCTAAGCTGCGGGCAGTAGACACCGAAGCCTCCCACCCATCCCACTAGGTCCATACACGCAGAGGACCCATCTGTGTTAGAAACACGCCACTCTCAAGACAAATATGGTTGCAGCTCTGCCAGCGCCGGAGCCACCCTTGCTTCCTTATTGAGTTTGTGTCTTTTAGCTCTCTGATTACCCTGCTGCGTAAAAAACCAATCCCCCATAAAAATTCTCGGTACTAATGTACCTGTGTTAAGGAGCTCAAGTATTACATAGCGTATGGAACGAAAATAGGAGGAAAAACTGCTAGCACTCGGCCACTTGGCCAGCTCCATCAGCTTTTGGGCCCATATAGACAAAAATGTGTGGTACTTGCGCGTGTCAGGCAACACATTAAAACGGAAAAAGCAACGTGTGACCCACGTTGCTTGTCGTGCTGTCCACAGCACTTTACCCGGCAAGGTTGCGAGGGTCTCTCCCTCATGTGTGCTTGCAAATTGCAAAATTGAGTGCAGAAGAGGGGTTGGGAGAAGGTAATAGATGCTGGCCTACAACACCCTAGTGTGAGGCAGCATCAGGTAAGAGGAAAAGTTGGGAGTCGATGTGCAAAACATGGTGGGGAGTTTTGCAAGCAGGTGTGTATACGCTTGGCGTTCCGCATGGTTCTCCGGGGCCGACTTGGGGCGGGTCCGGAACCATTGCATAGCCATGGGCACCACCCACAATGAGCTCCAGTGGGGCAAACTGCTGTGGACGCATCTTTGGATCAACCGCATATATTCTTTTGCAAAGAAGTGGATAATCTTGTCAAAGTTCTCTTGCTTTGCCATGGAGGGTAGTCACCGGAGGCTGAAGCGCATGTTGCGCAACAGCGGGGGCCTAAGCCTGCTCCGGGGAAGACTAGGGGTGCAAGTGGTTGTGGACAACCACACCATTGATGATAGCCTCTGGTCGCATGGGTGGGATGCGACCAAAAGGGCACAAAATGGGCAAGGGCCCATAAGTGTACAAACGTATGCAAGCCGTTCAAGAAGACGGCTGCTAACCGACATGCAGCACCTTCAAAATCTACAGCGGCAATTCCCGTGTCGCAAGAAACGGACATGAGATCACAACACGACGCCAAACCATTGTTGCCTGTGGCCAGGGTGCATGCAGGGGTGCATTGGAGAGGGTACCTGAGGGTTTGGGACAAATCAAGGGGTGCACACCGGTAACATTTGTGTAAAATCACGTGAAATCACGTTAAATTCGTACGAAATTCGTGCGAATTTCGTACGAATTCACGTGAATTCACGCCTATGAATCAACTACAGGCTTGCCGGGTTTTGGCACCTCTCGTTTGCGGCGCGGTTGGGGCATGGTGGATGCTTTTGGGGCTGGACCTTCACTGGATCATGCGTAATGAAGCTGGAGGAAGAATTTTACCCCCTCAAATCCCTCAGAAGGAACCAAAAATATGGCTTTCCCCCGCGGAAACCTCAAATTTTGGGTCGATTCACGTGAATATTCGCGCCCCATTCAAACGGCCACTTCTCCCCCGTTCACGAAGGGTACATTCCAGCGCCTTGCTAGCACCCTTGCAGCATACCCTTCCAGGGCTGCAACCCCTTCCAGCACCCCTTCTAACAACCTTCCAGCACCCGATCCCAGACGCAAGTTTTGCCTAAGGCTTTAGCCCCACCACACTCGACGCACATACGTGTTGGCAAGGGCACCAGTACTCCTTCGGGCGCTCAAAGTTGCTTTCCAGAAGCCCCAATTGGACGAGGACAGACGTGTCAACGGCCCATGGTTGGGTGCGTGCCACATCCCATGGAAGGACTTGGGCGACGTGGGGATCCACGGTGTCCTCCACCACTGCCATCCCAACCACCTAGCCTTCATGCACCACCATCAGGCTGCCGGGCTGCGCGGCAATAACCAAAAATTTGCTCGGGGCCGGGGCCTCCAACTCCTCCTCCTCATGGACAAATGGGCCCACGGGACAATCTTCGGGGTCGCAAGCTTGGGCGGAAACGTCGATCACGGGACCCGCCGAAATCTCCGCCGCTAGTGGCCCTGGGCCATGGGTGGTGTACAGCAACGTCCGGTTCAAGGGCATCATCCCCAGAGCCGCAACCCGCAGAGATCCTCCTCCACAATCTTTTGCGTCCCCTCTGCTCCGTCGGCTGCCATCTCCGCAGGCGCGGCCTATGGGTGGGCGCATCCGCCCCAGAATGGCGCTGACAGTCTGCGCATAGTTGACCAACATGTACAACATGAAAGAGGACGGTTGTCACAAGCGAAACACTTCGGCGGCGGTTCAGCCTTCACCACGCGGTTGCACTGCACAGTGCACGGCCTTCGGGGACGGCGGCAACAGTTGTTGCGCGGGGGCTTCAGCCTAGGGTGGCGGGATGAGCGGCATTGTCGTCTTGTAGTGCACGCGGCGTGTGGCAATGGCGGCAAAGGCGATGATACGGGTTCATCCAGCCGGCGCATCTCTCGGGACAGCCCCGCCAAGGTGAATGACGTAACTGCTCAGGTTTCACAGGTCACCCGACAGCATACTCATGGAGACCTGGTGCCACGGGTAGGGAACACCAGAGCCAGAACCGTACACGATGTTCTCGTGGCCTTCCATGGGGCAGTCCAGATTCACAGACATGAAGCAGGAGAAGATGTGCTCCACCCCAATGTTGTGCAACTGCAGTGGCACATCCCGATGCCATAGCTCTAGCTGATCCGACGATGCCCGCACATAGCCCACCTTCATCAAAGATTGAACCGGGTACTTCGTAGAGAGGCCTTGCAAAACCCTTTGCGCCCAAAGTACAACGTGAGGAAGCTAAAGACCTTCCTGACCCCCACTGCCCATCTGATTCACCGCGTATACCGCAGCCCTGTCGCCTGGATCGGGTGGTCGGTTTGGGCTTGGCCATGCCACCTTGAAAATGCCGCCCCACCTCTGGCCCACGTTGTCCGCCGCGATCTTCATGTTCACCAGCATCCCGCCATCCTTCACTAGGAACTCGTCCTTGAACACGAGCCCCGTCGGACCCAACTCCGAGAGTTCCTCGTTCAGTTCTCGGAAGGTGTCAACCTGCTTCACCGGTTCGCTTGTCCCAACAAGCTGCAGGGCGTGGCACATGGGGATGGGCAAGACCACATCCTTGCTCTGCATGAGCACCGGCGTAGTCAACCCCACGAGCTCCAGCTTCCAAAGGTAAGGGGAAGTGGCTGGTGAGGGAGTAGTTGGGCATGCCGGACATGGCGGGCTTGCTGTCCACCACGTTGTGGAGGGTGTCGAGGTGGGGCTGCTTGAAGGGGTACTTGTCCTTTCCGCCCTTCTTGGTGGTGGGCGTGTGGGCAGGGAAGAGGAGCGTGGTGCCCTCCATCCCGACATGACGCCGTTGCGTCTTGCTGACGGCGGGGTTCGCCCGTCCGGTGCAGGTCAGGATGACATCATCCACGTCGTGGGCGTGCAGCCGGACCTGCAGGATCGGCACCTCGGGGTTGTCGTCCAGAGGCCGTGCAGCCAATCGGTGAGGGCGCAGGGCTGCTTGTCGGTGTTTTTGCGTCCGAGGTGCAAAGTGTGCAGGCGCGCAAAAGGCGCCTTTTGCATACGCAAGAATGGGGTAAAGGAAGCATTTGCAATGCCATGGGACCGAGTGGGTCAGAACTATGCATGCTACACTCGCACACGTAACGCCCCTGGTTCGAACCCCACACACTAAAGAATTGAAACATGTGTGCAGGCCATTGAAGAATGCCGCGAAGAAGTTGAAAAGGTTGAAGATGAATGAAAAGTTTAACTTGAAGAACCGCAACCACCCAAACAGGCGCTCACGACAGGCAGACAACAAAACACCCACCGGTGACCCTCTCTTTTGAAATGAGTGACACATTGCCGTTGAAAACAATTGATTGACAACAACACAATCCCCCCGGGCCCACCAATGATCCTCACATTTGAAATCAATGACACATTGACGTTGAAAAAAAATGAATGACAGCAACACAATTCCCCACAAGCCCACCGGTGACGCTCACTTTTGAAACGAATGACACATTGACGTTGAGTATAAATGAATGACAACAACACAGATCCCCCAAGGCCCACCGGTGACCCTTACTTCTGAAATGTAACACACGTTGGCGGGAAAACTAAATGAATGACAACAACACAGTTGCCTCCGGGTGACCTGCAAGTCAGCAATCACCATCTTCCACCTACACCATCACCATCTGATCACCATCTCCGAGCAACACCATCACCATCCGATCACCATCACCCACCAACACCATCACCATCCGATCGGCATCTCCCACAAACAACATCACCATCCAATCGCCATCTCCCACTAACAACATCAGCATCCGATCACCATCACTCACCAACAACATCACCATCCGATCACCGGCGGCCACCTCACCGGGCCCCAGATCCCTGAGACCGTCAGGTGCTCGGTTGCCCCTTTCTTCCTCGGCGGTTGGAGGGCGTCTCTGACCTCGTACTTCTTGAGCAGCCAGTCCAGCGCCTCTGCAGAGGACGGAGGGGGCGCAGCCTCCTTGTCGGCTCGCTTGAGGCTGTCCTCAAGCAAAACTGTGGCCGTTGCTGCTTGCTGCAGTCCCGTGCGCAACTCAACGGCACACTGCGTCAGCCAGGCCTTGTCCTCCGCGGCAATCGCGTCCTGCTCAGGCTCAGGAGCGGTGCGCTTCGTCCCAGGCTGCCCACGCGCAGACTCCAGCTCGTCCAGCAACTTCTTCTCCCGGGTGCGCCAACCCGATTCCGACTTGTTGGCCGTGCCACGCCCCGCCAGCAGCTAGCTATCCCGCTCCTTCAGCAGCGCATCGGCCTTCTCCCTCTCACGATGCACAGCAACTAGTTGTGCGTCGCCGTCCGACACCTGCTCCTCCAGCAACCGCACCTTCCCCTTTAGCAACTCATTCTCCGACTGCAGCCGCAGCAGCTTGGAGGTTTGGCGAGCCGGAGTGACACCCGGCGCCTTTCCGGGCGCCTTGGGGGGGGCGGCCGCCCGACCTTTTCCTAGGGACGGCGGAAGATTTTTTTCGAACAGAGGCTTCCGACGCCACATCCTCGCCCCGGGCCGGCTTCCGTGCCTCAGCCTCCACCTTCCGCGACATGTTGCTGCGCGCTTCCTTCTCCCACCTCAGCCAAAAGGCTTCCAGACTCGCAGTGTGTGCCACCGTTTGCGCCACACCACCAACCTCACGTTACGCTGGTACGCCACCTCCAATTTCACTTTGTGGCACCCCACGTACTTTCTATGGCTAGCCACGCTTGTCCTGGGTGCACAGGAGGGCCCACGTGTGCGAGCTGGGTGGCCGCATGTGCAGGAAGGGAACAAGGAGCACTTTCTCCTCTTGCCGCTTCTTGTGTTTCACCCAAAACGAGCAAAACAACGTCACCGATGGACGTGCCGCCCCCCGTCCAGACCGACCACCAGTATTGGCGCCCAAGGGCAGCACCGAAATACCCCAAAAGATCTTCCAGTGGAGGATCCCAGCACGATCCTCCAAAAACACCATTCCCGCCTCCACATTGGCAACCTTGCCATACCCATGCACGTACCGAACGTCCAAATCACCGACTTCCGGATACGCCACCATATCGGCGCCTTTACCAGCAAGGCCACTGTCTCCGGGTCGGGCTCCAGCACCAGCTCCGGCTCCCAACCCAGCACTGCTGTTGGCGGGCGCGGGATCCACCAACGCGAAGGGCAAGACGTTCACAGGACTGTAAAAGATATGAAGGAAATGCATGGTTTCACACATCAAACAAGGCAACAATACGAATGGCATGTTGTTCTGTACCCTGCTCCTCCAGCAACCGCACCTTCCCCTTTAGCAACTCATTCTCCGACTGCAGCCGCAGCAGCTTGGAGGTTTGGCGAGCCGGAGTGACACCCGGCGCCTTTCCGGGCGCCTTGGGGGGGGCAGCCGCCCGACCTTTTCCCAGGGACGGCGGAAGATTTTTTTAGAACAGAGGCTTCCGACGCCACATCCTCGCCCCGGGCCGGCTTCCGTGCCTCAGCCTCCACCTTCCGCGACATGTTGCTGCGCGCTTCCTTCTCCCACCTCAGCCAAAAGGCTTCCAGACTCGCAGTGTGTGCCACCGTTTGCGCCACACCACCAACCTCACGTTTCGCTGGTACGCCACCTCCAATTTCACTTTTCCGGCACACCACGTACTTTCTACGGCTAGCCACGCTTGTCCTGGGTGCACAGGAGGGCCCACGTGTGCGAGCTGGGTGGCCGCATGTGCAGGAAGGGAACAAGGAGCACTTTTTCCTCTTGCCGCTTCTGGTGTTTCACCCAAAACGAGCAAAACAACGTCACCGATGGACGTGCCGCCCCCCGTCTAGACCAACCACCAGTATTGGCGCCCAAGGGCAGCACCGAAATACCCCGGAAGATCTTCCAATGGAGGATCCCAGCACGATCCTCCAAAAACACCATTCTCGCCTCCACATTGGCAACCTTGCCATACCCATGCACGCACCGAACGTCCAAATCACCGACTTCCGGATACGCCACCATATCGGCGCCTTTACCAGCAAGGCCACCACTGTCTCCGGGTTGGGCTCCAGCACCAGCTCCGGCTCCCAACCCAGCACTGCCGTTGGCGGGCCCGGGATCCACCAACGCGAAGGGCAAGACGTTCACAGGACTGTAAAAGATATGAAGGAAATGCATGGATTTACTTGAATTTTGCGTGCGCAAATGACACATTTTGCGTCCCACGTTGAGATTAGGTGAACACGCAAATACATGAATTTGCGCACGTAAATGACCTATTTTGCGTCACAGGTTGAAATCAAGCAAGCACGTAAATACGCTATTTTGCGTGCCTAAATGACCTAATTTGCGCCCTCGCCATGCGTACAGCCGATGCGCAAACGATGCATTTTACGCGCGCAAAAACGGGGTAATTACACACCTTCTCCACACATGGGGATTTGTATTCCTTCTTCTTGTTGTGATACTCGACCTTGCCGTCCGAGTCGGCTTGCATGCTGGGCATTGCGGCGGTATGGTGCATCGCCATTGAAGCCCAATGCATCTCAGTGGCAGTGGCTGCACGTGTGACGACGAGGCTGCTGGGACAGAACCCAAGGTAGACGCCGCCATGGGACGGGGGATCCACCACCGATGGTACCAGGGCATCGAGCACTGCTCGGCATTCTCCTCCTCTGGCCCCGGTCCCTCCATCCTAAATGGGCACACGCTGATGGCGGCGGTCCCAACCCCACTCCCAATGCCCAACATGTCACCCATGTAGGGGACCATCTTCTCCATCCCTAGGGGCGTTTTCAGGGGCGCCGACCAACTCAACCTTGGGGCGGGTGGTGCAGGCCGCTGCAAATCATTGCCCGAAGAGGTTGATCGGGGGGTCGTCCGCCGCCTCTCCCACCTCCGGTACCTCCGCCTCAACGGACATCAGGTCCGGGACATTCTCCGGTTCCACCACATTTGGGGGTGTGCGGAATTTTTGTGGCACAAAGGGGCAAAAAATCGTCCTCCCCGGCCCGCAAGCTCCACGAGCAGACGATGGATCAACGTTCCATCCATCAGAAGAACACTGCCACGCTTTTGTTCTACCACGTGCCACGAGTTCGGCGTGTGGTAGCCATGGCTTGTCCCCGGTGCAATTTGCAAAGATTTTTCTGGGGGATCGTCCTGCAAGGATATTCCTTTGTCTACCACGCGCAGAACGGAATCGACGTTTTTTGTTCGTCAAAAACGAATCCATAAAGTTTTGTTGTTCCGGGGGGTTTTCGAACGTGCCGAACATCGTGGAAGCATCGGTTTTGTTCATTTCCACCGTTTTCCATGTGAGAAGCGTATCGTGCCGTTGCCTCTATCTTGGCTTTCGTGCTCCGTGTGCGGCGCGTGTTACGCGTGTTGCGTGTTCTAAGCGTTCGATTCTAGGTGTGCCTCTGGAAACCGAATAACTCGTTTCGCATATCCGTGCAAGGCGTGTTCCGCGTTCTGCACGTAACGAACATCACGCTTTTGGAGGCCGGAACCCACGTTTTGTGCGAGCTACGCGTCCTCCTGTACCTCAGCCCGTTCTTTATGCCCACACCACTTTTCCCGGACAGCCACAAGCAGTGGCTGGCCAAGGGGGGCCACCTGGGCAGTTAGGGAAGCGCGGCCACGTTGAAGCACAACGCGTTCATCGTGTTCCAGATCAAACAGCAGACATGTATGTGATTGTTCAATGGGGTGGAGTACGGGTGTTGTGCCTTTGGATGTCTCCCACGTCGATGTCGTTCCTTTTACTTTTTTTGTTTCTGCTTCTGGTTCGTGCCACACATTTTTGCACATCTGGGTGGCACGCAGCTTGGGTCAACCGCAAGAAAGTAGGCAGCAAGGATCACCGAGAGGATGAGATGTACCTCACCAACGTGACCGCATATCAAGTATGCATGCATGACAAGTGCCATTATGTTTTGTATGGTCGCACCGTGACAGTCCCTAGTCTCCATTTTCGATAAGCTGCTTACCCCACCAACTGCCTGCAGATTAAGATGAAGAAAGGAAAGCCCCGTGATCCCGCAAAAGTCCACTTGGGCTTGGGGACTTGGGGACAAGCTCCCACTCCCTTGTGGGCCAAAGGGAGTGTGGGGGGAGCTTGGTTTCGGGGTCGTCAGTGCATCCACAAGGGGGAGGCTGGTGGTGAACCACCTGATCGAGCACCATTTTTTGAGTGCTGTGCAGCTGGACAGTCTTTTGGAAGATCTGGATAGGGTGCCTCTCTCAGAGAGGGCACCCATGTTCAATGAGAACCCCCCCATTGTGGGCAGGCCCCAAGATTTTGGGACCCGCCGCAGAGTGTATGCCAACTATGGGGGTGGCAACCACCACAAGCACACCCCCCACAAGAAGACCCACACAAGAAGTGTGACCCCTGATAGACGGCCGGGGGACTACCAACATGCAGCATGCCGCATTCTAAATGGCATTGCAAAGCGCACTGAGACCACCCTTCAGGCCCTCCCCCTGGGTACCCTTGGTAAGGCCCAAGCTCTTGCAGCTTTGCAGGGCTTCAAACAAGCCCTGAAGGATGAGACCTCAGGCATCCCTCTGAGGGAAGGTCTCCCCTCGGCCTCAAGGGCCGACGAAAAAGATTTTGATGTTACAAGCACCAAAGTTTTCCTAACCTCCCCGGCCTTCCAAAGGCAATTTGTGGATTGCCTCAAAGATCATGTCCCCACAGTGAGGAGCCCTGGTCAAAGTGCAAAATCCCCAAGAATGCCGCGCCAAGCCGGATGGATGGTTCGAGCACACAAAGGTTGTTCTGGGCGTGCTGCGTGTTGCATCTGTACGTGATTCTGCCCCGTGTCATAAGCGTGTTGCGCGTTCTGCGCGTTCCGGTGATGTGCCTCTCATTCCGCCTCTGGGGGCGCCACCACCGTGTTACGCGTGCTGCGCGTGTTGCAGATCCAAGCGAACCGGTTGTGGACCTGGTTGGAGGGCGAAGAAGAAGAGAGTGAGGAGGACGAGGACGAGGAGGCATCAGCGGACGACGGAGACGAGGAGGAGGAAGAGGAGACCGCAGAGGAAGACGACGACGAGCCATTGACACCCCATGGCAAGAAGCTGGCCCGAGGCACAGTGAAGAAGGAGCATTCCGAGGACGAGCCAAAGGACACTGTTGTGCCGGAGAAACACTCTTCTTCTTCCGCAAAGGCAGCACGGTCCACCATGCTGGAGGTCAAACAGGACCCGCAGACAATGGCAGAGACGAAGAAGCGGAAGTCGGAGGAGCGGAGCCCGCCCAAGGTGCCACCGAAGAAGTCCAAGGCGGAGATGCCCAAGAAAAAGAAGGACAAGGACAAGCCGGCCCGTGGGCACATGTCCATTGCGATCGGCGGGAAGGGCCCGCAGAAGAGCATCAACGCCGCACCGACAAGAGCAGAGCAGTTCCAGCATGAAGGCGGGTACGACCGTGATCTGGACATAATGCAGAGAATCTTGGAGACGCACTTCAATGCGACCGTGGGCCGCTTGGTGATGCACTACAAGGACTGCTTATCGGAGGAACCCAAGTCCAGGCAAGAGATCAGGCTGGCAGTGCTGCTGCACAATAGTGTCCGGGCCGTGAGCGTGCAAAGCGTGCTGAGATTCGGGACCAAGAACGCCCAGCCATCGCGTGGGGTGGATGGCGTCAACTAGATGGCCCTCCAGATGCGCCAGATGGGACGTCACATGACGTGGTCGCATACGGTGCGCGCGTTCGTCCTTCGGTACGCCGTGGTCAACGCATACGCGACTTGCCGGTCCCTTGGGGGGCCCAAACGGGTACCATGTTTGGCTGGCAGTGGGACTTAATCTGGCGCCGCTTTTTGTACAGTGGCAGGGGCCAAGCCCATCCACGTGCCGATGCGGATGCCGGGCCGCCGGGTGTGCACCCATTGCAACCGGGGCAAGACCCACTACGTTTGTTGTGGGTGCGGCAAGTGGCACCATGTGGGGTGCTTTGCCGTGGCACATGGGGTGACCGGGGTGGTAGAGGCGGATGTGGAGGAGGAGAGCGACGAGGCCGAGGAGGATGGAAGCGAGAGGGAAGAGAGTGAGGATGACACGGGGGAGGAGAGTGCCGAGGAGGGGGAGGAGAATGAGGAGGAAGAGAGTGAGGAGGAGGAGGAGGGTGACGGGGAAGAGGACGAGGACATGGAGGATGACGAAGATTAGGAAGGAGAAGGTGGTGGAGGGCGGGGGTGGTGGAATCGTGAACTTCATGGCCGCCAAGCCTCTGCCATCCATACCCGTGGGACCAGTGCGAACCTTGGGGGACAACCGCGTAGGCTGGATACCCAAACTGCGAGGACGCGGCCCCCCAAAAGTGCGCGCGTGTGCAATAGTGACGTGCTCCGCGTGGTACGCGTTTTGCGCGTGCCGAAAGTCTGCTTCTAAGTCTGCCTCTAGAACGCCGTGGTGCGCGTTTTGCGCGTTCTGCGCGTGATGCGTGTGTTGTTTGCGTTCTGCACGTGCTGCGCGTGCTGCGTGTTATGAAGCAACACGCGCAGCACGTATTGTGCCGCGCGGAGCGCTTCCGGGCAGAAACGTCCCCTCTGTAGACAATGGAATATGAAAACCACCCTCGTGTCCCAGGCACCCCGCAACGTAAGCATGAAATCGCGGTGCGGCCATTGATAGCCCATCCAGTGGGGGGCCTCCTTCCGTTCCACCAACCGGGGCTACCTATCCTCTAGGTCATCTAGCATCGGGAAAAGGTGTACCCAAATACGCAGCAAGCGCCACCTGAGTTCCGAGGGGAGCCACTTGTTCACCGTTCCCGGGGCGGTCTACCGGCGCCCACCACCTTGGTTGTGGCCCTAAAGGAGAATGTCTTCCCAATTCTCCTCTCCCTCCAGCTGCACGGCACACAACTGATACACCTGGTCCGGTGGCAGAATGTCCTCCACCAAACGCTAGCCTGTGGCCTCATACTCCTCGGAGGTCCTAGAGGGCGGATCCGGCAACACATGCCAAGACACGGGGTATTTCATTGCGATGTCTGGCGACGGACAACCCATGCCAAGCGCAAAAAATGCGTCTTGTGATACAAAAATTGTCGGTTGCGTCGAATCAGGGATGGCCGGTCCTTCCAAGGTCTCGCGCCGACCCATGGACTGAATCGCTCCGTAGGCCGATCAGTCCGAAAATTTGGACTCCCGGAAAAAAAATGTGCGTGTCCGTATCGAGGCGCTCTTCCCAATGTTTCACCTTGACGGGGTCTGACCACATCCGTCGGTTACCGGCCTTCTTTTCCCGGACCGCATCTTGCCCATGGTACACCGACACATATTGCCGTTGGGGGCCTTGGGCACGTTGCATCATGGCAAACAATTGCGTCAACATCTCTGCTAGGTTGCAGGATTGTCCGCATTGGGCAGGGCTCAACCGGTGGTATAGGCCCAGAGCAGTGTGGTAGCCAAAGGAATATCCTTGCCCTCTGGCGTTTGCGATATCTTGTAGCCATGTGGTCAGTGTCCTATTTGCTGTAACTAGGAAGTAAAGGCCCAAAGTGTTTCTCACGAAAAAACCAGGTAAAAACCACGGAAAATGGGCAAAAATTCAATAACTTGCTTTCTGCATGTTTGCTCGCTCAAAGCAACCGGACCGGCCTGCAGGTCGACCCTCAACAAATATTTCAAGGGTTCACCGTTTTCCTCGTGCAATTTTTGCAGCCGCTCTCTCACCGAGCAAACATCCTCGGGGATAGCCGGCAACCCCTTCATCTCGTTCACCGAGAGTGCACAATCCAACACCCGGATACCATTTCCCGCCACATTTTCCACACCCACCACCTTGACATACTCATCAACAACCTCCTTGGTGGGCTCGTGGGCACTGCGGGCGAGAGGGGCGGGCTTGGCCGGTGGATGCAGGTCCCCGGGGGCTTGGACAGCGGCCTTGGCTTTGGACTTCTTGCCAGGCATGTCCCATGAAAGAGAAGCCCCTAAGAGTGAAGAGGCAATTACACGAATTTTGCGTGCGCAAAAGGCCTAATTTGCGTACGCAACGGAATTCACTTGACAAGTAAATACACCCTTTTACGTGCGTAAATTACCCTTTTTGCGTCCGAGCTAAACTTGTAGTCACCACGCAAATACACCCTTTTACGCGCGCAAAAACACAGCAAAGGACAATGACTGCATGTACATGGGGGTGGTGTGGTGCGGGACACATAAAAGTGGCAAAACTCCTCCGTTTTAACCCATATTTCAGCCTATTTGCATACAAATGTGTCCTTCACACATGTTCAGAGACACTTTGGAGCACTTCGTGATACTTGTCTCCCCTACCCGCCTTTGCGCGCCCGTTGCACCGTGCGCGCCACCACACACCATGCACAAACCACACACACAGAGACACAGACTTTGCTTCCCATGTCCTCTTGGGTGTTTGAATGATGCCTCATGGGTTAGATGCACAGTTACTACGTAAAACGATCCGGTCCGAACAGCTTCATGCAGACCGGTCAAACCCGTCTTCCGAACCTGACTCCCGGTCCCCTGCTTCGTGTTGTCTTTTCATAGGACCGGTCACACCGCTTTGCTCTTCATTGTTGCTTAGTGTTCTATAATGCCTGTTTCAGGGCCCGGCTCCAAGATCCCTGGCGTGAAGGATGGAGAGACGCCCGTGCCCACCTCGTTCAAGAAGTTAAGGGCCGGTGACCGCGTCGTTGTGTTGTTGAAGGGCTCCCAGGCGGCCGTTGCATCCGGAAGTGCGAGAGCCAAGGTTTGGGCAAGATATCGTTGTCAGCTACAAGCTATTACATCCAAGATGCAAAGACCGGTGCCATCGGGAAACAACTCCAAAGGCGACATGGACTTTATTTCGGAGGACGTCATCGGAACTTGGGTCACTTCGGAAGCGAAGACTTCTACTCCGGGGCAGCGAATTGCGGCCCGAGCAGCGCCTTCCCGGAAACAGAAAGTGGAAGAGGATGACGAAGACCAGGACGAAGACGAGGACGAAGACGAGGAAGAGAACGAGGACGAAAAGGAGGAAGAAGAGTGACGGAGATCCCGGAAGAAACGGCAAAGGAGGAAGAGAAAGAGAGGAAGAAAAGGAAGCCGGCGAAGGCGAAGCACACCAACAAAAAGCGGAAGCCGGTCTCTTTTTTCCGTGAATTGAAATCCGAGGGTTCTGAGGCCGCCGTCCCGCCCCGTACAAGCGAGAAAGGCAAGAAGGCCCCTTCCGCGGACGAAGAGAGATCGGTGGAAGAGGTGCGCATGAACAATGCGTTGGAGGACTATTGCACCACCTTGACCAAGCTTGGGCAACACATACGCCAATGCCTTCGTGGCCAACCCCAATGCAAGACACTTTCGGCGGCAGCCCTACAGTTGATGTTGGAGTGCCCGAACAGCATTCTTCGTGGTTCTTTGTGTATTCGGTCGGATTACATCGTTGCACGGCGCAAGTGCATGGATTCGCTTCGTCAAGTTGGTTGTCCCCAATACGAGGAATACGCAGATGCGCGTGTTAATGTGGTCTAGATCGGTTGATGCAGGGACCACTCCGACCGGTCTGTGCACGCTGTTTCCAACCGTTCGGGCTGGTCCACTTTAGCACACTTCAGCCGAAGACCGGTCGGACCGGTCTGTGCAAACTTTCGTAAACCGGTCGGACCGGTACACTTCAGAACACTTTGCACAAAGACCTGTCGGACCGGTGTTTGCGAACCGTCGCAAAACTTTCAGACCGCTCCACTTCAGCCCGTTTTGTTCCATTTTTCTATAGAGAAGGTCTTGACTTCGGCCACAACGTGTGCCAAGTGCCTGGGGGTCAGGGATGAGCCGCCCGACATGGACATGGCCATGCCCGCCGCGCCCGACCCCGGGCCCGCCACGCACAACCCAGGGCGGCACATCACCAGCGCCCCAACCGCCGCAAAGACCGGTAACCCGGACATCCCGGTGCACGTGCAGACCATGGACCAGCTCACGACCCCACAAGTGCGGGAGAAGTTCATGGCCCTCAAATGAGAATTGCAACGCACCGAGTTGGAGCTCGTACCGGTATGAAAACATTCCTTAACGGCCGTTTGTGGTACTTTGCGCAACTCGCTGCCCTCTACGCCGCGCCACTTTTAGGTCCGTTGGGGTTGCCTTTCTAAGAGTGATTGGCATGAACCACAAGCCGAAACCAAGACGTCGGGGGAGCAGATTCAGGAGATGCGGACAGTCGGTTGGTTCCATCAACAATCGGAGAAGGTGAGGTTGGCCGAGGAAGAAGAGGAGTGCCACCGGCATGAACGAGAAGAAGAAGAAACAATCCAAGCCCAACGTGAATTGGAGGTGTGTGTCCGTTGATGGGCTAGCATGCATGTGCGCGTGGATGGAGTCACCACTGTGTTGCCGGTCTGCAAGAGGCCTAACGGCGTGAGGAGGCCGTGCGTGCGCGCAAAAGAGAGGATGCAGAGACCGCGCTCTTGGAGGAGAAATTCCATCAATTGCAAAAGGAGTTGGACGAGGCACGCAGACCAAGGTGGACAAATCTAAGGAGCCGACTCCGGAACCGGTGCCCCAGCACACGGACAATGGGCAGGAAGTGGAAGGTGAGCAGGAAGGCGCAGAGGAGCGCCCAGTCAGAACCCGGAACTCAGGCATGTATGTGCTTTACTGTGTTCTAAAGTGTGCTAATTAAAGTGAAGCGGTCCAAACAGTTTGCAAAGACCTAGATGATTAGCGCAAAACAACTGGCCTTCGGCCAGGGAGTGGTTGTCACGGGGGGCTACTGGTCCTATCCTGCGATGCAATGCGGGGCAACTGTGACAATTGCTCTCACACACCAACCCCCCCTTCTTTTTTTTTTTTGCAGTGAGGAGGTAATAAACTGTTCTAAAGTGTGCTCAAGTGTGCTGAAGTGAGGCGGTCCGAGCGGTTTAGGACAGTTGGCAAAGACCGGTCCGACTAGTCTGTGAACGAAGTGTCACAAAGTGTACCGGTGCGAACGGTTTAGGACAGTCTGCAAAGACCGGTGCGACCGGTCTGTGATTGAAGTGTCACGAAGTGTACCAATTCAAACGGTTCAGGAGAGTTTGCAAAGACCGTTCCGACCGGTCTCTGAACGAAGTGTCAGGGAAGTATACCGCTCCGAACGGTTTAAGACAGTTGGCAAAGACCGGTCCGACCAGTCTGTGAACGAAGTGTCACGAAGTGTACCGGTCCGGTCGTTATGAACCACTTTACTTACTGCTTCTACATTTGTCGCAAGAGCCCTCCACTCGGGCACTGCAACTTCATGGCATGCATGCGGCATCCGCTGCTGTTGCAGCCGGGATTCCGGGGATGAAATTCACTGCGGCCTTCGCCGCACAACAGGCGCGACTCGCGCTGCAGCCGGAGGCGCGCAAAGAGAAGAACGGGGATGAGAAGAAAGAGAACGGGAGTGAGTAACTCGTTTGCCTCGTTTTTGCGCTCAACTTGGGCCGATCATTTTTTCGACGAACTGTTTTGGTCGGTCCTGCAGGTGTGGCCGATTGGCCGTATGTTCTTGCAATGGCTGATGGGACACCAGAAACATGCGCAACATTTTGTTCCATGTTTGTCTACTGCGTGTTTGGTTTGCCGGGTGCACTTAATTCAGTTTGGAATCAAAAAGTAGCAGAGAACTCAAAGAAAGTCTAAAGTGTTCTCAAGTGAAGCGGTCCGAACGGTTTTGGAGTAGTTTGCAAAGACCGGTCCGACCGGTATGTGGATGTAGTGGTCTAAAGTGAAGCAGTCCAAACGGTTTAGAGTAGTTTGCAAACACCGGTCGGACCGGACTGTGGATAAACTGTTCTAAAGTGTTCTGGTCCGAACGTTTACTGTTGTTCACGAAGTACACCAAGGGCACTGGTTCGGACAAGCATGTGTTTGTTTTTTTAGGCATGCCTGCTGATCAACCATGGGAACCAAGACCCCTGGCCCCCCTAGAGGCCCTATGGGATTTTGGACACAAAGTCCGCAAAGGGCGCAGCCTCCTCGAGGGCGCTGAGGATGATAGGACCCCCGTTGCGGTCTAGAACTTCATGTTCCGGCCAATGTTGGAAGCAATGACGTTGTGTTTGCAAGAGGCCAACCGGGTAGACCTAGTGGACGTTCCTCCCCGCTACGTGCTGTTTCGGATTGGCTTGGGCATGCTGCAGCCGTGCAGAATAGATGACGTGTGGGACAAACAGAGTATGCACTACAATGCATACACGGCGAAACTGTTTCCAAGCAGGAGAAATTTTTATGTGGTGCGGCGACTTGCGGACTGGATGCAGATGCGTTGATTGAGTTGTGCACGGTGCATTGGCAGGCGAATGGGAACTAGGTGACGTGGTGTGCGGGGATGAGACCGTGGTGCCCCACAAGGGGTTGTTTGTTATCCGCCAATTCATGCCACGGAAGCCTCACAACACGGGGGTGAAATTGTATGCATTGTGAGACGCACAAAGCCATTACATTTGGCACGTGTATGTGTACCGTGGTGCAGCCCCTCGTGTGGGTCCGGAGACCCGCAGCTCCGGAGAGCCGGTTTGCAAGCCACTACAATGCCTTTGAAATCGTGCAACTTTGGAATGATGAAACCCCACCCGGAAAGGTGCTATCGGCGGACTCATTCTTCGGATCTCATGATGCGGCGGCGATGATAAGTGCACAAAGGCGTCCGTTTTTGATGCTAACATCCACAAGTGCTTCGGTGCAAGATGGGAATGTTGGATGAGACCCAGGGAGTGTGCACATGGTGGTACATAAGGAACGTCGGTATGCACTCTCCATATACAAGAACCTAAAAGTGGGGCGCAAGCTAGCAAAGGTGGTACCACTTCTAAACAATTGCTTGACCGGAGGTCCGCTCCCACACCGAAATGGACGATGCCGCCAACCGGGGATAATTGCTAACTATCGTAGGTTGGGGGTGGATACCTTTAACCAAATGTGCTTGCAATACCGGGAGGAGCACCGGTTTCAATCGTGGTGCAAAGCACTTGGGGGGACGGTGTTACGGATAGCGGCAACGAATGCATTTACGTCATGCCAAGCGTTGCGCCTTAGTCCGGGAGGTGAAACAATGTTTGACCGGCAAGGGAGGTTGATGAGATACATTTTTCCGGCACGGCTACCTGACGTTGCGGACAAGCATTTACCAATAGTGGTTGGGAAACGGGGCTCTTGTGTACATTGTGGCATGTGCACCACTCGATACATGTGCAAAGCATGTGTGTGCTATCTACACATTGAATGCTTTGCGGACCATCATGAATGAACCATGAATAGATGTCTTCTGGGGATTAACTCCCCTGTATCGCAATGTTTGTGCAAAGGCGTGAACACCCACAGTACAACACACCAACACACACACCACACACGTGCGGATACACGCACTACACACGCATCACTGAGTGCAAAGTGCTCCAAAGTGTGCTAAAGTGTGCTAAAGTGGTCCGGTCCGTTCAGTTTGCCAAGACCGGTCGGACCGGTCCGACCGGTCTCCCCGAACCAACTGGTTGGCTACAGAAAGCTAAAGTGGCGCAAAACGGTCTCAACTGAACTGTTGGTGATTTTGCCTAGCCGAAAAGGTGCGTCAAAGAATGGTGGACCGGTTGTGAAAGCGTTCGCATACGGTAGCCAAAGGAATATGCTGCAAAGCAGGTTTCAACACTTGCTACGGAGGCTATTGGCCACGTAGGCCATAAGCCATTCGAACGGTTTTTTCATTGAGCCCAGAGTCATGCGAAATCCACATGGGGCATTCATTTGTCGAGGCGGCTAATCATCGGAGTTCGTCGCAGGACGAGCAAGTGCTCAAACAGGTGCGGTCGGTCCTCAAGCGCTCCATGTTACACATTGACCTCCCACTTGTTGTGGCCACGTGGTACATACAAGCACTGATTGTTTTGCCCAACTCTTGACTGTCCCTAGCGGTAGCTGTTCCTCCTCTGTTGCGCCGACAAGCAACAGATGTGCTTAGGGGATGCGAGTATGCCAGGATGCCAGGTTTAAGGACAATGTGTAGATTTTTCTGATAAACATGACCAATGCCGTGACTGCAGTGGTCCAGCCAGCTATTTTTGAACTGTTGTGGTGTATGTACCAGGTCCCGCTTAAGTGGGAGGTGTATGGGGCCACTGTGCAACGGTGTGAGGCATCTATACCCCCTACCACGGCACTCCGGCTTCTTCGGAAGGGGGTGGTGCTCGACTTGAATGACTTTTGTCCTGAGGAGGCAGAATGGTTCAGGTGGCTACCTGCCTCGGCTCCGAATGCGGGGCCTTTGATGCAAGCGCACCTCCCTTCAGTGTTGCGGAAGTCGCTCTGGTGGCGTTTCTCTAGCGCGATGTTTATGCTAATTTTTGTTCTTTTCTCTGCGGCCGGGGTGTGCATGGTTACTTCCATCGCTCTGTGGTGTCCATAGCCTGGCGTTCCAAAATACATCGTAGGTATACGGGCCATAAATGGCAATTTGGTACTTTGCATACATGGAACATTGTGCAACCTGTGACATTGGTTTGATGAACCATGATGTAAATGAACTTTGGGATATCATTGGTTTGCATGAATTTGTTGCCTTATGCTTATGGTGAAGTTGCTCGTTTTGGGGTCATGAGTATACGGCCAGCTACCCCATTCCTAGAATACCTAGGTATACGGCCGTATACCTATAGGTATACGGCCGTGTACTCCGAGTAGGCGTCCGTATAGTGGGGGTATATTCCTTTGTCTACGGAGACATCATTTGTGACGAGAGACACATGAAATGTTCTAGGCGTTCTGGACGAATTTAAAAAAAGGTTCTACGACGCGCAAAACGTCCGGAACGCACAGAACGAATTGGTGTGGCTCCGGGGACACATGGAGAGCAACGCGTGGAATACGCGCGCAACGCGTACGACACGCACGACGTGTTGTGGAGCACAGTACCACTTTTGGGGGGGGGGGGGGGGTGGGCCGCGTCCTCACAGTTGGGTATCCAGCCTACGCGGTTGTTCCACCAGCGTTCGCACTGGTCCCATGGATAGGGATGGCACAGGCTCCGCCTCCATGATCGTCTCCTTCCGCCCCACCACGCCCATGACAGACTACACGTTGTGGGCGTCCCCGAAGCACTTGATGTGCATGTGCTTCCCGCACGCTCCACACGCCCAACGCGTACTCCCGTGGCGGCAATGCGTGCACAAAAAGCGGCTCGCAAAGCGCTTCGGTGCATGCACCGTAGGGACCGCAGCGGTTGGCGTTGTGTTGTTGAACTCCGCGCCGCTAAAGTACCGCTGCTTGAAGATGTCCCATTGGAATTCCCACATGGTGGTCTTGTCGTCCACCAATCCCAATGCCTGGGCGGTGGCAAAGGCATTGCCGGCCGCGTACCGCACCATGAACGCACGCACACCGTGGCTCCAGGTCATTTGCCTCCCCAATTGGCGCATTTGCAGCGCCATTTGGTTGGCCCCATCTACGGCAGGGGATAACTTCCGGTAGCACGCTACGACCGGAGGGAAAGGGTTCCCTCTCCGTTCTTTGGGCACCTCCTCCCCATACCAACAATTGGTAAGGAAGGGGACCAAGGGTGGGGGTTTGTGCCCCACCTTCGGGTTCTTGTACACGGCAAGTTCATAGTTCTTGTCGGCCACAATTGCCCGTGCCATGTCGCCCTCCTGGGTAAGGGCGGCCGGCCTTGTAAGGCCGGCATCTCGCTTATCACGCTTTGAAAGCATGAGAAACGGCCGACGTTGGGCCGCGAATTCCTCGGCAAGCCCATGACTTCCGAAGAAGCTGTCCGCACAAAGGACGGTGGACTGCGGGATCATCCTCGCCCATAGACGCATGATACCCTTAGCGTCGTACTTGCCGCAACATGACCCAAAGCGGCGGACCTTGCCGCGACGCCCCGTGTAGAGGTAGACGTTGAACACGTGACCCCCCCAATTGTCCGCGAGGACGTAAAATTCGATGCCCGTAGAATGGGGCTTACGGGCAATGTATTGCCGTAGCCCCAGGCATCGGCCACCACTATGGGGAACGACAGCCTCGTCCCCACAAACCGCCCCTCCAAATTCCCACGCAGCGCTCCATGTTGCGTTGCACTCCTC
Source organism: Eutreptiella sp. 'Long Island Sound 2002' (assembly GCA_964036045.1). Lineage (NCBI taxonomy): Eukaryota > Euglenozoa > Euglenophyceae > Eutreptiales > Eutreptiaceae > Eutreptiella > Eutreptiella sp. 'Long Island Sound 2002'. The sequence continues at coordinate 62,123,767 of OZ038379.1, forward strand.
AATCAAATCCGTCACATCGGTCCGTAATAACCGTTGTAGACGGTAGTAGGTTTCCCGGGGGAGTAGGGACGCTGTATACTTGTTGTACGCAAGGTGGTGCTTGTCCCAGATCCCGTCTACCTGCATGGGACGTACCATTCCCAAGCAGATTAGGAAATCATTGTACCTGCCAAGTGGGATGCAGGTGCTAGTGCTGTAGCACACGTACGACACATTGCACATGTTGTACGCGTGTACAATGCTGCCTCTACCATTGCCCCTTGGGGCCTAGAGACACGTTCTGCGTGTCAAATGCGTCCTACAACGATCTCAACCTAGCGTGTCCCAAAGCGATTTCACTCTGCGGAAACGGCGTGCACGTCGCGCACCACATACTTTTCTACCCACGGGAGCAGGGATCGATGGTTGGTTTCCAGTAGGATTGCACGCTGCAGGCCACATATGGGTTGCAGCATATACTCCCAATCTCATCTAGGGAATAGGCCCATAGTTTCGATCTTCCTGGTCGAACACCATGCTCCAGATTTGCGGCACAGTCCGGGCGCGGTAGGGGTCCTGATTGGAGCTTGTCCAATGCTGGCATGTTGATGAGCTGTGCAGACAGGAAGGGGGTGTCATGTAGGTGGGCTACATTAGCTGCAGAGCATGCATAACGCGACTAACACTAAACCTGTCCCCGGAGCCCTACACGGAGACAACGCCCGCGATGCTCTGAACGCGCACAACGACCGTACCTGATGCCGGGGACAGGAGGAGAGACAGCATGTGCAACACGTAGAGCACGAAGAACGCGGGGTCAGAATGTTTTTTCCGAGCAACAGCCCATGACAGTCATGAGCGACAAATACACACATATATATATATATATATATATATATATATATATATATATCCTCTAATCTACACCCCTCTCCCCACTCTAGGTGGCTCCACCACACGGCTCTAAGGTACGGGCGAAGGGCACAAAGTGGTGCATACATGTGGTGGAAGGGGCTAAACTCGATCAAAACGGGCTCAAAACGGGCTAAAAACACTTGTTTGAGCATCACAAATGGTCTGGGATCACTTTTGGGAAAACGCGTTTTTGACCCATTTTTGACCCATTTTTGGTCCCAAAATGGCCCATTTTCAAGGCATTTTGGGATTTTCCATGAGCCCAAACCTGTCGCCAGGGGCTCAAAATGGGCTAAAACCACTTGTTTGAGCATCATAAATGGTCCAGGATCACTTTTGGAAAAACGCGTCTTTCACCCATTTTTGACGCATTGTTGGTCCCAAAACGGCCCATTTTCAAGGTATTTTGGGATTTTCCATGGCCCAAAACGCGCCACCACGGGCTCAAAACGGCCTAAAAACACTTGTTTGAGCATCCCAAGTGGTCTAGAAACAACTTTGGAAAAAATCATTTTTTTCGCCCCGGGGACCCTGGTGGACCCACCTTTGGCCCCCACTGTGCGTGGGCTGGCCGGCCTTCCGGCTGCACCAAGTGACCACTGGTACGGGGGTCTACCTGGATCATTGGGCAATTCTGAGGCTTGGAAACCATAAAAAGTGGGGGGTTGCGGGTGGACTAGGTGCCCTCGGAATTCGGTTTTGAGCCACGTAGCCCAAGATACGGCCCGTTCTTGGTTTCGGGGTGCTGGTGCACATTGCGCAGTTTTTGGGGCTTTTTGGCGCCTTTTTGGGCCGTTTCTCGGACATATCGTGGAGTTAGAAGGCACCAAAGGTCCCTTGGTCACCAGAAAGTCAATCCGCACGTGGAGAGTAGCAGCCGTTTGCCTTCGTTTGGCTGTTTTGAACCCTTACTAGGGCTGTTTTGGGCTAAAAATGGCTATTTTTGGCCCAAAACTGCGCAGATTTGGGAGGGCACCTCCCGACTTGGCGCCACCGCCCGAGGCCGCCACCGGTGAGTTTCTGGCTCAAAACTTGGATTTGGCAAGGCCACCACCTAGGCTCCAAGATGGCTACATGGGCAAATGATCCAAAGCGTTCGGACGGAGCAATGGCCAAAACGGCAAGGAAACGTGTTGTTGTTGTTGTTGTTGCTTGCTTGCTTGTTAGCTAGATTTAAGGGGAGAGGGGTGTAGTAATAATATATATATATATATATATATATATATAGTCATAGTCATAGTCATAGTCATAACCACTTATCATGCCGTCTACTGGAGTTACCGGGCATCTCGCGCCGACAGGTGGTTCCTGCCTCGCTCGATCCCGCGGGTCCCAGGGCTGCCTGAGGTGGCCCACAGCATGACGGAGGACCCAGAGGACCGGGGATACCGGTCAACCAGGCTTTGGGGGCAGTGGCGACTGCAAAGCGTTAGCATTAGCAACGGCGACGGACGCTGGCCTGTTTGTTCGCCGGGGGTAAGGGGGCAAGGCAAAGCAATGCAGCAGCAACGCAACAAGCAGAAAGCAAAGGCTTCTCCGTCGGGCGCAAGGCGGCAACCAAGGCACAAAGCAGCACGCATGCGGCGAAGCAAGAGCGGACTCTCCGTTGTTCGCGTACCCCCGCCACCGTGGAGACGTCCAGTACCCGTGACCCCACGTAATCCACTGTCAGTTGCGTACTCGTAAATACCCACCACCCCTGACTCCTCATATCCCACTGCCAGCACACAATAACCCTTTTATGCACAGCCACGATTTCTGGGAGGCTCCAGCCTAGCCTGGCCCTCAGCCTTCATCGCCCCTGTGTCCCAACAATGTACGCCGCCGACCCACCGCATCAGTCCCCTAGTATAGTACAGGCGCGTTGTACGGGTGGGGATCGCAGGCCAACATCTGCCGCAAGCAGACGTCGACGAATTGGTCCCATCCGTTGTCCCTGGCCGGACGGTCCACGTCCACGCGCGCCTGGAACGCCGCATACGTGTGCGGCCCGTGTCTGACGAGATCAGACACCGTGTCTACCAGGCGCCGGGCACGTCGCCGGAAGGCTGTCAACTCCGCGGGATTGGTGGGGACAGATAGCGGCATTTAGCTTACAAAGGCTGTGTGAGCTATGGACATGGCAGTGCGGGTGGACTCTGTGGCCCGTCCCACTCGCTGCCGGCCTTATGTTGCACGACACATTGCACGACACAGCTATCCTCCCCTCTTGCGCGCCCCCCCCCCCTTCCCTTTCGTGCTCCTTTGCCCCCGGTGTCGCCCCCTAGGTGTGCTCCTTGGTTCTACCCGGTTTTTGGTGGGTGTGTTGCCAGGCAGCGTTGGGGGGGCGCCCGACGCTGGCTCTGGTCCCTCCCTCCGGGAGTTTCCCCACCGGGGGGCCGATGCATGCACTCCCCGTCAGGGTGTAACTCTGTTGTACGGGCCGTCCATTTGTACCCGCTCCGTACAAATGGACCTGCGCCGTATCCAGGTACGTCGGCCCTTCCCCACACCGGGGTCGGGTACACTGTGGGTCTCCGGGGAGTCCTTGTGGGATAGGCGCGTCTCTTGCCTACCCCGATGGACGGTGTGCCCTACCCGCAGCCCCTCACAGGACACGAACCGCAGTACGTGCCGTGGGGAGTGCTCTTGGTCAAGCCCATTGGCCATCCCCCCAGGCCGGTGCCACCTCTGGCCGCTGGCCAACGGTCCCGGGCGTAACCCACCTTATTGCCTGCGCTCAGGTGGGGCCGATACGGACACCGGGGGGGCCCCCAAACCCCTGAGGATGGGTACCTCACCAGCGTCTTTTGCGGGCTCTTGTCACCCCAACCCCCCCCCGTTCGCTGCGGTGTTGGTCCCTGCCTCCCAGCTTTCTTCCCCAGGGGTGTCCCCCTTTCCCGCGCCCCTTGCCGTGCTTCCCGGCTCCTGCCGTGTCCCGTCTGCCCCTGCTGTCTGTCCCTGCTCTGGCGCGCTGTTGTCCTTTGTTTTTTTTTTACCTCTACCGCTCGCCACTCGTCTCTCCCCCCAGTTTCGGTCTGTCCTTTGCCCCCCCCCATGTCCCCTCGCTGTCTCATCGTTGTCCTCGCCCCTTTCTTGGGTGGGTGGAGGAGAAGGGGGTGGGGGGGGGGGGCGTCCTCGCTGTCCGTCCTTTGGCGTAAGCACGTCGCAAGCACGGCGCAGGCACGAGGCGCGGCACTTGTCACTCTGCAGGGGGGGGGGGGCTTGCCGTGTGGCTCCCGTCGTCGCCCTTCCTACCCTGCGTTCGCATCCCCGGTGCCCCCCCCGCTGGGGCATGCACGGCGCGTGCTTCCTACGGGCACGGTCATGTGGTCCGTCCCGCACCCTCTCTCCGCTGCCTCCCCACCTTGCCGCTTTGTCCTCGGGGGGGCGGGGGGGGCGCTGTCCGCCCCTCCCTACCTTCATCCCCCACCCTTGGGGGGGCGGTGGTGTGTGGGGGGGGGGGGGAGCCTTGTCGTCATCCCTTCGTTGCACGCATGTCGCAGGCACGGCGCAGGCACGAGGCGCGGCACCTGTCCCTCTGCAGGGGGGGGGGCATGCCTTGTGGCTCCCGTCGTCGCCCTTCCTACCCTGCGTTCGCACCCCCGGTGGTCCCCCCGCTGGGGCTTGCACGGCGCGTGCTCTCTACGGGCACGGTCGTGTGGTCCATCCCGCACCCTCTCGCCGCTGCCTCCCCACCCTGCCGCTTTGTCCTCGGGGGGGGGGGGGGGCGCTTGTCGCCCCCCCCTACCTGCATCCCTCCCTTGGGGGGGCGGAGGTGTGTGGGGGGGGGGGGGCTTGTCGTCTTCCCTCCGCAGCACGCACGTCGCAAGCACGACGCAAGCATGGCGCAGGCACGAGGCGCGGCACTTGTCCCTCTGCAGGGGGGGGGGGCCCTGCCGTGTGTCACCCGTCGTCGCCCCTCCTACCCTACGTGCGCACCCCCCGGGGGGGCGGAAGTTTGTGGGGGGGGGCACCCTTGTCGTCGTCCCTTCGTTGCACGCATGTCGCAGGCACGACGCAAGCACGACGCAAGCATGGGGTGAGGCACTTGGCTGCAGCGGGGGGGGGGGGGTTTCTCCTTTGGGCCTTCCCGCCCTTCTCCATGGCATAGGCTCCGCACCCCAGGATCTCCAGCCGCTGTTGCCCCTTGGCGGTAGTCGCCACCTCTCCGCATGGTGCTCAGTGTCCCGTGCCTGCTCCCTCCTGTGCCCATACTTACTAGAGGAGGTACGTACCTGGGTGGAAACGGATGATGTGGAAAAGCGGGCAGCGGGGAGGACTTACCGTACGCCTCGAAGGCTTCTTGCGCCATCCGCCGCCCTGGTGGGAGGGCCCCTGTTTCGGCACTCAACAGCCCGGGGGGGGCCGACTGCCCATCCTCTCCCTGGTGCCTGTGTATCCACTTCCGAGCGGCCTGATACCGGTGCCGTGGTATCTGCCCGCTGGAAGTGGCGGCTACAAAGCGGCCGGGCGCTCTCGTCCTCCGGGCCTCTGCCACCCCCGAGCGCGATGGAGGCCCCTGAGGTCCTATGGCAGAGACGCGGGGAGACGGGCGGGGGATTCATTTGTGGCATCCCCTGGCCACCTAATTAATCAGCATAATCGCTGCCGCAGGGGGCCCACCGGATGGCGCCACTGGTGCCCGTCCCCTCTGCGCCACAATAACTGCAACAGGCGCAGGGGGTCCAGTGGATGGCGCCACTGGCGCGTTTCCCCTCTGCGCCACAGGTTTGGTCACCGCACAGGAGGCCCTACGGATGGCGCCGCAGGTGCCCGTCCCCCCGTGCCACTTCCTGCCTCCGGCGCCAGGCTTGGTCGACGTGACATGACACATGCATAAATGAGGTCAGAGTCGGTTTCAAGATGCGCACGGCGCACGGCACGACGCATGGCAACTATCCCCTACCCTGCCACCTCTGCTCCCTCCCTCGCTCTCTGTGCTCGCTTGGTGCTGAGCAAAGCCCCTGTCTCCCTCGTCGCTCCCTCTCTCTGCTCCGGCTGTCCGGCCTTCGCCCACCTCCTAAGTGTCCTACCTCTTTCGCCCTGCCCGTGCCCTCTTCCCTCGTCCTTGCCGGCCCTCGATGCATGACACTACGCAGGCACATAGCACACTGCACCTTTGGGGGTGGGCTGCCTTGTGGCAGCCCGCCCCTGCCTAAGGTGGCCCACAGCATGACGGAGGACCCAGAGGACCGGGGATACCAATCAACCAGGCTTTGGGGGCAGTGGCAACTGCATAGCGTTAGCATTAGCAACGGCGACGGGCGCTGGCCCGTTTGTTCGCCGGGGGTAAGGGGGCAAGGCTATATTGTGTGCTATATATATATATATATATATATATATATATATATATATATATCCTCCAATC
>OZ038379.1:62130210-62215210 GCA_964036045.1 Eutreptiella sp. 'Long Island Sound 2002'
CCCCATCGTCCCCCGGGCAGGGAGCAACCCCCCCCCCCCCCCCTTCAAGGAACGGCTGCCCTCGGGAGCCCTCGCCCAGCCCCCGGGGGCCTCTCGGGGTTCGCCCCCGAGCCCGCCCAGCCCTTCCACGCCCCCCCCCTCACCAGCCGCAGCCCATGGGCCCGCCCGGTCTCCCCCGCGCCGGTCCACAACCACCAGGGAGCCGGGCCCCGGAGCCCCGGTGCCCAGCCCCGCCCGCCCCCCCGGTATCCATCCGGCGGGGCCCGTCCCGGTCCGGTTCGGCCGCGAGGGGACGGCGTGGCGCTCCCCCCGCCTCCATCAGGATTCGCCCCCGTGGATGATGCTCAGCGGGATTCGTCCCCGCCGAGCGGGGTGCGGGCCCCACAGCTGACCGCGGCCCCCCGACTCCGCGAGCGCCCTGGGCTCCCCGGCCGACTTTGGCCAGCCCGGACCGCTCCTCTGCCCCGGTCAGCCGCCCGATGACGCTCTGCGGCTGAGCTCACCTCACCCCCTCCCCCTCACGCGCGCGCTCGCCCACCAACCCACACCCCCCCCCCCACGTGCTCGACGTCCCCCCACCACCCCTGCCCACCGCTCCACGTCTCAGATGGACGACGCCACCATGGTGAGCTGCCGCAGCCGCCGACGGTCGGCCGCCGGGCTGACAAGAGGACCCCCCCATACGCGGTGGGGGTCCAGGCCTTGCCTCCCCTTCCCCCTGCTGCATGCATCATAGCGTGGCGTGTGTCATACCTCCCTCCCCATGCACCATGTGTCATGGCCGCGAGTGGCCTTTGCCTCTCCCTCCTCACACTAACCGAAAGGGGGGGGCGGACGGCCCCTGGGTGGGGCCCCCCGAACCCCTGGCGCAGCGACGCCCGACTGGAGGAAGTGGGGCCTGCCGGTGCGTGGTTCGAGCCCCCGCCACCCTCCTAACACTGGCCGCGACCCCCTGTCCCCCCCCGGTCCCCCCCCCTGTCCCCCACCCCGGCTAGGGCGGCGCGGCCCGCGCGTGCGGTTCGAGCTCGCGCCGCCCCTTGTTGCAATATACGGACAGTGCGGGCCGCCACGAGAGCGGAGGGGCCCCGCACTGCCCCGAGCTCCCCCCCCCACAACGGCTGGCGCTAGAGGCCTAGCAGCGCCTGGCTGGCTGTTGTGCAGGGGGGGCGAGGCGACCGGGCGCTTCATGCCCGCCCCCAACTGGGGTCTGTGCCCACGGCACCGGGCACAGTCGCCGGTTGGGGGGTGCCTCACCGCCACCCACCACCGCACCACGGGCACAAGGGAGAGGTAATAGCCCCGGGCATCGGCCTCCCCCAGGCCGAAGGCAGGCGCCGACCGCCAGGCTCATCCTGGCCCCCCACTTCCTCTTCATAATCATCCCCCTTGGCCGTCCCGGCCCACAGTCCCCGCGGCGGGTAAGTTCCTGGGGTCGAATCCTAAGAACTTCGGTGACGGAAGAACAGGCCGAGGTTTCGCACCCAGCCGACGTGGGGAGCCTCCGCCCCCACGGGGCCCCAGGGCACCCCGGCCATCCCAACCAGGGATAACCCGCCGCCAGCGCCCGATTCCCCCGCCCCAGGCTCTCCGGCCTCAATCCCCAAGCAGTCTTCACCCTCATCACTTCCTCGTAGTAGGACACCGGTAGCAGGACGCACCCACCACCACCACACGCCACCGACCCCCAGAGCCCAGCTCTGGACCGCCCACCCCGCCCAACCCCCCACGCCCAGCGACGACCACCACCCGCACCTGACCCACCCCCTTTCTACATTTGCGCCACTGCCGGTAGCACTGTTCGCTCTGCATGCCGGAGCCTCCGGGCCCTGAGCGCTTGCCTCGGCTTCTCCCTTCCTCCCGCCCGCCCACCCCGACCAACCCCTCCCACCCCCACCCCACACCACGACTGGCGCCCACAGCCGGCAACAGACCTCCCAGCCCCCGGCACGCCGTGTGTCGGAACCTCCCTTGCTCCGCTCCCCACAGGCACCATGGCTCACCCATTCTCAGCTCTGTCCCCCGACCTCCAGCGCGAACAGTTGACGGCGGCCGACGCCTGGCCCCTCCTGTCCATCGCCCTGGACTCCCAGCAACCCCCACGCCTGCTGGCCTCTGCGCGCCACATGCCGGCGAATGTGGACGTCCTCTCCATCCCCCTCGCCGGCTCCCCCATCGAAGCCAGCCCCCTCCTCTGGTGGTTCGCCTTCACCGAGCAGCTCACCGAGAACGAGATCTCCCTCCTCACCACACACCACGACGCCTCGTGGCTCCCCTACGCCTCCTGCATGAGCGCCCTCATCGACTGGGGCGCTCGTGCCTCCAGCCTGGACCGGGCCACTCTCGCCTCGGCCGCCCTCGCCCACATTTCCCCCTTCTCCCACCGAGGTACAAGGCCCACTACACCACCGCTTCCGGCCAGGGCTCAGGCCTCCGCACGGCCTGGCTCCGGTCCCTCCGCGCCCCCTCCAGACCTGCCGACCTCGTCTACGACGGCCAGCACTGGATTGCCTCCGCGGTCCCCCTCTCGCTAGGGGGCCGGGCCCTCCTGTTCAACGCCCACCTCCCCCCACGCCTCTCGTACTCCGAGTGGGTTTCCGAGGTCAAGCTCATGAACCACCTCCGCTCCCGCGTACGGCCCGACCTGTGCGTCCTCCTTGGCGACCTCAACAGCACGGGAGCCCCAGGCACCCCCGTGGCCTCCGCACTCGGGGCCCTAGGCCCGCTCTCAGCCTGGCACCGCCTGGTCCCCCCAGCCACTCCCACCAGCTTCACCACCCGCCACGGCTCCCCCCGTTCTACCGCCATCGACCACATCTTCGCCACCGGTCCCATCGCCTCCCACACTCACCACGTCCTCCCCTGCCACACCTCACACGCTATGGTGCTGGCCCAGGTCACCCTGCACCACCGCTCCTGCGACGCCCACTCGTGGCGTCTGTTCCGATGGCGCCTGGCGACTGTCGAGGACATGGACTCCCTCTCAGCCGCCCTGGACCTGGCGTGGGGCTGGCTCTCCCTTACCCCCTCCCTCCCCGACCCCTACATCGCCGCCCACCACTCCCTCGCGCACCAGCTGCTCCCGCACCCCCCTGACACCCCCACACTACTACGGTCCCTGGCCCGGTTCACCTTTCCCCTCTCCACGCAAGACCTCGCCGCCCAGTCCTTTGCCCTCCGGGAGGAATCGGCCGCCCGCGGCTACGTCTCTCGCGCTGCAGTCCTCTCCTCCCCCTCCATCACTTCCGCCACTCGCACAGTCCTCCGGCTGCCCTCCCCTCCCCTGGAACCGTTCCACGGCATCCTCCCCCACCCAGGGGCCACCCTCACGACCCGCGAGGAACGGCTCGCCGAGGTCACGGCACAGTCCCGGTCCCAGACGGCCAACCGGCACGTCTCCGTGGATCACGCCTTCTTCGCCGCCCGCTGCACCCCGGACCCTTGGCTCCCCCTCCTGCACCCGCCCACCGACCTCACTCTCCCCCTACTCCGCGACGCCCTCCGCGCGAACGCCCGACCAGAATCCCCGGCCTCCCTCCGGGCGTACGCCCTCACCCGCCAGTCCCCCCCCCTCATCACCACCGCCTCCCTCGCCCACGGCCGCATGGGCAAACGCTCCCTCGCCGTGTCCACTGACAACGTGGCGCGCGCAGCGCTCTTCCGCGGCGGCGGAGGCGTCCACCTCGGATTGCTGCACCTCCTCCTCCAGCTCGAATCCGGCACCCCGGGCGTCTCCAACGAGACCGTCCGCTACGGCCTCTACAAGGGGAAGCCCACCAAGCCACTCCCCCGGCACCTCACACGCTCCTTCCGCCCCGTCGACGTGGAGTCGGGCGTCTCCGGCGCAGCGTCCGGCATCGCCACGACCCGCCTAGCCGCCGATCTCGAGCTCACCTCCACCTACACGCCCGCCTCCTTCGCCTACCGCCCAGGCCACTCCGCCCTCGGCCTCGCCCTCGTAGCCCGCGCCGCCGCCTACACAGCCCTCTCCACCCACGGCACCTGCGCCATCTGCGACTGGGACGAGTCTGACGCGTACCTCAGGGTACTGAGAGGCACAAGGAAGAGCTGAAAGACTCATAAAACCTTTCTGGGCGGCACGCTAGACCGGCACCAGCAACCAAGGAACCCTGACCGATCCTGGCGCCGCAGCCGCACGCCAGCCCCCCCAGCTCGGCGAGTCTTCTTCAACGAGGGTGCAGACAGAGGCCGTGGAGGCCCCAACGACCCGCCGGCCTAACAGACAACATCTGCTGCCGATCCCCGGCGCCGGTCCAAGAGGCCCCGCGCGGAGCGGACGCACATCCCCACCATTCCCAGGCCGGCTGAGCGAGCGCGACAGGTGGCGATCCACACAGGCCCCCACCAGGCAACAGACAGTGCGTCCAGCTCGTCTGCCGCCTCCCTCCGAGAGTCGGCGGCCGGTCCGCTGCCGGGGGGACGGAACGCCGCGGACACGTCCCCCCCCCCCCTCCCTCCGCCCCCATCAGGCCATCAACAATGCATACCGCCACGCCTTCCGTCTGCCCCCCTGGGCTCACTCGGCCTTCCTCCACCTCCCCCTCCAGCAGGGCGGTCCCGGCGCCCCCCTCCTGGCGTACAGGGCCCCCCTCAACCTCCTCCGCACTTACCTCCGCGCCTCTTGGGGCCCCAACACCCTGGGGAGTGGCCGCCGCGGCGTCCCTCGTCTCCCCACGCCGCCCCACCCCCTCGCTCACCGAAGGCCCCGCCCTGGCGCAGGCACTCGCTCCCCTCGACATCACCGTCCACCTCCTTCCCTCCCCCCACGTACGCCCCGCCCCGCAGCACCACACCGGCTCGCTGGCCCCCCCCCGCTCCCTCCCCTATGTGGTAGTCGCATGCAACGGCAGCCAAGAGGGCACCCGCCTCGGCGCCGGCTTCCTCCTCTGGCACCCCCGCCACGGCACTCTCTACAGCGGCTGGCTCGGCCTCCACGCCCTTGCCGGCAACTCCACCGACACAGAGTGGATCGCCAAAATAGCCGCCATGTTCACCCTCCGCGGCTGGTCCGGCGCAGCCCTCTTCACCTCAGACTCCACCGCCTCCCAGCTCTGCGACCTCACCCGCGGCCCGCCCCCCTCCTCCGCCCTCTCCATCCCATACCGGGCTGCCCTCCTCTCCGCCTCCTTCCGCATGCACGAGGCCTGGCTCCCCGCACAACACGACTCCGGCTCCGCCAGCCACCTCGCCACCCTCAACGCCGACGCTGACAGCCTAGCCCGCCGCGGGCTCCGCGCCGCCTCCCCGTGGACCCTCCCCTGGTCCGCACTCTTCCACGGCCGCATCGTGGCGCTCCATGAGGGCGCAATCTTCCTTAACCCCGCGCGCGCCGCAGAGGCAGCGTATGCGGCCACCACCGCCCGCACCCACGCGCTGCACCTCCGGCCCCTGCCCCGAGGCTGGTCCTCCCACCTACTCCGCCTCGCGTATGAACGCGCCGAGATCCCGGCGCTGGCCCTCCACCGCATCATGCACCTCCGGCTACTGCACTCCCAGGACCACCCCCCCGGCTACGGAGGCGTGACGTGCCCCTTTTGTCACCGCCCCTACCCGGACTCCGCCGCCCACCAACAGCACCACTGCCCCCCCCACTACGCCCTGCGGTTACTCCTCGCGTGGCACCTGTTCACGCACCCGCCCATCCTGGCAGCCACTGCCGGCCACTCCCCCCGCCTCGTCACCCCTTTAGAGCTCCGCACGGCCACCACCGCAGTGTACCTCTCCGAGCACCTCCCAGGCGCCCCGCGACCCGGCCCCCCGACGCAGTTGGGGTTCCGTCTGCTTGGCATGTGGCACTCCTCCTCCCCCCACGGCGCCCCCCCTCTGCTGGACAGCGCCGGCCGGGAGGAACTCCTCCGCGAGCTCCTTTCCACCCTCAGCACGACACACACATCGCTGGTGTCAAGCCTCCGCCGTGCCCCCTCCCACGTCACCGCCCCGCCCCCCCCCCCCCTCCCGCCGCACGTCCCCACGCCGCCCAGCACCCAGCCCCACACACTGCGCCACAGCATCGCCCTAGTCCTGGCTCCTCCGCCATTGCGCCACTTGGCGCCTCACAGTAGACCGCCGTCCTGTGGTCCCGCTCCCCCCGGCACCGCTCCCGGGGCCGCACCCGGCCCACGTCGTGTTCACCCCCACGTCGCGGGCCGCGGACATCCTCCCGCTCCTCGCCGCCACCCCCCCCGGGCATCGCATACTGCTTGCCGCCAACCCCTCGGTCCTCAGTGAGGTCCTCATCGGGCACGCCGACGCCCTGCACGTGCGCCCGCTGCTGCCCGACCTGCACGCTGCGTACGCCCCCGGCACGCCCGTCGACCCCTCCGTGTGGGACTCCCAGTGAGGCCACCGGCCACCGGCCGGCCCGCACGCACCACCCCGCCCTCGCCTCGGGCACTCGACCCCGTGGACGCCGCTACCCACGCGCCCGGCCCCGGCCTCGGCCCCCGGGCAGCGCTCCCTGCCAGCCCCGGGTCCCACGGCCCTCAGGGGGCCCCCGACGGGCACACCGACACCCTTGCACGTGCGCCCCCCGCAGCTTGGCCTGCACAGCGCGCTCGCCCCCGGCACGCCCCCGGACCCCACGGTGTGGGGCCCTTGGAGCCTCTGCCGACCGCCGGCTGGGCCCCCCCCGCCTCCCAGCGACCGCCAAGGCCCCCGCACCCACTCGGCCGCCCGCCGCTACCCATGCGCCCGGCCCCGGCCTCAGCCCCCAGGCAACGCAACCAGCTCGCCGCAGGTCCCTCGGCCCGCAGAGGGGCCCGCACCGGGCACGCCGACGCCCTTGCGCGCTCGCCCTCCGCAGCATGGCCTGCACCGGGCGCCCTCCCCCGGCACGCCCACCGACCCCACTGTGTGGGACGCCCGGGGCCACTGCCGACCGCCGGCTGGACCGCCCGCGACCCCCCGCGACCGCCACGGGCCCCGCACCCACATGGCGCCACGTCCTACCCGGCCGCCCGCCGCTACCCATGCGCCCGGCCCGGGCTGCGACCCCCCGCCGGCTGTGTTGCACGGCCTCCCGTACGCAGGGCACAGGGACAGGCACCAGGGAACAGCACCTGAACCGAACACAGCACGCCAGCGACAGTGAACCCATGTTCGTGCTCTCGTGCTCCCGCCCTTGTGCCCTCCCTCCCCCATGACCAACGCGCGCGCGCGCCCGCACTACCGGGGACAAGGCGGCCACAACACAACTCCAGCAGAGGTGACTAGGCGCCGGCAGACCGCAACTCCCAGGCCTCCCCTCGCCCCCGTAGAAGGCTAGAAGCACGGGCCAGCGCCCCCGGCCACGCCACGGCCTCACACGAGGAACGGCCACCTCGGCGGGATGTTCGGGCAAGGCGCGGACTGTCCGTGGACCCGGGCGTGCCTTCCCCAACCCAAGGTCACCGCCCCACCCTCCGCCCCAGCCACAGCCGCTTCGCACAGGACGAGTAACTCTCCCCCCGCGAGACGGGGGAGGGCGCCAGGGTGACGTACTCAGGTGGCCCCACCCTCCTCCACACGCGCCCCCCCCCCAACACCACGGCGCCCCCCCCCCCCCCCCGTCGTCGTCGGCACACGCCCGGCAAGCGTGACGCCGGCCGACTGCTCCCTTGCGCCCTGCCCAGGGAGAGCGTGTCTGGCAATTTCTCCCGCCGGCACGTGCTGGGTGCCCTCAACAACAACAACAACAATATATATATATATATATATATATATATATATATATGTATATATATGTATATATATATATATATATGTATATGTATATGTATATATATATATATATATATATATATGTATATGTATATATATACATATATATATATATATATATATATGTATATGTATATATATATATATATATATATATATATATATATATATATATGTATATGTATATATATATATATATGTATATGTATATATATATATGTATATGTATATGTATATGATATATATATATATATCTATATCTATATATATATATAATATAGTGTATATATATATATATGTGTGTGTGTATGTATATATATATATATATATATGTATATGTATATGTATATATATATATAATATATGTATATATATATATATATATATATATATATATATATATATGTATATGTATATGTATATGTATATATGTATATGTATATGTACATGTATATGTATATGTATATGGGCGTTTTTACGGGGGGGGGGGGTCATTCCGACGCAAAGTGGGAGATTTTTCAGTTTTCGCCGTTTTTCTCAAAAATGTCGCTCCGTGGGGGGGGGTATGTTATACCTTTTCGAAATCTCCAAGAAATGGCCGTTTCGGAAAGGTATGGGTTGGGGGGGGGGGGTAGGAGGCCACATTTTTGAGATCCGGGGCCGAACTTTTGGGCGTTTTGGGGTTTTTGGGGTCTGCACTGTCTGTACCTGCTGCCTGTGTCCTGCACCGTGTGCTATTTTGCTCTCCCGTCCACTGTTTGTTGCACAGGTGCACTTTGTTGTTGTTTTTTGTCCACCACAATGCCCCCCAAAGCCAAAAGACTCATTTTGGGTTCCCCTAGCCCAAAAAAACGCAAAATCAGCCCCTCCGACAAGTTGCCGGGGCGTCAATATCATTTCTACAAGGGGATCAGCCGGAGAACACTTATGGAGGCGATCCCGTACGAACGTCAACAGACCCTTTTGGCGGACATGCACAACAACCTCGACGAAGACATTTTTGATTTTAATGACATCAGGCAGAGACACACTGTGCAGGCCCTCCTCAACTGTTTTCTCGCTTTCTCAGAAGGCAGTCAACGACTTGCTCGATTTCTGTACGACACAGTCGGCGACCGCCTGTTCGGTTCGAAACAGGACTCCTTCCTCGACACCATTTTGGTGGACAGGCTCAAGGACACCATCACCCTTCTCAAGAAGGACACAGGTCCCCAGGGTGTAGCAGTAGTGGAGGTGCTGTGTGCTGCAATCTGTCCAACAAATGTGGAAGGCAGCCCTGTGGGTGTGAAACGGACCCCCCACAACCAGAGTTCAAAACTGGTGGCAGCCCGCCTGGATCTGCATGTTGACAGGGTGTATGCAGCCACTGCCCGACGCAACCACTGGGAGCAAAATACATGCAACGGGGAGTGGTTGTACCTGTGCAAACCAGGCTGGACCCCCTCCAACTGTCAGGGTGTCACTGCTGCAGAGGTGTCTGCCATCCAGACACTCTGGCGCAGCCCAGACATTTCTCATCAGAGCGCCACAACGAAATGCATGCTGGGCAAAAAAGCTGGACCGAAAGTGCCTGTGCGATTCATCAACATGAAACAAAAGGACGCCGCCAAAAAGGTGGCAGCTGCACTTCCTCCCAGAGTCTTGAAGGATGGCACTACTAAGAAACTGGCTCCTGCGACGGTCCTGAAATACAAGCCTGCTGAGGTCAAAGATGATCACAGACGTTTTACAGGTTATTTTGCCTGCCCAAATTTCTGACAACGTTGTGGCGATTTTCTGCTGTGTTTCAGCTCGTTGACGTCCTGTTTTTGCCCCCTGCAATGTTTTGTCTGCAATTTCAGGCCTGTGCCGCAGACACCACCAATACCGGCTGTGGATGACTGCCCTGAGGCTTAAAGTGAGTCGGTGGAACTGTGGCGACGCCAGAAATTGCGAGCTCTGTGGGGGTGAGAAACAAATGGTGACCTACGAGGAAATGTTTGATCACTGTGTGTGCCAGCCTGCAGTCAGATCAACAAATATTGGGGATCTGGCTGCAGACTACCCCAAAGAACCCTGCTTGTCTGGGGAGTGTGAAAATTGTGGTGGACAGTACCAACTGCTGCCACCCTGCCAGAGCCTGCGCCTCAGTCAAGCCCCAGTGACAGTCAACGAGTACGAGTATGTCACTCGTAACACCAGAGACGGGAAGGACTACCAGGCCCTGGAGTTGGTCAAAAAATCGTTTCCGGTGTCCCAACTCTGGGAGAAAATGAACTCTGGCCTGGAAGACCTGCTGCGTCATCATTTCAGGGCATCCTGGATAAATAAAATGATTGAGCATCTGCGTGCCAGGCCAAACCAGGGGCAACTGCAGATTCATATTGATTTCCCAGAGCGCCAAGAACTGGGTGCCAGGGCCACTGTGGCCCAGCAAGAATATCATAAACGTAAGATTTTGTTGTTGGTTTTGGCCCTGACATGGACTTGTGTTGGTGAGGCCACCCAGAAATCCCACTGTTGTTGCTACATTGGGGATGGCTCACTTGACAAGTCCCAGGGTGTTATTGAAGAGGCCATCCAGGATGCTGTCACTTGGGCCATGCGAAAAGGCGGAGTGGCTCAAGTCCTCTACCTTAGTGATCGCGCCCGGCGTGAATTTTCCAATGCCTCCATCATGATGTGGCTTTCCAACCATGAAAAGAAATTTGGTCTTGGTGCTGAATGGATGTTCACCGAACCGGACCACGGGAAGTCGGATTGTGATGGTTTGGGCGCGGGAATAAAAACTATGTTATATGAATGGTTTGGCACCTTGGAGAGGATGCCCACGCCGCACGAATGTGTGCAATTTCTGTGGGATCACACCAAGGGAGTCCCCATAAGGGGAAAATATGCCAAATATAAGGAATATCGTTTTCAAGTATTGGAGGGCAAGAAGCCCACGACACACGCAGCGGAGACCATCAAGGGCATCACCAAAAGTTTCCATTGGAAATCGATTGGTAAGCCAAACCATGTCATGGCCCGCACATTGCCCTGTTTTTGTGACATTTGCAAAGCAAAACGCTTTGATGCTTGTAAGAACAAGGGGTATGTGGGTTCTTGGCAACCAATTGAGGTGAAACGCAAGTAAAGTGGTGCCCTTGAGTTTTGTTGTGTTCCGTCTGCATTTGTTTGACCTGCTCCCAGAAAACCAGGAATTTTTGCTGAAAAACCTTGACTTCCGGCCTTCGCACAGGCCCGCCACCGTTTCAAATCAGCCTGAAACCTTGATTTTTGGATTCTCCATGTCCAAAATAGGGGGGTCCCATGTTTTCACTAGTAGGCCCACCGACATCCATGAGAAATTCCGAAAACGGCCGAAAAACCTCCCACTTTGCGTCAAAACCCCAGAAATGACCCCCCCCCCCCCGTAAAAACGCCCATATATAGCCCCAAAGTTGCGCGGTGGCCCCGGCTGATTGGGGGCCTGCCGGTGATGCCCGACGGGCGACCGATACTCCGCCCGGTGTATATATATATATATATATATATATCTATATATATATATATATATACACCGTGTATATATATATATGTATATATATATATATATATATATATATATATACACCGTGTATATATATATATATATATATATATATATATATATATATATATATATACATATATATATATATACATATATATATATATATATATATAAATATATATATATATATATATATATATACACACACACATATATATATATATATATATATGGATATATATATATATATAGTCATAGTCATAGTCATAACCACTTATCATGCCGTCTACTGGAGTTACCGGGCATCTCGCGCCGACAGGTGGTTCCTGCCTCGCTCGATCCCGTGGGTCCCAGGGCTGCCTGAGGTGGCCCACAGCATGACGGAGGACCCAGAGGACCGGGGATACCGGTTGACCAGGCTTTGGGGGCAGTGGCATCTGCAAAGCGTTAGCATTAGCAACGGCGACGGACGCTGGCCCGTTTGTTTGCCGGGGGTATGGGGGCAAGGCATAGCAACGCAGCAGCAACGCAACAAGCAGAAAGCAAGGGCTTGTCTGTCCAGCGCAAAGCGGCAACCAAGGAACAAAGCAGCATGCATGCGGCGAAGCAAGAGTGGACTCTCCGTTGTTCGCGTACCCCCGCCACCGTGGAGACGTCCATCACCCGTGACCCCACGCAATCCATTGCCAGCTGCGTACTCGTAAACGCCCACCACCCCTGACTCCACGTATCCCACTGCCAGCACGCAATAACCCGTATATGCATAGCCAGGATTTCTGGGAGGCTCCAGCCTAGCCTGGCCCTCAGCTTTCATCGCCCCCATGTCCCCACAATGTACGCCGCCGACCCACCGCACCAGTCCCCTAGTATAGTACAGAAACACGGTATCAACTCCACGTCCCCGTGGCCCTGAGCTGCTCCCACACCCCAGATATATACCGTGCCGGCACTCCATGTCAGGGGCCAGTACCCAATCAGCTTCGAGGCATCCACTTGCTCACGTATAATATAACATGAGGGTCTACAGGGGGGGACGCCGGCCGCTACGCGACGGGAGTGGCGCAACCCGTGAATGTCGCTGGCTGGGATTCGGGCTGGTGGGTGCCGTAGCTTGGTTATCGACCCCCTGTAGGGGTACCCACCAGAGGCTCGCCCCGGGCTGTGGTAACCAGGTGCACCTCATCTGGCCCACATACATTGCCGTGGCGCCTACCCTTGACCCTTACTTGCAGTGATTGGCCAGCTTCCGTGGTTGCGCCTCTTCCGCCACAGCAGCGGCCGGGCCGCAGGTTCGGCCCCCACCGACGAAGTGGCGAGCCTACTTATAGCATTGGCCCGCGCGTCACCGCCCGGACCACTCAGCATGCCGCTCTTCCTCTCTCCCCGCGTCTAGCCGACCGGACTGGCGCCCCCCAGGAGTAAGTCACCACAAATGGTGAGGCGACGGCATACTCATCGTTACGACGCCACGCCGATGCCACCTGCGAGCCGCCACCACACGCACCACCGCAACCGCAAGGCCATGGTCAGAGGTTAGACTATGTACATGCCCGCAGGCACGGTCCCTCTAGTTTGGTAACGGGGCCGGGGGATGCCCCCACGCGCCCCCTGAGTTGTTAGAGGGGTCAGGGGGACACCCCAGTACCGCCATGCAACCCCGTAGCGCCCCCACTGTACGGTTCTCCAGTACCGCCGCGTAGTCCCACCATACGGTCCCCAATACCGCCGCGCATACCCCCACGACGCCAGTACACCGTCATCTTGAACTCCGCGTACCCCTCGGGAGTGCTCCTCCGAGACCGCCATGCCGTCTCAAGTACGCCCGCCACACGATCCACCTGACGACCACGTCGTCACATTCCCGTACGCACACATCTTCGCCTCGTTGCCGCTCCCGGGGTCTGCAAGCTGTCCCCGCAACCCCGTGTAACACTCCCTGGGGGCGCCGCAACGCATGCACCGTAGCGCCGGCAACAACGTCGCCCGCCCCCACACAAATCCGTGCACCCCCGGTGTATCCCGAGCAACCACCCCCAGCACTGCCGTAGCCAGGCCGCCAGTAGAGACCCCGGTGCCATGGGAATACCCTACAGGGGTTTGGGCCTTATTACCCTGGTCGGGATGACCCATGACACCTCACTGTTGTATGCGGCGACCCGGGGGAGGCGGGTGAAGCATCCCTGTCCGACCCTCATGCACGGGGGCAGAACGGCTCACCATCAGGCCGGCACGACCTGTCACATCGCGTTGGCCGTCATACTCCGCCTGCCAGAACGGCACAATCAGGCCATGAGGGCACTGCTTCTCAGGCGCCACCCCCTCCGCTGCGTCCAGCGTAGGGATGGTGGCAGGTGCACCCACATTTCCCATACCCTGTCAATCTGCATTACCCCCGGCCCCCACCACGCCATCACCATTTCCTCCGTGATGCCACAACCAGAGTACCCGCGAGTCGCCCTCCAAAGCCGCCCACCATAGCAGCAGGGGCAGGGCTGCCGACGGCGCATCGGGGCACCGTACCCCTTCCACTCGGACGCTCTTCAGGTCACTCTGGATTGTCCTCCAGGCACTCGAGGACATCTGCCCGGAGCGCCGCAGTGCCCATCTCGCCTTAGGCCACCCCCTATCGGCACGCTCTCCACATGTCCCGCACAGAGGGGCGGAGGCACACTGATGAACCCAAACCGACGCTGTCTCCCCGCACCCGTGGCATCGCTGCTGAAGCACAGATCGCGACGGAACGCAGCTACCATCACAACACTGCGACCACAGGTCATGCCATACATCGCAGCACGCTTCCTGGAGACCGAGCAAAGCACCTGCCAGCGTGCGTGCTATGGCACAACTGAGCAGGCTGCGCCTCGCATCCTCCCACGTAGACACCGGGCGGAGTATTGGTCGCCCGTCGGACAGCATCGGCAGGCTCTCAAGCAGCCGGGGCCACCGCGCAACTTTGGGGCTGTGTGTGCCATGCGTCAGGAGCTCCCAACCATAGTCCCGCAAGACCTCCCCGATGACATGGACCCCGTCTCGCCCCGGGCCCCCGGCGGACGCGAGAACTAAGCGTTGTCCTCCCGCCCGTGCCTCAACGACCGCCACGAGGCCTAGGGTGTCAAGGGTGTGTCGGGCATCGGCAGCCACGTGTTCGTCCCCTTGTGGTAGAGAGAACATGGCTTCCGTGACGTGGCCCCGCGCGTCGTCGCCATGTACCCGTGCCAGCTGCTTGGAGCCCACCAACACGGCCATGGACCGCCGCCCCGTGACCGCCGGTATGGCTCGCCGCAGCTGCCGGTCATACAGCCACAACGTCCCCACGTCAAGCACGACTGCTACCGCCAGGATTGGGAGACTGCACAGAGGCTGCCGAAAGACTGGCAGCACCTTGCGATGCCCGCCCATGACGTTCCCTACAGCCGGATGGTTGGTGTACACCTGGAGCCAGGAATCATTCTGGCCGTCAGGGTCTCTCACCATGGTACCACGCACTGTGGCCCACGATTGCGGGACCACTCCCTAAATGCCGGTATGTCCCGAGCTACCCACGAACCGATCCACTGGCTGAAGGCCTGCGCCACCGCCGCCATCCAGTGAGGGAATATGGACATGGCTTCCTCGTGCGCGATGTACGACCGTGGCACCAGCAGCGCCTGCAACGGTGCCCTCTGAAAGGTCGCCTGCAGGTTGCCGGGGAGGCCGGCAAACGGGTTCCACGGCGGTCGCCGTTGGATTCTCCCTGCCGGCGGGCAGAAGGGCGTGTCACCTCGCAGGAACGGGTATACCGCCCTCCTCCGATCTTGCATCGGCAGCTGCATGATCTGGGCGAGCCGATGGTTCCTGCGGGCATACACATCTTCCCCAACGTGGACCATGTCCTCCACAAAGAGCTTGGCCTTCGCCGGGCCTCGGGACGACGCCGCCCGGACCGCAGCAAACCGCCGCTTCAGGTCCCCGGGGACAACACCCGCCATCAGGGATTCCGTCCACCTGCAGCCGTGCTCCCTCCACGCCACGAACTCCACCGCCCTGTCCGTCAGGGGTAGCTCCGCTGTGAACTCCTCCACACGCCTGCACAGGAGCCCTGCCACCTCCTCGTCCCGCACACACAGCAAGCGCATGTGGCCCATGTCCTCTTCCGGTCCCCCACAAAAGATACAGGGGTGGGCCGGTATTGCCACACGCGTGAGCTTCTGCCTCCATCGTCGCATGACCTGCATGGTGGACAAGCGACCGTCACGCGCCCGCAGCATATTCCTGTGCGTGGGGCCGTGGTGGACAGCTCCCAAGGGTACCGCCTCACAGGCGCCAGCCGGTGGCGTGTGGGCCCGGGTGCGCGCCGCAAGCGAGCGCCATTCCATCTCCCGGACGTGCTGAAGGGCTTGCATGGACGGCACACGCGGCTCGAGCTCTCCACCATCCCCCGGCACCAACAGGATGGCGTGCTCCTTTGGCAGAACGAGATGAACAGGCGGGGCCATTGCACAGGCCGCGGCAGTGTCGGGCGCCTCGAGCGGGACCGCCGCCAAGGGGAAGCTCTGCCTCACCACCCAGTGGTGTGGCCCCCCAACTCGGCGTGGCAGTCGCCGCAGCCCCTCTACTATCCAGTTCAGCGCGTGCTGGTTGACCAGATGTGATGTCGGCCCCTTGATGCCACGGTACAGGGCCTCCTGTGCCCTGCGGAGATGCGCTCCTATGATGGACGCGTCCACCACGTGTACCGTGCACGCTGACGGGGGCGTGTGCAACAGGTACGCCGCCGCGCCGATGATCTCCGCCTCCGGGACCGAGCCGTAGATGGCACCCGTCCACGTGGGGCTCCCGTGGCTGGCCACCGCCACGTTGGTGGCGTTGTCTCCCTGGGGTGATGCGTCAGATGACGTGACTTTAGTCGCCACCGGCACCCAGCAGTACCTGTGGGGTTCCAGCCATGCCACGTCGGAGTGGGGGCTCTGCACGACTCTTCCAAGGGACGCCGAGCTGGAGGCTGTGAGCTCCGGGGACAGGACTACCTTCGGCCGATGTACCGCATGTGGTTTCCAGGCCAGGTCACATCTGCACACTGACTTGATCGCTTCAAGGGCCGTGGTATACTCCGCCCCCCAAATCGTTGCCGAGCAGGAGGGCTGGTACACCACCACAGATCCCTGTTCCACCGCGCCGCCATCACGCAACGACGTGACGGCGACGTGCGGATCGTGCGGTACGTTGGACATCCGAACCACGTCCGGGACCGAGCACTCATCAGGATCCAGGACAGGGCCGGCTGGCAGCAGGAGGATAATTGCCCACTCGTTGCACCCGTGCACCGCCGCTCATGCCCTGGAAAACGTTGGTCGCCCGTGCACAACCCACAGTGGTGACGGGTTGATGCCGCCCCCGGCGTGTGGAGTGAGTAGGGGGACGCACGCCGGATCGTCTTGCTGCTGGTAACCCTCAGAGACGTCCCCCAGCAGAAACAGGAGGGCGGCTAGCGGGACGAACGGCATGGACAGCCCCGGGTTCGCCGGGTCCCATATACATGTATATATATATATATATATATATATATATATATATATATATATATATATATATATATATATATATATATATATATATATATATATATATATATATATATATATATATATATATGTATATATATATATATATATACACACATATATATATATATATATATATATATCCTCTAATCTACACCCCTCTCCCAACTCTAGGTGGCTCCACCACACGGCTCTAAGGTACGGGCGAAGGGCACAAAGTGGTGCATACATGTGGTGGAAGAGGCTAAACTCGGTCAAAACGGGCTCAAAACGGGCTAAAAATACTTGTTTGAGCATCCCAAATGGTGTGGGATCACTTTTGGAAAAACGCGTTTTTGACCCATTTTTGACCCATTTTTGGTCCCAAAATGGCCCATTTTCAAGGCATTTTGGGATTTTCCATGAGCCCAAACTTGTCGCCACGGGCTCAAAATGGGCTAAAACCACTTGTTTGAGCATCATAAATGGTCCAGGATCACTTTTGGAAAAACGCGTCTTTCACCCATTTTTGACGCATTGTTGGTCCCAAAACGGCCCATTTTCAAGGTATTTTGGGATTTTCCATGGCCCAAAACGCGCCACCACGGGCTCAAAACGGCCTAAAAACACTTGTTTGAGCATCCCAAGTGGTCTAGGAACAACTTTGGAAAAAATCATTTTTTTCGCCCCGGGGACCCTGGTGGACCCACCTTTGGCCCCCACTGTGCGTGGGCTGGCCGGCCCTCCGGCTGCACCAAGTGACCACTGGTACGGGGGTCTACGTGGATCGTTGGGCGATTCTGAGGCTTGAAAACCATAAAAAGTGGGGGGTTGCGGTTGGACTAGGTGCCCTCGGAATTCGGTTTTGAGCCACGTACCCCAAGATACGGCCCGTTCTTGGTTTCGGGGTGTTGGTGCACATTGCGCAGTTTTTGGGGCTTTTTGGCGCCTTTTTGGGCCGTTTCTCGGACATATCGTGGAGTTAGAGGGCACCAAAGGTCCCTTGGTCACCAGAAAGTCAGGCCGCACGTGAAGTGTAGGAGCCATTTGCCTCCGTTTGGCTGTTTTGAACCCTTACTAGGGCTGTTTTAGTCGAAAAATGGCTGTTTTTGGCCGAAAACTGCGCAGATTTGGGAGGGCACCTCCCGACTTGGCCCCCCCGTCGCGGGCCGCCACCGGTGAGTTTCTGGCTCAAAACTTGGATTTGGCAAGGCCACCACCTAGGCTCTAGGATGGCTAAAGTAGAGTCAGGCCCGAGGCGTTGGGAAGGTGCAATGGCCAAAACAGCACAGAGACGTGCTTGTTGCTTGTTGCTTGTTGCTTGTTGTTGCTTGTTAGCTAAATTTAAGGGGAGAGGGGTGTAGTAATATATATATATATATAGCGGAGTCCCCCCCGGCGAATCCGAGGTTCTTCCTCGAAGGGGCCCACGAGCCCAGGGGACGCCATCGGGTTTACACGGCCATGCCGGACGAAGCTCCCACTGGCAACCCCCCCCCCCCCGGCATGGGAGGGTGCACACCATAACCGCCAGCCCCCCCCGCCCCCCCTCAGCCCCCCCATAAAAGGGACTCCGGCGCGGAGGGTTGGGGATATAGTCCCATGCCGCGCGGCCATGAATCGACATGGCCCTACACCGGGCGATACACGCCCTCCCCCCCCCCCTCGCTCAAGAGGGGCCCCCGTCGTCCCCCGGGCAGGGAGCAACCCCCCCTACCCCTTCAAGGAACGGCCGCCCTGGGGAGCCCTCGCCCAGCCCCCGGGGGCCTCTCGGGGTTCGCCCCCGAGCCCGCCAAGCCCTTCCACGCCCCCCCCCTCACCAGCCGCAGCCCATGGGCCCGCCCGGTCTCCCCCGCGCCGGCCCACAACCACCAGGGACCCAGGCCCCGGAGCCCCGGTGCCCAAGCCCGCCCGCCCCCCCGGTATCCATCCGGCGGTGCCCGTCCCGGTCCGGTTCGGCCGCGAGGGGAAAGCGTGGCGCTCCCCCCGCCTCCACCAGGATTCGCCCCCGTGGATGGTGCTCGGCGGTATTCGTCCCCGCTGAGCGGGGTGCGGGCCCCATCACTGACCGCGGCCCCCCGACTCCACGAGCGCCCTGGGCTCCCCGGCCGACTTTGGCCAGCCCCGACCGCTCCTCTGCCCCGGTCAGCCGCCCGGTGACGCTCTGCGGCTGGGCTCACCTCACCCCCTCCCCCTCACGCGCGCGCCCACCCACCAACCCTCAGCCCCCCCCCCCCCACCCCCCCACGTGCTTGACGTCCCCCCACCACCCCTGCCCGCCACTCCAACTCTCAGATGGACGACGCCACCGTGGTGAGCTGCCGCAGCCGCCGACGGGCGGCCGCCGGGCTGACAAGAGGACCCCCCATACGCGGTGGGGGTCCAGGCCTTGCCCCCCCTTCCCCCTGCTGCATGCATCATAGCGTGGCGTGAGTCATACCTCCCTCCCTATGCACCATGTGTCATGGCCGCGAGTGGCCTTTGCCTCTCACTCCTCACACTAACCGAAAGGGGGGGGCCAACGGCCCCTGGGTGGGGCCCCCAGAACCCCTGGCGCAGCGACGCCCGAGTGGAGGATGGTGGGGCCCGCCGGTGCGCGGTTCGAGCCCCCGCCACCCTCCTACCACATGCCGCGACCCCCTGACCCCCCCCCGGTCCCCCCCCTGTCCCCCACCCCGGCTGGGACGGCGCGGCCCGCGCGTGCGGTTCGAGCCCGCGCCGCCCCTTGTTGCATTATACGGACAGTGCGGGCCGCCACGAGAGCGGAAGGGCGCCACACTGCCCCGAGCGCCCCCCCCCACAACGGCTGGCGCTGAGGCCTAGCAGCGCTGGCGGGCTGTTGTGCAGGGGGGGCGAGGCGACCGGGCGCTTCGTACCCGCCCCCAACTGGGGTTTGTGCCCAAGGCACCGGGCACAGTCGCCGGTTGGGGGGTACCTCACCACCACCCACCACCGCACCACGGGCACAAGGGAGAGGTAATAGCCCCGGGCATCGGCCTCCCCCAGGCCGAAGGAAGGTGCCGACCGCCAGGCTCATCCTGGCCCCCCACTTCCTCTTCATGATCATCCCCCTTGGCCGTCCCGGCCCACAGTCCCCGCGGCGGGTAAGTTCCTGAAGTCGAATCCTAAGAACTTCGGTGACGGAAGAACAGGCCGTGGTTTCGCACCTAGCCGACGTGGGGAGCCTCCGCCCCCACGGGGCTCCAGGGCACCCCGGCCATCCCAGCCGGGGATAACCCGCCGCCAGCGCCCCATTCCCCCGCCCCAGGCTCTCGGGCCTCAGTCCCCGAGCAGTCTTCACCCTCATCACTTCCTCGTAGTAGAACACCGGTAGCAGAACGCACCCACCTCCACAACACGCCACCGACCCCTAGAGCCCAGCTCTGGACTGCCCACCCCGACCAACCCCCCCCCACCCTCACCACGCACCACGACTGTCGCCCACAGCCGTCAACGGACCTCCCACCCCCCGGCACGCCGTGTGTCGGAACCTCTCTTGCTCCGCTCCCCACAGGCACCATGGCACACCCATTCTCAGCACTGTCCCCCGACCTCCAGCGCGAACAGTTGACGGCGGCCGACGCCTGGCCCCTCCTGTCCATCGCCCTGGACTCCCAACAACCCCCACGCCTGCTGGCCTCTGCGCGCCACATGCCGGCGAATGTGGACGTCCTCTCCATCGCCCTCGCCGGCTCCCCCATCAAAGCCAACCCCCTCCTATGGTGGTTCACCTTCACCGAGCAGCTCACCGAGAACGAGATCTCCCTCCTCACCACACACCACGACGCCTCGTGGCTCCCCTACGCCTCCTGCATGAGCGCCCTTATCGACTGGGGCGCTCGTGCCTCCACCCTCGACCAGGCCACTCTCGCCTCGGCCGCCCTCGCCCACATTTCCCCCTTCTCCCCCGACCTCCCCCCCTCCATCCCCTTCCGCCGCCTCCTGGACCTCCTCGCCTTCGAGGAGGCCATCAAGCCGAAGGTCGCCCGGGTCGCCCTGCTCCACTGGCTAGCAACCTGGGCGGCCAAGCAGACCGGCTCCCGGCTGGCCTGCCCCCCCCTCAGCTGCGTCTTCGACCCCGCCAGCCCCCACGTCCGTGTCCCCGCTCCATGCCCCCTGTCCGCCCAGCGGTGGTACACCGAGTTGAACCATCGGAAGGATGATGGTTCAATTCGCACCCCCAACATCTCCACCGCCATCACCGCAGCCGCCCGCCGCGCTAACCCGCAGGCGGAAGATCCCCCCTGCGGGGCCCGGAGCCCCCGCCCCCGCCGCCGCCCCCGCGCCCCCCGACGCTTCGCAACCCTTGTCCCTACTTCCCCCCCGTCCCCAGCCCCCGCAGCCGGCCGCACCACCCCCGTCAGACTGGGAGTCACTCTTCCAGGCTGGCCCCACCCCGAGCTCCCAGGACACGCTGACCTTACTCGACGGCCTCTCCTCCGTCCACGAGGCCGACGACCACCACACGGCCACGTGCATTGTGGCTGTGGGCAAGAACTGCCACCTGCCCCCCAGGACCGTGCAGCACCTCTCGGTCTCCACCTTCACCGCCAGCCTGGTGCTCGCCGCCAAAGGTGCCTGGCACTCCTGCCCCGACCTCCATAAGCCCACCCTTCGCCTCCACCTCAACAAGCTCCTTACCGTGGTCTCCCAACGGTACGGAGCCGCCGCCTCCTCCGCGGCCTCCCTGCCTGCCCTCCAGGCCATCCAGCCCCTCACCAGAGCCGCTCAGGCCCATGCCGACACTCCCTGGCTGACGGCGGCCTTCACCATCGCCAGCGCCCCCTCCTTCCCCATAGAGGCTTACCAGGACCTCCAACACGTCTCCTCCGCCGACACCCTCCGCGCAGCCATCGCGCGGCTGTGTGGCCGTCTCTCCACCCCGGCCCAGTTCCAGGAGCTCATCTCCTACACCAAAACTGCCCTCCCCCCCCGCTCCACGGCGGACCTGGACTGGTTCCGCCTTGGCTCCTCCGCACCGCCAGCGCACTCCCTGCAAGCCCTTGGCGCCGCCGCCCCGCCTGCGCCACTCTTCGCCCCACCCCTCCTTGGCCAGCCCCCCCTCCCGGGCGCCCCCGCGCCCTCCGCCACCGGTGCCACCCCCGCCTCCTCGGTCCCCACCTTCGCCCCCGTCGGCTCCTCGCCAGCCACCACCGGCGTCGTCCGCGTCTCAGGCCTCCGCCTAGGCCCACACCCCTCCATGGCAGTCACCCTCAGCCACAACCTGCAGGCCGTCGTGTACGTCACTGACGCCGGCGCCCGCCGCGGACACGCGTTCGCCTACATCGCCCCCGCCCTGCACGCCTCCCTCTTCGCCTCGCTGCCCACGCGCGTCATCCAGCACAACGAGGGCTGGTCCCTCACGGTCCAGGGCAGACGGGACGATGGGCAACCTTGGCACGCCCCCACCGCCACTCTCAACACCCCCCCCTCCCACCGCCCGCCCGTCCCGGGCGACCCTCAGCCCCGCCCCGCCAAACGCAGCCGCCAGCAGTCACCCCCCCGTTCCTCCCCCCGACGCTCCCCGCGGCACCATGGCCGCACAGCGCCCTCGGCCCCCTCGTCAGGCAGGGCAGTCCGCGGCGCCATGTTCCCCAATGCCCGCAGACACAACTGACTCGCCCTACCGGACACTCTCCCCGCCTCCAGCGCTCCCGACCACCCGACCCTAGCCTGGGCGACCTTCCTCGCCTCCCACTTCCCCCGCCCACTCGACGCCCACCGCGCCGGAGCTGACTTCCTCTCCCACCCGGAGCCCCGTCCCCAATCCCACGCCCGTGGGACCCCCCCCCGCGCACCAGCTCCACCACCGGCCTCCGCCCCCCGTATATGCCTTCACCGCGGCACGATGCGGCGCCCGGCCCTCACGCACTGCCCCGTGTGCACACACTCTGCTGACCTCCTCCCTCTTGGCCTCCCCCCGGCCGCCAACCTCCCCCCGGGCCCCCTCCGAGACCTCCTACACGCCGCCCAGGTCTCCACGTCGCCACCCCCCTCGCTCCTCGCCTCCGCCCTCCCCACAGTGTGCGGTTGGCTCGCCTCCTTCCCCCGCCAGCGCAGTGACCCCTCCTTCTGGATCACCCCTCCCCTGCACGTGGACGCCAAGTGGACCGCCTTCTGGGACACCGCCCACTTGGCTTCAACCCCCCTCCCCCGGTCCCCAGCGTACACTCGCTCGTCAGGCCCGACCTCAGCGTGGACGCTACACCCCGCCCTCCCCGACGCCCCACTCGTCACCTCCTCCGCTTGCCCCGACTGTGGACGCCCCACGCCTCACACCGCCTTCGTCGACCTCCCCACATCGCCGACCGACCACTGGCCTCACTTCTTCTGCACCTCCCCCCACAAGGCCCCGCCTTTGTGCACTCGTGACATCGCCGCCCGCTGTGTGGTCGGCTTCCAAGGCATGCTACTGCCCGGGGATGTCCCCGTCTCCGCCATCCCCTGGGCCGCCCCCTGCGCCCCCCCTCCGGACCGCCTCCTCCAGCCGACCCCCGCCTTCGTCCTCTCCCTCCCCAACCCCCGTGACCAGGCGTCCAGCCCCCTCCGCGACACAGCCCTCACCTTTCTCACACACAACTGGGGCGGCATCGCCGGCCAAGTGTCCCTCGCCCGCACCTGCCTCGAGGCCGTGTCCCCCAACGTGGTCGCCGAGCAGGAACTCTGGGACTTGGCCTCGGCCCGCCCCGCCCTCCCACCGAGGTACGAGGCCCACTACAGCACCGCTTCTGGCCAGGGCTCAGGCCTCCGCACGGCCTGGCTCCGGTCCCTCCGCGCCGCCTCCCAACCCGCCGACCTCGTCTACGACGGCCAGCACTGGATTGCCTCCACGGTCCCCCTCTCGCTAGGGGGCCGGGCCCTCCTGTTCAACGCCCACCTCCCCCCACGCCTCTCGTACTCCGAGTGGGTTTCCGAGGTCAAGCTCATGAACCACCTCCGCTCCCGCGTACGGCCCGACCTGTGCGTCCTCCTGGGCGACCTCAACAGCACGGGAGCCCCAGGCACCCCCCTGGCCTCCGCGCTCCGGGCCCTAGGCCCGCTCTCAGCCTGGCACCGCCTGGTCCCCCCAGCCACTCCCACCAACTTCACCACCCGCCACGGCTCCCCCCGTTCCACCGCCATCGACCACATCTTCGCCACCGGTCCCATCGCCTCCCACACTCACCACGTCCTCCCCTGCCACACCTCACACGCCATGGTGCTGGCCCAGGTCACCCTGCACCACCGCTCCTGCGACGCCCACTCGTGGCGTCTGTTCCGATGGCGCCTGGCGACTATCGAGGACATGGACTCCCTCTCAGCCGCCCTGGACCTGGCGTGGGGCTGGCTCTCCCTTACCCCCTCCCTCCCCGACCACTACATCGCCGCCCACCACTCCCTCGCGCACCAGCTGCTCCCGCACCCCCCTGACACCCCCTCACTACTACGGTCCCTGGCCCGGTTCACCTTTCCCCTCTCCACACAAGACCTCGCCGCCCATTCCTTTGCCCACCGGGAGGCATTGGCCGCCCGCGGCTACGTCTCTCGCGCCGCCGTCCTCTCCTCCCCCTCCATCACCTCCGCCACTCGCACAGTCCTCCGGCTGCCCTCCCCTCCCCTGGAACCGTTCCACGGCATCCTCCCCCACCCAGGGGCCACCCTCACGACCCGCGAGGAACGGCTCGCCGAGGTCACGGCACAGTCCCGATCCCAGACGGCCAACCCGCACGTCTCCGTGGATCACGCCTTCTTCGCCGCCCGCTGCACCCCGGACCCTTGGCTCCCCCTCCTGCACCCGCCCACCGACCTCGCTCTCCCCCTACTCCGCGACGCCCTCCGCGCGAACGCCCGACTAGAATCCCCCGCCTCCCTCCGGGCGTACGCCCTCACCCGCCAGTCCCCCCCCCTCATCACCACCGCCTCCCTCGCCCACCGCCGCATGGGCAAACGCTCCCTCGCCGTGTCCACTGACAACGTGGCACGCGCAGCGCTCTTCCGCAGCGGCGGAGGCGTCCACCTCGGATTGCTGCACCTCCTCCTCCAGCTCGAATCCGGCACCCCGGGCGTCTCCAACGAAACCATCCGCTACGGCCTCTACAAGGGGAAGCCCACCAAGCCACTCCCCCGGCACCTCACACGCTCCTTCCGCCCCGTCAACGTGGAGTCGGGCGTCTCCGGCGCAGCGTCCGGCATCGCCACGACCCGCCTAGCCGCCAATCTCGAGCTCACCTCCACCTACACCCCCGCCTCCTTCGCCTACCGCCCAGGCCACTCCGCCCTCGGCCTCGCCCTCGTAGGCCGCGCCGCCGCCTACACAGCCCTCTCCACCAATGGCACATGCGCCATCTGCCACTGGGACGAGTCTGACGCGTACCTCAGGGTACTGCGCCAGGACAACTCCCGCCTCTGCTCCCGCCTCCGCGCCACGTGGGACTTTGGCCCCTGGGCAGACGGCTGCTACAGCCGCCTAGTCATCCGCGTGGCCACCCGCGAAGGGTTCGCCCACCCCTTCAGTACCGAGGAGGGGGGCAACCAAGGCGACGGGTTCGCCCAACTCCACTACCAGGCCCCCAGCTTGGTCATAAGCAGGGCCATGCGCCCCAACACCTCCATCAGCCTCGCCCTCACCGTCCCCGGCCACTCAGCATCCCTCCCCGCCACCCACCTCTCGTACAGCGACGACCGCCGCTTCATCACCCCCTCCCTCACGGACGTGGCAGCCATGGCCACTGACTGCCGCGAGTGCTCTCGCCGCGCCGGCCGCATCATACACCCCGACAAGCAGGAGTTCTCCCTCATCGACTCCCGCCCGGGCCGACCCACCCTCGTCACAGCCGACGTCCCGCAGCACACCGGCACCACCACCACCGCCCCCCCGGAAGTCGTCGGCATCCCCATCCTCCCCGAGCTCCCCCTCCTCTGCGTCATCAACAAGTCCCGCGCGTCCCTCGACCGGGCGCGCAAGGCCAGCCGCAACCGCGAGGCCTGCCCCATACTCCAGCTCCGCTCCCTGCACGCCTTCGGCCTCTCCCCCCTCGACTACGTCACCTCGGGCGTCCTCTTCCCCCCCCCCCTCCCTCCGCCCCCATCAGGTCGCCATCAACAATACATACCGCCACGCCTTCCGTCTGCCCCCCTGGGCTCACTCGGCCTTCCTCCACCTCCCCCTCCAGCAGGGCGGTCCCGGCGCCCCCCTCCTGGCGTACAGGGCCCCCCTCAACCTCCTCCGCACTTACCTCCGCGCCTCTTGGGGCCCCAACACCCTCGCAGTAGCCGCCACGGCGTCCCTCGTCTCCCCACGCCGCCCCACCCCCTCGCTCACCGAAGGCCCCGCCCTGGCGCAGGCACTCGCTCCCCTGGACATCACCGTCCACCTCCTCCCCTCCCCCCACGTGCGCCCCGCCCCGCAGCATCACACCGGCTCGCTGGCCCCCCTCCGCTCCCTCCCCTATGTCGTGGTCGCATGCGACGGCAGCCAAGAGGGCACCCGCCTCGGCGCCGCCTTCCTCCTCTGGCACCCCCGCCACGGCACTCTCTACCGCGGCTGGCTCGGCCTCCACGCCCTCGCCGGCCACTCCACCGACGCAGAGTGGATCGCCAAAACAGCCGCCATGTTCGCCCTCCGCGGCTGGTCCGACGCAGCCCTCTTCGCCTCAGACTCCACCGCCTCCCAGCTCTGCGACCTCACCCGCGGTCCGCCCCCCTCCTCCGCCCTCTCCATCCCATACCGGGCGGCCCTCCTCTCCGCCTCCTTCCGCATGCAGGAGGCCTGGCTCCCCGCACAACACGACTCCGGCTCCGCCAGCCACCTCGCCACCCTCAACGCCGAAGCCGACAGCCTAGCCCGCCGCGGGCTCCGCGCCGCCTCCCCGTGGACCCTACCCTGGTCCGCACTCTTTCACAGCCGCATCGTGGCGCTCCGTGAGGGCGCAATCTTCCTTAGCCCCGCGCGCGCCGCAGAGGCAGCGTATGCGACCACCACCGCCCGCACCCACGCGCTGCACCTCCGACCCCTGCCCCCAAGCTGGTCCTCCCACCTACTCCGCCTCGCGTATGAACGCGCCAAGATCCCGGCACTGGCCCTCCACCGCATCATGCACCTCCGGCTACTGCACTCCCAGGACCACCCCCCCGGCTACGGAGGCGTGACGTGCCCCTTCTGTCACCGCCCCTACCCGGACTCCGCCGCCCACCTCCAGCACCACTGCCCCCCCCACTACGCCCTGCGGTTACTCCTCGCGTGGCACCTGTTCACGCACCCGCCCATCCTGGCAGCCACTGCCGGCCGCTCCCCCCGCCTCGTCACCCCTTTCGAGTTCCGCACGGCCACCACCGCAGTGTACCTCTCCGAGCACCTCCCACCCGCCCCGCGACCCGGCCCCCCGACGCAGTTGGGGTTCCGTCTGCTTGGCATGTGGCACTCCTCCTCCCCCCACGGCGCCCCCCCTCGGCTAGACAGCGCCGGCCGGGAGGAACTCCTCCGCGAGTTCCTCTCCACCCTCAGCACGACGCACACGTCGCTAGCGTCACTCCTCCGCCGTGCCTCCTCCCACGTCATCGCCCCGCCCCCCCCCCCCCCCCCTCCCGCCGCACGTCCCCACGCCGCCCAGCACCCAGCCCCACACACTGCGCCACAGCATCGCCCTAGTTTGGCTCCTCCGCCATTGCGCCACTCGGCGCCTCAGAAAAAAACCGCCGTCCTGTGGTCCCGCTCCCCCCGGCGCCACTCCCGGGGCCGCACCCGGCCCACGTCGTGTTCACCCCCACGTCGTGGGCCGCGGACATCCTCCCGCTCCTCGCCGCCACCCCCCCGGGGCATCGCATACTGCTTGCCGCCAACCCCTCGGTCCTCAGTGAGGTCCTCATCGGGCACGCCGACGCCCTGCACGTGCGCCCGCTGCTGCCCGACCTGCACGCTGCGTACGCCCCCGGCACGCCCGTCGACCCCTCCGTGTGGGACTCTCAGTGAGGCCACCGGCCACCAGCCGGCCCGCACGCACCACCCCGCCCTCGCCTCGGGCACTCGTCCCCGTGGACGCCGCTACCCACGCGCCCGGCCCCAGCCTCGGCCCCCAAGCAGCGCTCCCTGCCAGCCGCGGGTCCCACGGCCCTCAGGGGGCCCCCGACAGGCACGCCGACACCCTTGCGCGTGCGCCCCCCGCAGCTTGGCCTGCACGGCGCGCTCGCCCCCGGCACGCCCTCGGACCCCACAGTGTGGGGCCCTTGGAGCCTCTGCCGACCGCCGGCTGGGCCCTCCGCGCCTCCCAGCGACCGCCAAGGCCCCCGCACCCGCTCGGCCGCCCGCCGCTACCCATGCGCCCGGCCCCGGCCTCAGCCCCCAGGCAACGCATCCAGGCAGCGCATCCTGCTCACCGCAGGTCCCTCGGCCCGCAGAGGGGCCCGCACCGGGCACGCCGACGCCCTTGCGCGCGCGCCCTCCGCAGCATGGCCTGCAGGACGCGCCCTCCCCCGGCACGCCCACCGACCCTACTGTGTGGGGCGCTCAGGGCCACTGCCGACCGCCGGCTGGACCGCCCGCAACCCCCCGCGACCGCCACGGGCCCCGCACCCGTATGGCGCCGCGTCCGACCCGGCCGCCCGCCGCTACCCATGCGCCCGGCCCGGGCCGCGACCCCCCGCCGGCTGTGCCGCGCGGCCTCCCGTACGCAGGGCACAGGGACAGGCACCAGGGAACAGCACCTGAACCGGACACGGCACGCCAGCAACAGTGAACCCATGTTCGTGCTCTCGTGCTCCCGCCCTTGTGCCCTCCCTCCCCCATGACCGTCGCGCGCGCGCGCCCGCACTACCGGGGACGAGGCGGCCACAACACAGCTCCAGCAGAGGTGACTAGGCGCCGGCAGACCGCAACTCCCAGGCCTCCCCTCGCCCCCGTAGAAGGCTAGAAGCACGGGCCAGCGCCCCCGGCCACGCCACGGCCTCACACGAGGAACGGCCACCTCGGCGGGATGTTTGGGCAAGGCGCAAACTGTCCGTGGACCCGGGCGTGCCTCCCCCACCCCAAGGTCACCGCCTCACCCTCCGCCCCCACCATAGCCGCTTCGCACAGGACGAGTAACTCTCCCCCCGCGAGACGGGGGAGGGCTCCAGGGTGACTTCCACAGGTGGCCCCACCCTCCTCCACACACGCCCCCCCCCCCCCCACTCCACGGCGCCCCCCTCGGTCGTCGTCGGCACACGCCCAGCCAGCGTGACGCCGGCCGACTGCTCCCTTGCGCCCTGCCCAGGGAGAGCGTGTCTGGCAATTTCTCCCGCCGGCACGTGCTGGGTGCCCTCACAACAACAACAACAACAATATAATATGTATATATATATATATATATATATATATATATATATATATATATATATATATATATATATATATATATATATATATATATATATATATATATATATATATATATATATATATATATATATATATATATATATACCCGAGCACCATGCGGAGACGTGGCGACTACAGCCGAGGGGCAACAGCGGCTGGTGATCCTGGGGTGCGGAGCCTATACCATGGAGAAGGGCGGGAAGGCCCAAAGGGAAAACCCCCCCCCCTTCCGCAGCAGCCAAGTGCCTCACCCCGTGCTTGTGTCGTGCCTGCGTCATGCCTGCGACGTGCGTGCAACGAAGGGGAGACGACATGGGCGCCCCTCCCCCCCCCACCCACCCCCGCCCCCCCCGAGAGCGGGAAAAGCGGGTAGGGGGGGGGCGAAAAGCGACCCCCCCCGAGGACAACGCGGCAGGGTAGGGAGGCAGCGGCGAGAGGGTGCGGGACGGACCACACGACCGTGCCCGAAGAAGGCACGCGCCGTGCAAGCCCCGGCGGGGGGACCACCGGGGGTGCGAGCGCAGGGTAGAAAGGGCGACGACGGAGCCGCAAGGCATGCCCCCCCCCCCCCTGCAGAGGGACGGGTGCCGCGCCTCGTGCCTGCGCCGTGCTTGCGTCGTGCCTGCGACATGTGTGCAACGAAGGGAAGACGACAAGCCCCCCCCCCCCCCACACACACCTCCGCCCCCCCAAGGGTGGGGGATGAAGGAAGGGAGGGGTGGACAGCGGCCCCCCCTCTCGAGGACAAAGCGGCAAGATGGGGAGGCAGCGGGGAGAGGGTGCGGGACGGACCACACGACCGTGCCCGAAGGAAGCACGCGCCGTGCAAGCCCCAGCGGGGGGGGCACCGGGGGAGCGAACGCAGAGTGGGAAGGGCGACGACGGGGGCCACGCGGCATGCCCCACTCCCCTGCAGAGGGACAAGTGCCGCGCCACGTGCGAGCGCCGTGCCTGCGACGTGCTTACGCCGGAGGAAGGACAGCGAGGGCGCCCCCCCCCCCCACCCCCTACACCCCCACCCACGAAGGAAAGGGGCGAGGATAGCGAGGGGGTGGCGAGGGGACATTGGGGGGGGGTCACAGGGCAGACCGACGTGCCAGGTGAAGGGACAGGCGACGAGCGGAAAAAAAAAAAAAAAAAAAGCAACCACAAACAAAGCATACCAACGCACCAGAGGAAGAAAGCGAGAAGACGGGGACCAAAACCGCGGTGAACGGGGGGAGGCCGGGGTGACATGGGCCCACAGGGGACGCAGGTGAAGAACCCGACCACGGGGAAATGGGGGCCCCAAAGGGAAAACCCCTCCCCTCCCCCCACCGCTGCAGCCTCGCCCTGTGCTTGCGTCGTGCTTGCGTCATGCCTGCGACGTGCGTGCTACCAAGGGAAGACGACAAGGGCGACAAGGGGGATGACGGTAGCGGGATGCGGACCCCCCCCCCGAGGACACCGCGGCAGGGTGGGGAGGCAGTGGAACGAGGGTGCGGGACGAACCACACGACCGTGCCCAAGCGGAGCACGAACCGTGCAAGCCCCAACGGGGGGACCACCGGGGGTGCGACCGCAGGAAAGGTAGGGTGACGACGGGAGCCACACGGCAAGCCCCCCCCCCCCCGCGGAGGGACAAGTGCCGCGCCTCGTGCCTGCGCCGTGCTTGTGACGTGCTTACGCTATACGACGGACAGCGAGGACGCCCCCCCCCCCCCGCCCCCTTCTCCTCCACCCACCCAAGAAAAGGGCGAGGACAGCAAGGAGACAGCGAGGGGACATGGGGGGGGGGCAAAGGACGTACCGAAACGCCGGGGGGAGAGACGAGAAGCGAGCAAAAAAAAAAAAAAAAAGAAAAACAACAAAGGACACCAACACGCCAGATCAGGGGCAGACAGCAGGGGCAGACGGGACATGGCGGGAGCCAGGAAGCACGGCAAGGGGCGCGGGAAAGGAGGACGCCCCTGGGGACGAAAGCTAGGAGGCAGGGACCAACACCGCGACGAACGGGGGGGGGGGGCGGGGTGACAAGAGCCCGCAAAAGACGCTGGTGAGGTACCTGACCTCTGGGGTTTGGGGGCCCCCCCGGTGTCCGTATCGGCCCCACCTGAGCGCAGGCAATAAGGTGGGTTACGCCCGGGACCGTTGGCCAGCGGCCCGAGGTGGCACCGGCCTGGGGGGGTGGCCAGGGGGCCTGACCAAGAGCACCCCCCACGGCACGTATTGCGGTTTGTGTCCTGTGAGGGGTTGCGGGTACGGCACACCGTCCATCGGGTTAAGCAAGAGACGCGCCTATCCCGCAAGGACTCCCCAGAGACCCACAGTGTACCCGACCCCGGTGTGGGGAAGGGCCGACGTACTTGGTTACGACGCAGGTCCATTTGTACGGAGCGGGTACAAATGGACGGCCCGTACAACAGAGTTACACCCTGACGGGGAGTGCATGCATCGGCCCCCCTGTGGGGAAACTCCCGGAGGGAGGGACCAGAGCCAGCGTCGGGCGCCCCCCCCCCCCAACCCTGCCTGGCAACAAGCCCGCCAACAACCGGGTTGGGCCAAGGGGCACACCTAGGGGGCAAAACCGGGGGCAAAGGAACACGGCAGGGAAGGGGGGCGCGCAAGAGGGGTGGGCAACTGTGTCGTGCCAAGTGTCGTGCATCATTAAGCCAGCAGCAGGCGGGACGGGCCACAGAGTCCACCCGTTCTCCCATGTCCTTAGCTCACACAGCCTTCGTTAGCTAAATGTCGCTATCTGTCCCCACCAATCCCGCGGAGTTGCCAGCCTTTCGGCGACGTGCCCGGCGCTTGGTGGACACGGTGTCTGATCTCGTCAGATACGGGCCGCACACGTATGCGGCGTTCCAGGCGCGCGTGGACGCGGACCGTCCGGCCAGGGACAACGGATGGGACCACTTCGTCGACGTCTGCTTGCGGCAGATGTTGGCCCGCGATCCCCACCCGTACAACCCGCCCGACGTTCAGGCGCGGTTCGCATTGGGCACGGTGCCGTTCGGGGTGCACCTGCTCAACCGACTACTCCGATGTCTACAAGATCTCGGGCAGCTCGAGGACGCGCAGCGCGGGCGGCCCCAAGTGGGATCGGCGGGGCGGCCGGGGTATGCGGCGCCGGGTGCGTTTCCGATGCCGCCACCCCCAGGCCTCGGGCCCATGCCCATCCCGCCCTTTGGGGCTCACCACCACCACCAACCCCATCTCCATCACCTACTTCATCACCCCGTCGGGTTCCCCATGATGCAGCATCACCTCCCACACCAACACGTACACCCGGCGGCTATGCCACAGCTCCCCGTCCATCTTCACCATCACCATCACCTAGCGGCTGTGCCACAGCACCCCGTCCACCTTCACCATCACCATCACCATCACCGTCCGCACCAGCATGTGGGTACCCGCATCCCCTACCCCAGCAGCACCCACGACCACCTCAGCACACAATGCCGGTGCCGGTACCGGTACCGGTGCCTGAGCCGGGGCGGAGCGCCCAGCGGCAGGGGGTGTCGCAAGGGGCGGCACGTGGCGTGCCCCCGGGCGAGGCAAGGAGAATGGGAGCGCCTACGGCTGCGCCACCCCTGGCGGTGCCCCAGCCGGGGCTTACCGCGGCGGGGTCACCACCGCGGACGGTCCAGGTGCCGGACCCAGCCGTGCGGCGCGGAGCCC
This sequence comes from Eutreptiella sp. 'Long Island Sound 2002', assembly GCA_964036045.1. Taxonomy (NCBI): domain Eukaryota; phylum Euglenozoa; class Euglenophyceae; order Eutreptiales; family Eutreptiaceae; genus Eutreptiella; species Eutreptiella sp. 'Long Island Sound 2002'. Next base: position 62,162,954 of record OZ038379.1, read on the forward strand.
CGCCCGTGGTGCCGACGGAGCCTGAGCCGGTGGTGCCGGGTGGTGGTCCGCCCCCGACGCGTGGGATGCAGGGCGCGGCCGCCGTGGGGAGGCCCACGGCGGGGGAACGAGCGGGGGATGCAGTGCAGGAGGCGGCAGTGGCTGGCCCTCGAGACATCAGCGAGCTGCTCGCGCAGGCCCTGGAGGCGTAGCGGCGGACAGCCGCGGGGAGCGATGGAGCCGCGCCGGAAGGGGCTGACGCCGGCCGACGCCGGCGAGCTGATAGAGCAGGCGCTCGCGGCTGTCGCCCCGAGGACGGAAGGGGCCAAGGAGATGCCGACGGAGGCGGTTTCTTCGGGGGGACAGGACGCGGGGCGGGGTGTGCCGGAGGCGCAGACACCGGCGGAGGGCAGCGGGGTTGTGGAGCCCAGTGGGAGACGTGCCAAGGGGGAAGGAGTGGAGGATTGGATGTGGGAGTGGCGGGAGTGGCGCCAGGTGGCACCTGGTGAGCCGTGTCCGGCGGGGCTGGCGTACAGCATGGACCTCCATGCGGGCACCAGCTGGGCCCGGCTGCCCACCAACCTGCGGGCACGGCAGGACGCGGCGGAGGCGGCAAGGAAGAAGGCGCTGACGAGCGGCCTCTGGCGCCCTTCCCGCCGCGGCCGGACACGCCGCCGGCGGTGGTCGCGGCTGGATAAGGGGCAGAGGGAGAACAGGAGGCGGAGGGCGAGGGGGACGAGGAGGCATACGGGCCCGGCGAGTCGGCGCTGGCCCTCATGTATGAGGACGACGCCGGGCCCGACGTCTACGCCGGCATGGACGAGGACCCGGCCAACGCGCCGCGGCGGCCCAAGCCCACTGCGGTGCCGCCCCCTCCCCTGGGAAGCTGTGAGCGGCGGCACTGCAGGTACCATGCGGCCGAGGGTGCCCACGGGCACCGCCTCATGGGCACGGGGCAGCGGGAGGCAGGGATGCTGGCGAGCGCCCTGGAGCGCTACGAGCTCCAGCGCCCAGGGCAGGTTGCCCGGGAGATGGCCCTGGCGGTAGCGTCCCCGGACAACGGCCAGGTCCGCTGTGTCCAACTGGGGGATGCGGCGGTCCTGGGTCACCACCCCGGTGATGTCCGGGCGGCCGAGCCCCAGGAAGGCCTCCCCGTGTCGGTGCGCCTGTCCGTGGGGCGCCTGCTAGACGAGGCAGGGCTGGAGGACGTGCGGCGGGACGAATGCCTGTACGTGGCCTTGTGGCGAGGTGGGGCTGACGCTTGGCGTCGCGAGCAAGCCGTGCGGCCCCTCACGCCCCAGGCGCTGGGGTCCCATGCGCTCCTGGTGGCGGTGCATCCCGAGGGTGCAGAGGTCGTGTTCGACGCGGACCGCCTGCTGCTGACCGGGGATGGGGCGGTCCTCGTCCCCACCTCCAGCAGCTACCGCCTTGAGAGCCGCGGCGGTGACCTCAAGCTGCTGGTGGTGGTGGGCACGCGCCTCGACGAGAGCGCCGCCCCCCAGGGGTCCGAACATGCGGTCCCGGTGGGGGGTGATGAGGAGGCAAGCCGTGGCGGTGACGAGGTGAGGCAAGAGCAACCCACGGGGGAGGAGCAGCAGCAGGATCAGCTGGAGGTGGCCGGAGAGGAGGTGGACGTGCAGGCCATTGTGGCGGCGGCCCTGGCGAAGTTCACGGATGCGGCGGGCCCGCCGCCGACGACGGAGGCACTGGAGGAGGAGGACCAACGCAGGAGGAGTGAGGAGGCACAAGTCGCCATGGAGCGGGACGAGGAGCCGGAGTTCAAGGGTGAAGAGGCATAGGGCGCCGTGGAGCAGGACGAGGAGCTGGTGATCGTGGGGGCGAAGGAGGCGCGTGAGGTGGTCCCACGGGAGCTGGGAGTGGCGGACAGGGCTGGCCGAAGACGGGGGAGGTGGAAACCTGCAGGCACTGGGCCAAGGGGTGGTGCATGCGCGCAGATGCCTGCCGGTTCGCCCACCCCCAGCCGCCGGTGCCGCGGGGAGTACCCCAGGAATTACTCCTGATCGTCCAGGCCATGGCCCGTGTGGGGGCCCTCAGCCTAGACCGCAGCCAGGACCACGGCCGGGGCCACGGAACGTTGCTGCAGGAAGCGGTGGTAAAGGCGCAAGGAGGAGGGCTGCCAGCGGTGGGGTATGCGGTGGAGAGTGGGGGCCTGACCGAGTGGGCAGTGGCGTTGCCATGTGGCATGGCGGCCCTGCTCACTCCGTTCCCGGTGGTCCCGTGGAGGGACGTGGTCGCCGTCCAGGAAGCCAATCTGGGGTGGGTGTGCACGTGGCACACACATCCCGCCGGCATGGACCCTCGCGAGTGGCAAGCTAAGGCGGTCGTGACGCACCTGTCCTGGTCGTTGCCGGCAGCGCCGGGTGCGTGGGCGCAGTGGTGGGACAGGGCGCTCAGCTGGGCGAGGGATGGCAGTGCTGTGGCGGACTGCCCTGACCTCCCGCGCGAGCCCGTCTCAGTCCAGCCGTGGACTGTCTCCCTGCATCTCCCCACGGTGGCGGCTCGTCTTGCGGCCACAGACCCGGAGGTCTCGCTGCTGGGAGACTGAGAGGGGCCAGGGCTTCGCCTGGGCCATGGGCTGGAAGTTCGCACGGCCCGCCTCCCCAGCCCTGTGGACGGGGACATCCTGGAGGGACTCCAGTTCACGCGGGCTGGCGGGGCTGATGTGTGGACCGCTGTCCATCGCCAGCTCCCAAACGCGTGGCCCCAGGTGTACCGGCCCCCTGGTCACGAGCGTGTGGTGGGAGTGGAATGGCGCGTGTGGGCCGCCAACACCCCGTGCCCGCCGGTGGTGGTTCTGCCCAAGAGAACCAGCCACCCCAGCTGGGAGACTGTGGCGGTCTTGTGGGGATGGGTGGCGGTCCGTGGGACCGATGTCCACGTCTTCACTGCCCCAAGGGGCACGGTGATCGAGACCGACGGAGGGACAGCGTTGCAGCTCACGGCACAGCCCCTGACCACGCATGCTGTGGTAGCCGTCCTCCAGTGGGGTGCAAACAAGCCACAGCCCTGGCGCGATCAGGTCGCTGGGGCTGTCTGGCGAGACCTGCCGGTCCTCAAGGCCGCCGTCTGGTCAAGAGGAGCACGGCAGCATCTCCCGGGCGCACTCCCATGGCTGCGGGGCTGCGGAGACGCCTCTCCCCCACCGGCTGAGCTGCGGGGCGCCCTAGAGCACCTGTACTCCAAGCCCAGGCACCAGTTCCTGGTGGCCGCGGACCATGGGGTGGAGCTCAGCGACGACGTTGTCGCGCTGGCAGCCGACGTGGTGCAGTGCCTGGCCCCCCACGCCATGATGCTCCCGAGGGAGGGGTGGGAGGGCCAGCGGCACGACCAAACCCCGGCTGCCCTCCTCATTGCGAGGTACGTCAAGCTGGGGGGCTCGGAGGCGGTGTACCTCGACCGGTTGGAGACGCCGAGCATGCGGCACTGGACAGCCCACCACCTCGTGGCCCCTGACATGCGGTTGGCCGTGGACCCGCTGGGCCAGCCTGTGGTGTCGGGGGCCCCGCCCCAGTGGCCGCACACGTGGGACATGGCGGTCCGGACGATGCGCATGGCACCCAGGGGCCAGAGGGCGGGATGGCCAGGTGCAGAGCATCTGCTGGCGGAGGCCCGGGCGGCACAGGTGCAGCAGCCGGCCGGCAACACCAAGGACTGTGGCGTGTGCGCCCTCATGTCCGCCGTCGGTACCCTCCTCAGGGTGCCGAGGCCGGGCAACCTCCTGTCCGCGCTGGACAGGCGGTGGGTGGCGGCGGTGGTCCTCAACAGGGACATGGGGCCCATCGCGCGTCTGCCGTCTCTGGGGGAGCTGCCTGCAGCGGTGTTGGATGCCCTGCCGGCGCCCCGCACGCCCATAGACCTGGCGGACGTCCCGCACAACGTGGGGCTGCCCGGGGCGCGCATGCAACATGCCTTGTTGTGTATGGCGGCGGCGGCGGACGGGGGGATGTCCATGTTGGCGACGGTGTCCCTGCAGCACGTGCAGGACGCGATGCAGCAGCAGCGGATGCATGCCCCCCAGCCGTGGGAAGAAAGCGCCAAGCGGTGGCTGAGGGTGGAGAGCGTGCCTTCCACCCATACGGTGGGCGTGGCGGATATGGGGCGGCTGGTGGTGTTGGAGGGGGCGGAGTATTGGGCCTGTGTTCGGGTGGAAACAGGGGGACTGGAGTGGGTCGTAGTCACCGCGTGCCGGTTCAGGAGGCAACAAACTAGGGGCCCGGCCTGCTACCGGGTGTTCCGGGAGTGCCTCAGGGAGCTGGGGCCGGTGCGCAGGGCGCACAGGCACGGCCGAGGACATCCCGCTGGCGCCGGCGGTCTTCGTGGAGGTCACGCGGCCGCCGGCGATCCAGGGGCAGGACGTCTGGCCCATAGCCCCGAGCAACATGTGGCAGGCTGAGCATGCAGCTGGCATGTGCAAGGCGCTGCAGGGTCACGCGGCGGCCCTTCCCAGGGCCCCCGCAGCGCAGTCCTCCAGCAACAGGCCGGCAGCCTCGCTGGCACTGCTGCATAGCGTGTCGCGGGCATGGTGCTGGGTTGTGGCGGCATTGGAGCCCCACTCCTCGGCGCTGCGCCCGTACGATCGCGGAGAGGGCACGGTGCTCACAGTCCGCCCCGCCGACTTGGAGGCCCTACACCTTAGTGCACTGAGTGGCGACAGGGGCGAGGCGTTGTACCTCCAAGGGACCGTGGCAGCCGCGGCCGCGACACGCTTCCGCCGGCAGAGCGGAGGAGATGCCCTCCGCCTGGTCATGGCGGAGAACATGGGGCCGTGGCTCCGGGCGTTCTCCACGTCCAGGTGGAAGGTCGAGGGCGACCGGGAGAAGTTCGCCGACGCGTGGCGCCGCTGGGTGGAGGAGCAGTTTCCCGTGGGGGGAATGCTGCACCTGCCGCAGCCACCAAGCGTGCCACCAGTACGGCCTGCGGCACCCCCGGCCGCGGCGGCGAGGCGGGCCCCGAAGGCGGCGCCCAAGCCGCCGCCCAAGAGGGGCCAGCCGCCTCAGTATGGCGGCTATGCCAACATACGGTGCAACACTTCGGTGGTGACTTGGCTACGGAGCAGCGTGGGACAAAGACGATCAACGTTTGCCCCTGGTCTCGGCTGGATGGGGCTGGTCACTGCACATGGAAAGCTGGCACGCACTGCCAGCCTACCCACCTTCACCCCAAGGACCTGCTGGACCACATCCAGCGGGACCATGCGACTGATCCGGCGCAACGGGACCAGGCGCTGGCCATGCTGGCTGGCGTTATGCCGCGGGGCCGGGCGGGGCCTTTCGCGTCGGCCCGGGCGGGGTCCAGAGCGCTCACGCTGCCCACGGGTGCCCGCCCTGCGGCGGAGCGCGGGGCGTCGCCGTCGGCGGCACGATCTGGAGCGATTGGGTCTGCAGCACGGCGTGGGGCAGTGACTTCTACGGGGAGTGCGGCGGCAAGTACATCCGGCAGGCTGGCAGAGGGGGACCCCGCCGCATCTGCCGGTTCTCAGCAGGCGACGACCGCCTCGGGCGGAGGCCCACGGGGACAGGGGCCACCTCGCCGGCCGCCCGCGCCGGGTGCGGGTGGTCCCCCTGAACCTGCTGGTGGCCCCCCTCCGTCCGGTGATCCGGATCCGGCGGGGGGCCCCGATCCACACGTGCAGCCATGAAGGGGCCCCGCCTCCGACACCCGAGCGGCGGTGTCCTGGAACGTCCAGGGCTCGATGCGGGGGGACGGCGTACCAGTGGCCCCAGGTATGCTCGACGGTGAAGCGGTGGCGGCGGGCATCATGAAGGCCGAGGGTGCCATCCTGGGCCTATTCCAGGAGACCGGCCTGCAGGACCCTCAGGGTGTGGTGCACTCGGAGAACCAGTGGCGTCACCACGGGTATCATGCGTACCCAGGGTTGGATGCCCAGGCAGCGTCGGCGGCAGCGGTGCGCGGCGGGCTCTTGATTGCCCTTCGGGCGGACGTGTTCGCCGCGGAGGAAGTTCGAGATATCGTGGACATCGTGCCGGGCAAGGCCATGGCCCTCGATGTGGTGACCGCAGGTGGCACCCTCACGGTCATCAACGTCCACGGCCTGGGTAGCGGCGGCGACTCCTGGGCGTCTAAGGCGTCCTTCTGGGCTGACGTGGCCATGTACGCGGCGGCCAAGAGCGCGGGTGGCACCAGGGCCGTGCTCCTCGGAGGGGACTTCAACGTGTGGCTGGAGTCCCCGTGGCACCCCACCACGAGGAGGTTCCAAGCCCTGTGGGAACAGTGTGGTTTCCACAGGGCGGGCCCGGAACGGGAGGAGGACAGGAGGCCCACGAGGGCGGGGCACCGACTGGACTCCTTCCTTCTGAACTCGCCTCTGGTCCCATGGGCGGCGCGTGAGCGCCCACACTTGGCGCCGGGGCGGTCTCCTGCGTCACTGGGGTCGGATCATGGCCTGTGGTCCTAGACATCCCGCTAGCGGTGGCCGGCAAAGAGAGGGTCACCAGGATGGCCTACTCGCACGCCCAAGGCAGGCTGCACGCCATACGCCCGGACTCCCCGGGGGTTCGTGAGGCGGCGGCGGCAGTACTGCAGAAGGCCTGCAGGGATCGGCGGCTACAGGCGTGGCTCTCGTCGGACCAGGACACTGCCACCATGGGCACATCGGAGGTGCAAGCGGTCTTTGACCTGCTCTACGCCTTCCGTGATGACATGTCCAGGGTCACGGGAGTGCGGATGCCATCAGGCGTGGACCCGCAGTACCCGTACGGGCAGGCGGAAACGGAGGCGTCTTTGGACCAGGTCCTCTCGGATCAGCAGGCCCTGGCCTGGCGCGCCCATCAGATGTGGCAACGGGACGCAGCGGCGGCCGGACTCCACTCCCAGGAAGCGACTGCCCTGCTACAGCACCTCCGGCGAGTGGACCCCGACCTGTCCCCCGCCTCCGTAGAGGACCTACGTGCCGCGTTGGACCAACAGCTCCACCAGCTAGAGACACGCGTGGAGGAGCTGCGGGGTGTCCTCAGGAGCAACAGGCGCCGGTCCATCAAGGACTACTGGCGGGGCAGGGTACCGGATCTACAGCTCCGATGGACGGCGATACGGGGGGCCATCAACGTGGTGAACTATGCCCCGTCAGGCCTATGGTCCGTACTCGTCCGCGAGTCGGAGAAGGTGCTCTTGGAGGCCTCGGACGTCATTGGCGAGGTCCAGAGGTATTGGGAGACGCTGTACGCCAAGCGGCCAGTGAACCTGCCGGCCTTCGAGCGGCTGGTCCGGGCCCACATTCCCGAAGGGGTGCCGGAGGAATGGAGGTCGGTACAGGACTACACCCTGCAGGACCTTAAAGACGCCGTGAGGCAGGCCGTGGCGGACGACAAAGCTCCGGGGTCCAACCGGGTTACGGCTGCCCTCATAGCAGAGCTGCTTGAACCGGTGCAGGGGCTCCTGGTGCACGCGTACAGGGCAATCCTACGGGGTGCGGACGTCCTGGAGTCCTGGCACGAGGCCATTATCTGGCTGATGCCCAAGGGCACAGCCACGGGCAACCTGGACGAGTACAGGCCGATAGCGCTGGGGCAGCAAGACATGCGAATGCTCATGACTCCCCTCATGCGGAGGTTCACAGCTGTTCCGGCACGCAAGGGACTGGCTGCGGACTGGCAGTTCGGAGCCATGCCGGGCTCCACGGCGGCTGCCCCAGTGTTCCTGGCCCAGCGCAGGCTGCAGCGTGGGCTGGAGGAAAACCACGTCCTGACCTGCCATGTGTCAAAAGCTTTTGACACAGCGCCGCACGGGGCGCTGGCGCTCCTCCTACGCCACATGGGTGTCCCGGAGGAGCTCATCAGGCTCTTCCACACCCTCAGCTGCGGGTCTGTGGTGCGCATCGTCACCGCGCACGGCCCGACGCCGAGCATACGGCTCAACAGGGGCCTGCGGCAGGGCAGTGCGGAGAGCGCTGTGCTCTACCTCCTCCTCTTGGAGCCTCTCCTGCGGAGCCTTGCCTGCAAGGCGCGGGGAGATGCTCGCCATGCGGTACGACCCCTGGTGCAGGCGTACTGTGATGACCTCCTGTTGATAGCGCACTCCCTGCCGCAATTCCTGGAGTATGCGGCGGCGATAGCGCGGTATCTCACGGACATGGGCATGCCCCTCAACGTCGGCAAATGCGCCTATGCCAATACTCCTCGCATCCATTCGATTATGGTAAACCTGAACCCAGGGAACACGGCGGCCCCGTGGGTATGCTTACGTACCAAGGGCACGGTACCATACTTGGGGCTGCGCCTCGATCCTAGGGGGATGGCGACCATGAAGAGGAAACATGTACTCCGGTGTGAAGCTCTGCTGGGTTGGTGCAAGAACACGTTAGGGGCGGCGTCGGTGCCTCATGAGGTGATGGCGGCTGTGGTTGGAGGCATCGTGCCGTACGCGGCGCCCTACCTGTCCGACACGGCGGAGGCGGTGGTCAAACTGAATACTGCCATCAAGGCTGCAGCCCTGCAACTCGAGAAGCTGCCCAAGGACCTGTCCAACGTGGCAGTGCGGTCGGGTCATGGGTTACGGTTGGCGGATGTCCAGGTTATCTGCCGCGACTCCGTCGTGGCGACCATGGCTCAGCTCACCCACCACAGGTCGACGACAGTCCGGGATGAGCTGCGGGCCATGCTCCGGGACATGCACGCGCAGTACGGAGTATGCGGGCAGTTCATGGTGCCCTCTGCGTCATTCGCCACGCACGCTGGCAATACGTGGGTGGACAGGGTACTCCGGGCGATGGGGACGTTGCGCGTAGGACTTCTCATGCCATCGTCGGTGTACTCGTGTGTACACGCCCATCTGCCGCAAGTGCAGTGGGCGGGGCGGAAGTGGGTGTCCCAATCCTATTCCTTCAAGGGTAGGGACATCTGCGTTCTCTTGGGGCCCCGCACAGATGCGACGGTACGGTCCCTGACGGATCCCGCAAATGACCTCCTGCATGCGCGGCTCCCCTGTCCTGCGCCTAGGCACTGGACTGTCCAGCTTCAGGAGTGCCATGAGGACCACTTGCACCTTCCGCACGCGAGAGTAGGGCCCCATCAGCTGGACCACGTGTGGTTCACGGGGCTTCGCGACGTCCTCCGGCCGCAGCTGCCTGGTCCGTTGACTCACCGCCTAATACATCCGGTGCGCCGAAAGAAGGCCAGCAAACGCAATAGACAGTCCACTGCGGGGGACGTGTATGTGGTGGGCGGATACAGGGAGGAAGGATGGGACCCAGCCAACCCGGGGCTGTCCATGCCGTTCGTCCCGCTAGCCGTCCTCCTGTTTCTGTTGGGGGACGTCTTTGAGGGCTACCAACAGCAAGACGATCCGGCATCCGTCCCCCTACTCGCTCCTCAGGCCGGGGGCGGCATAAGCCCGCCACCACTGTGGGTTGTGCACGGGCCAGCGTTTTCCAGGGCATGCGCGGCGGTGCACAGGTGTTGCGAGTGGGCAATTGTCCTTCTGCTGCCAGCAGGCCCTATCCCGGATCCGGATGAGTACTCGGTCCCGGAAGTGGTCCGGATGTCCAACGTGCCACACGATCCGCACGTCGCCGTCACGTCGTTGCGTGATGGCGGCGCAGTGGAGCAGGGGTCCGTGGTGGTATACCAGCCTTCCTGCTCCGCAACAGTTTGGGGGGCGGAGTATACCACCGCCCTGGACGCCATAAAGTCAGTCTCTGGATGTGACCTGGCCTGGAGACCACATGCGGTATATCGACCGAGGGTGGTCCTGTCCCCGGAGCTCACGGCCTCCAGTGCGGCGTCCCTAGGAAAGGTGGTGCAGAGCCCCCACTCCGACGTGGCGTGGCTGGAGCCCCACCGGTACTACTGGGTGCCGGTGGCGACCAAAGTCACATCGTGTGACGCGTCGCCCCAGGGAGACGACGCCACAAACGTGGCGGTGGCCAGCAACGGAATCCCCACGTGGACGGGTGGCATCTACGGCACGGTCCCGGAGGCACAGATCATCGGCGCGGCGGCGTACTTGTTGCACACGCCCCCGTCAGCGTGCACGGTACACGTGGTGGATGCGTCCGTCATAGGAGCGCATCTCCGCAGGGCGCAGGAGGCCCTGTACCGTGGCATCAAGGGGCCGACATCACATCTGGTCAATCAGCACGCACTGAGCTGGATAGTGGAGGGGCTGCGGCGGCTGCCGCGCCGAGTTGGGGGGCCGCACCACTGGGTGGTGAGGCAGAGCTCGCACTTGGCGGCGGTCCCACTCGAGGCGCCAGACTTTGCCGCGGCCCGTGCAATGGCCCCGCCTGTCCATCTCGTCCTGCCAAAGGAGCACGCCATCCTTTTAGTGCCGGGGGATAATGGAGAGCTCGAGCCGCGTGTGCCATCCATGCAAGCCCTTCAGCAAGTCCGGGAGATGGAGTGGCGTTCGCTGGCGGCTCGCACCAGGGCGCACACGCCACTGGCTGGCGCCTGCGAGGCGATGGCCCTGGGAGCTGTGCACCATGGCCCAACGCACAGAAATATACTGCGGGCACGTGACGGTCGCTTGTCCACAATGCAGGTCATGCGACGGTGGAGACAGAAGCTCACGCGTATGGCAATACCGGCCCAACCCTATATCTTCTGTGGGGGGCCGGAGTAGGACATTGGCCACATGCGCCTACTGTGTGCGCGGGACGAGGAAGTGGCTGGGCTCCTGTGCAGGCGTGTGGAGGAGTTCACGGCGGAGCTACCCCTGACAGACAGGGCGGTGGAGTTCGTGGCGTGGAGGGAACACGGCTGCAGGTGGACTGAATCCCTGATGGCGGGTGTTGTCCCCGGGGACCTGAAGCGGCTGTTCGCTGCGGTGCGAGCAGCGTCGTCCCGGGGCCCTGCCAAGGCCAGGCTCTTTGTGGAGGACATGGTCCAGATTGGGGAAGATGTGTATGCCTGCAGGAACCATCGGCTCACCCAGATCATGCAGCTGCCGATGCAAGATCGAAGGAGGGCGGTATACGCGTTCCTGCGAGGTGACACACCCTTCTGCCCGCCGGCAGGAAGGATCCAGCAGCGTCCGCCGTGGAACCCGTTTGCCGGCCTCCCCGGAGACGTGCGGGCAACCTTTCAGAGGGCACCGCTGCACGCACTGCTGGTGTCACGGTCGTGCATCACGCATGAAGAGGCCATGTCCTTGTTCCCTCACTGGATGGCGGCGGTGGCGCAGGCCTTCGACCTGTGGATCGGTTCCTGGGTGGCGCGGGACATCACGGCATTCAGGGAGTGGTCCCGCGTGGTGTCGGCGCAATCGTGGGCCCAAGTGCGTGGTACCAAGGTGAGAAGCCCTGACGGCCAGAGTGATCCCTGGCTCCAGGTGTACGCCAACCATCCAGCGGTGGGGAACGTCATGGGCTGGCCTCGCGAGGAGGTCTGGTCCTTCAGCAACCTCTGTGCAGTCTCCCAATCCTGGCGGTGGCTGTCGTACTTGACGTGGGTACGTTGTGGCTGTATGACCGGCAGCTGCGACGAGCCATACCAGCGGTCACGGAGCGGCGGTCCATGGTAGAATTAGTGGGCTCCAAGCAGCTGGCACGGGTACAGGGCGACGACGCGCAGGGCCACGTCACGGAGGCCATGTTCTCTCTGCCAGAGGGGGACGACCACGTGGCCGCCGATGCCCGGCACACCCTTGACACCTTGGGCCTCGCGGCGGTCATTGAGGCTCGGGCGGGAGGACAGCGCTTTGTTCTGGCTTCCGCCAGGGGCCCGGATCAGGACGGGGTTGATGGCATCGGGGAGGTCTTACGGGAATACGGTTGGGAGCTCCTGGCGCATGGCACACACAGTCCCAAAGTGGCGCGGTGGCCCCGGCTGCTTGAGAGCCTGCCGGTGATGCCCGACGGGCGACCGAAACTCCGGCCGGTGTCCACGTGGGAGGAAGCGAGGCGCAGCCTCCTCAGTTGTGCCACAGCACGCACGCTGGCGGGTGCTTTGCTCGGACTCCAGGACGCGTGCTGCGATGTATGGCAGGACCTGTGGTCGCAGTGTTGTGAAGGTAGCTGCGTTCCGTCGCGGTCTGTGCTTCCGCTGCGATGCCACGGGTGCAGGGAAACGGTGTCAGTTTGGGTTCATCAATGTGCCTCCGTCCCGCTATGCGGGACATGTAAGGAGCGTGCCGATAGGGGGTGGCCTAAGGCGAGGTGGGCACTGCGGCACTCTGGACAGATGTCCTCAAGTGCCTGGAAGACTATCGAGGGTGGCCTGAAGAGCGTCAGAGTGGAAGGGGTACGGTGCCCTGGAGCGCCGTCTGCGGCCGTGCGCCTGATGCTGTGGTGGGCGGCTCTGGAGGGCGACTCATGGATACTTTGGTTGTGGCATCACGGAGGAAATGGTGACGGCGTGGTGGGGGCCGGGGGTGCAGATTGATGGGGTTAGTAATTGGGGGTGCACCAGCTACCGTCCCTACGTTGGACGCAGCGGAGGGGGTGGCGCCTGAAAGGCAGTGCCTTCACGGCCTGATTGTGCGGTACTGGCAGGCGGCGTATGACGGCCAACGCGATGTGACACGTCGTGCCGGCCTGATGGTGAGCCGTACTGCCCCCGTGCATGAGGGTCAGACAGGGATGCTTCACCCGCCTGCCCCGGGTCGCCGCATACAGCAGTGAGGTGTCATGGGTCGTCCCGACCAGGGTAATAAGGCCCAAACTCCTGTAGGGTATTCCCATGGCACCGGGGTCTCTACTGGCGGCCCGGCTACGGCAGTATTGGGAGTGGTTGCTCGGGATACACCGGGGGTGCACGGAGTTGTCTGGGGGTTACGGCGTTACGGCGCCCCCTGGGAGTGTTACACGGGGTTGTGGGGACAGCCTGCAGGCCCTAGGGGCGGCGACGAGGCGAAGATGTGTGCGTAGAAGGATATGACAGCGAGGTCGTCAGGGGGACAGTATGGCTGGCGTCCTGGAGACGGCGTGGCAGCCTGGGAGGAGCACTCACGGGGGGCACGTGGAGTTCAAGGTGACGGTGTACTGGCGTCTTGGGGGTATACGCGGCGGTACTGGGGTCCGTACGGTGGGGGTACGCGGCGGTACTGGGGAACCGTACAGTGGGGGAGCAGCGGGGATGCATGGCGGTACTGGGGTGTCCCCCTGACCCCTCTAACAACTCAGGGGGAGCGTGGGGGCATCCCCTGGCCCCGTTAACAAACTGGAGGGACCGTGCCTGCGGGCATGTACATAGTCTAACCTCTGACCACGGCCTTGTGGTTGCGGTGGTGCGTGTCGTGGCGGCTCGTGGGTGGCATGGGCGTGGCAGCAGCGGTACTGCGTGGCGTCGTAGCGAAGAGTATGCGGTCGCCTCACCACTGTAACGGCTTACCCCTGGGGGGCGCCAGTCCGGTCGGCTAGAGGCGAGGAAGGAGGGAGAGCGGCATGCTGAGTGGTCCGGGGGGTGACGCGTGGGCCAATGTTATAAGTAGGCTCGCCACTTCGTCGGTGGGGGCTGAACCTGCGGCTTGGCCGCCGCTGTGGCGGAAGAGGCGCAACCACGGGAGCTGGCCATTCAGTGCAGGTAAGGGTCAAGGGTAGGCGCCAGGGCAATGTATGTGGGCCAGATGAGGTGCACCTGGTTACCACAGCCCGGGGCGAGCCTCTGGTGGGTACCCCTGCAGGGGGTCGATAACCAAGCTACGGCACCCACCAGCCCGAATCCAAGCCAGCGATATTCACGGGTTGCGCCACTCCCGTCGCGTAGCGGCCGGCGTCCCCCCCTGTAGACCCTCAAGTCATATTATATGTGGGCAAGTGGATGCCTCGAAGCTAATTGGGTGCTGGCCCCTGACTTGGAGTGCCGGCATGGTATATATCTGGGGTGTGGGAGCAGCTCACGGCAACGGGGACGTGGAATTGATACCGTGTTTCTGTACTATACTAGGGGGCTGGTGCGATGGGTCAGCAGCGTACATTGTGGGGACATGGGGGCGATGAAAGCTGAGGGCCGGGCTAGGCTGGAGCCTCCCAGAAATCCTGGCTATGCGCATAGGAGCTATTGCGTGCTGGCACAGGGATACGTGGAGTCACGGGTGGTGGGTAATTGGGAGTACGCAGACGGCAATGGATTCCGTGGGGTCACGGGTGATGGACGTCTCCACGGTGGCGGGGGTACGCGAACGACGGAGGGTCAGCTCTTGCTTCGCCGCATGCGTGCTGCTTTGTTCCTTGGTTGCCGCTTTGCGACGGACACAGAAGCCCTTGCTTTCTGCTTGTTGCGATGCTGCTGCGTTGCTTTGCCTTGCCCCCTTACCCCCGGCGAACAAACGGGCCAGCGCCCGTCGCCGTTGCTAATGGTAACGCTATGCAGTTGCCACTGCCCCCAAAGCCTGGTTGACCGGTATACCCGGTCCTCTGGGTCCTCCGTCATGCTGTGGGCCACCTCAGGCAGCCCTGGGACCCACGGGATCGAGCGAGGCAGGAACCACCTGTCGGCGCGAGATGCCCGGTAACTCCAGTAGACGGCATGATAAGTGGTTATGACTATGACTATGACTATATATATATATATACATATTATATATATATATATATATATATATATATATATAATTCCTACACTATACTACACTATATATACACTATATATATATATATATATATATATATATATATATATATATATATATATATATATATATATATATATATATATATATATATATATATATATATATATATATATATATATATATATATATATATATATATATATATATATATATATATATATATATATATATATATATATATATATATATATATATATATATATATATATATATATATATATATATATATATATATATATACATATACCGCGGCGGGGTCACCACCGCGGACGGTCCAGGTGCCGGACCCAGCCGTGCCGCGCCCGTGGTGCCGACGGACCCTGAGCCGGTGGTGCCGGGTGGTGGTCCGCCCCCGACGCGTGGGATGCAGGGCGCGGCCCCCATGGGGAGGCCTACGGCGGGGGAACGAGCGGGGGATGCAGCGCAGGAGGCGGCAGTGGCTGGCCCGCGAGACATCAGCGAGCTGCTCGCGCAGGCCCTGGAGGCGTACCGGCGGACAGCCGCAGGGAGCGATGGAGCCGCGCCGGAAGGGGCTAACGCCGGCGAGCTGATAGCGCAGGCGCTCGCGGCTGTCGCCCCGAGGACGGAAGGGGCCAAGGAGATGCCGACGGAGGCGGTTTCTTCGGGGGGACTGGACGCGGGGCGGGGTGTGCCGGAGGCGCGGACACCGGCGGAGGGCGACGGGGTTGTGGAGCCCAGTGGGAGACGTGCCAAGGGGGAAGGAGTGGAGGACTGGATGTGGGAGTGGCGGGACTCGCGCCAGGTGGCACCCGGTGAGCCGTGTCCGGCGGGGCTGGCGTACAGCATGGACCTCCATGCGGGCACCAGCTGGGCCCGGCTGCCCGCCAACCTGCGGGCACGGCTGGACGCGGCGGAGGCGGCAAGGGGCGGAGGCGCTGACGAGCGGCCTCTGGCGCCCTTCCCGCCGCGGCCGGACACGCGGCCGGCGGTGGTCGCGGCTGGAGAAGGGGCGGAGGGAGAGCAAGAAGCAAGGGCGAGGGGGACGAGGAGGCGTACGGGCCCGGCGAGTCGGCGCTGTCCCTTATGTTTGAGGACGACGCCGGGCCCGACGTCTACGCTGGCATGGACGAGGACCCGGCCAACGAGCCGCTGCGGCCCATGCCCACTGCGGTGCCGCCCCCTCCCCTGGGGAGCTGTGAGCGGCGGCACTGCAGGTACCATGCGGCCGAGGGTGCCCACAGGCACCGCCTCATGGGCACGGGGCAGCGGGAGGCAGGGATGCTGGCGAGCGCCCTGGAGCGCTATGAGCTCCAGCGCCCAGGGCAGGTTGCCCGGGAGATGGCCCTGGCGGCAGCGTCCCCGGACAACGGCCAGGTCCGCTGTGTCCAACTGGGGGACGCGGCGGTCCTGGGTCACCACCCCGGTGATGTCCGGGCGGCCGAGCCCCAGGAAGGCCTCCCCGTGTCGGTGCGCCTGTCCGTGGGGCGCCTGCTGGACGAGGCAGGGCTGGAGGACGTGCGGCGGGAGGAAGGCCTGAACGTGGCCTTGTGGCGAGGTGGGGCTGACGCTTGGCGTCGCGAGCAGGCCGTGCGGGCCCTCACACCCCAGGCGCCGGGGTCCCATGCGCTCCTGGTGGCGGTGCGGTGCACCCCGAGGGTGCAGAGGTCGTGTTCGACGCGGACCGCCTGCTGCTGACCGGGGATGGGGCGGTCCTCGTCCCCACCTCCAGCAGCTACCGCCTTGAGAGCCGCGGCGGTGACCTCAAGCTGCTGGTGGTGGTGGGCACGCGCCTCGACGAGAGCGCCGCGCCCCAAGGGTCCAAACACGCGATCCCGGTGGGGGGTAATGAGGAGGCAGGCCGTGGCGGTGACGAGGTGGGGCAAGAGCAACCCACGGGGGAGGAGCAGCAGCAGGATCAGCCGGAGGTGGCCGGGCAGGAGGTGGACGTGCAGGCCATTGTGGCGGCGGCCCTGGCGAAGTTCACGGATGCGGCGGGCCCGCCGCCGACGACGGAGGCACTGGAGGAGGAGGACCAACGCAGGAGGAGTGAGGAGGCACAAGTCGCCATGGAGCGGGACCAGGAGCCGGAGTTCAAGGGTGAAGAGGCACAGGGCGCCGGGGAGCAGGACGAGGAGCTGGTGATCGTGGGGGCGAAGGAGGCGCGTGAGGTGGGTCCACGGGAGCTGGGGGTGGCGGACAGGGCTGGGCCGAAGACGGGGGAGGTGGAAACCTGCAGGCACTGGGCCAAGGTGTGGTGCATGCGGGCAGATGCCTGCCGGTTCGCCCACCCCCAGCCGCCGGTGCCGCGGGGAGTGCCCCAGGAATTACTCCTGATCCTCCAGGCCATGGCCCGTGTGGGGGCCCTCAGCCTAGACCGCAGCCAGGACAACGGCCGGGGCCACGGAACGTTGCTGCAGGAAGCGGTGGTAAAGGCGCAAGGAGGAGGGCTCCCGGCGGTGGGGTATGCGGTGGAGAGTGGGGGCCTAACCGAGTGGGCAGTGGCGTTGCCATGTGGCATGGCGGCCCTGCTCACTCCGTTCCCGGTGGTCCCGTGGAGGGACGTGGTCGCCGTCCAGGAAGCCAATCTGGGGTGGGTGTGCACGTGGCACACACACCCCGCCGGCATGGACCCTCGCGAGTGGCAGGCTAAGGCAGTCGTGACGTACCTGTCCTGGTCGTTGCCGGCAGCGCCGGGTGCGTGGGCGCAGTGGTGGGACAGGGCGCTCAGCTAGGCGAGGGATGGCAGTGCTGTGGCGGACTGCCCTGACCTCCCGCGCGAGCCCGTCTCAGTCCAGCCGTGGACTGTCTCCCTGCATCTCCCCATGGTGGCGGCTCATCTTGCGGCCACAGACCCGGAGGTCTCGCTAATGGGAGACCGAGAGGGGCCAGGGCTTCGCCTGGGCCAGGGGCTGGAAGTTCGCACCGCCCGCCTCCCCAGCCCTGTGGACGGGGACATCCTGGAGGGACTCCGGTTCACGCGGGCTGGCGGGGCTGATGTGTGGACCGCTGTCCATCGCCAGCTCCCAAACGCGTGGCCCCAGGTGTACCGAACCCCTGGTCACGAGCGTCTGGCGGTCCGTGGGACCGATGTCCACGTCTTCACTGCCCCACGGGGCACGGTGATCGAGACCGACGGAGGGACAGCGTTGCAGCTCACGGCAGAGCCCCTGACCACGCATGCTGTGGTGGCCGTCCTCCAGTGGGGTGCAAACAAGCCACAGCCCAGGCGCGATCAGGTCGCTAGGGCTGTCTGGCGAGACCTGCCGGTCCTTAAGGCCGCCGTCTGGTCAGGAGGAGTAGGGCGGCATCTCCCGGGCGCACTCCCATGGCTGCGGGGCTGCGGAGACGCCTCTCCCCCACCGGCTGAGCTGCGGGGCGCCCTGGAGCACCTGTACTCCAAGCCCAGGCACCAGGTCCTGGTGGCCGCGGACCATGGGGTGGAGCTCAGCGACGACGTGGTCGCGCTGGCAGCCGACGTGGTGCAGTGCCTGGCCCCCCACGCCATGATGCTCCCGAGGGAGGGGTGGGAAGGCCAGCGGCACGACCAAACCCCGGCTGCCCTCCTCATTGAGAGGTACGTCGAGCTGGGGGGCTCGGAGGCGGTGTACCTCGACCGGTTGGAGACGCCGAGCATGCGGCACTGGACAGCCCACCACCTCGTGGCCCCTGACATGCGGTTGGCCGTGGACCCGCTGGGCCGGCCTGTGGTGTCGGGGGCCCCGCCCCAGTGGCTGCACACGTGGGACATGGCGGTCCGGACAATGCGCATGGCACCCAGGGGCCAGAGGGCGGGATGGCCAGGTGCAGAGCATCTGCTGGCGGAGGCCCGGGCGGCACAGGTGCAGCAGCCGGCCGGCAACACCAAGGACTGTGGCGTGTGCGCCCTCATGTCCGCCGTCGGTACTTCCTCAGGGTGCCGAGGCCGGGCAACCTCCTGTCCGCGCTGGACAGGCGGTGGGTGGCGGCGGTGGTCCTCAACAGGGACATGGGGCCCATCGCGCGTCTGCCGTCCCTGGGGGAGCTGCCTGCAGCGGTGTTGGATGCCCTGCCGGCGCCCCGCATGCCCTTGGACCTGAGGGACGTCCCGCACAACGTGGGGCTGCCCGGGGCGCGCATACAACATGCCCTGTTGTGTATGGCGGCGGCGGCGGACGGGGGGATGTCCATGCTGGCGACGGTGTCCCTGCAGCACGTGCAGGACGCGATGCAGCAGCAGCGGATGCATGCCCCCCAGCCGTGGGAAGAAAGCGCCAAGCGGTGGCTGAGGGTGGAGAGCGTGCCTTCCACCCATACGGTGGGCGTGGCGGATATGGGGCGGCTGGTGGTGTTGGAGGGGGCGGAGTATTGGGCCTGTGTTCGGGTGGAAACAGGGGGACTGGAGTGGGTCGTAGTCACCGCGTGCCGGCTCAGGAGGCAGCAGTCCAGGGGCCCGGCCTGCTACCGGGTGTTCCGGGAGTGCCTCAGTGAGCTGGGGCCGGTGCGCAGGGCGCACAGGTGCACGGCCGAGGACATCCCGCCGGCGCCGGCGGTCTTCGTGGAGGTCACGCGGCCGCCGGCGATCCAGGGGCAGGACGTCTGGCCCATAGCCCCGAGGAACATGTGGCAGGCTGAGCATGCAGCTGGCATGTGCAAGGCGCTGCAGGGTCACGCGGCGGCCCTCCCCAGGGCCCCGGCAGCGGAGTCCTCCAGCAACAGGCCGGCAGCCTCGCTGGCACTGCTGCATAGCGTGTCGCGGGCATGGTGCTGGGTTGTGGCGGCGTTGGAGCCCCACTCCTCGGCGCTGCGCCTGTACGATCGCGGAGAGGGCACGGTGCTCACGGTCCGCCCCGCCGACCTGGAGGCCCTGCACCTTAGTGCACTGAGTGGCGACGGGGGCGAGGCGCTGTACCTCCAAGGGACCGTGACAGGCGCGGCCGCGACATGCTTCCGCCGGCAGAGCGGAGGAGATGCCCTCCGCCTGGTCATGGCGGAGAACATGGGGCCGTGGCTCCGGGCGTTCTCCGCGTCCAGGTGGAAGGTCGAGGGCGACCGGGAGAAGTTCGCCGACGCGTGGCGCCGCTGGGTGGAGGAGCAGTTTCCCGTGGGGGGAATGCTGCACCTGCCGCAGCCACCAAGCGTGCCACCAGTACGGCCTACGGCACCCCCGGCCGCGGCGGCGAGGCAGGCCCCGAAAGCGGCGCCCAAGCCGCCGCCCAAGAGGGGCCGCCCGCCTCAGTATGGCGGCTATGCCAACATTCGGTACGTGCTGCAACACTTCGGTGGTGACTTGGCCACGGAGCAGCGTGGGACAAAGACGATCAACGTCCGCCCCTGGTCTCGGCTGGATGGGGCTGGTCACTGCACATGGAAAGCTGGCACGCACTGCCGGCCTACCCACCTCCACCCCAAGGACCCGCTGGACCACATCCAGCGGGACCATGCGACTGATCCGGCGCAACGGGACCAGGCGCTGGCCATGCTGGCTGGCGTTATGCCAGGGGGCCGGGCGGGACCTTTCGCGTCTGCCCAGGCGGGGTCCAAAGCGCTCACGCTGCCCACGGGTGCCCGCCCTGCGGCGGAGCGCGGGGCGTCGCCGTCGGCGGCACGATCTGGAGCGATTGGGTCTGCAGCACGGCGTGGGGCAGTGACTTCTACGGGGAGTGCGGCGGCAAGTACATCTGGCAGGCTGGCAGAGGGGGACCCCGCCGCATGTGCCGGGTCTCAGCAGGCGACGACCGCCTCGAGCGGAGGCCCGCGGGGAGAGGGGCCACCTCGCCGGCCGCCCGCGCCGGGTGCGGGTGGTCCCCCTGAACTTGCTGGTGGCCCCCCTCCGTCCGGTGATCCGGATCCGGCGGAGCCCCGATCCACACGTGCAGCCATGAAGGGGCCCCGCCTCCGACACCCTGGCGGCGGTGTCCTGGAACGTCCAGGGCTCCATGCGGGGGGACGGCGTACCAGTGGCCCCGGGTATGCTCGACGGTGAAGCGGTGGCGGCGGGCGTCATGAAGGCCGAGGGTGCCATCCTGGGCCTATTCCACGAGACCGGCCTGAAGGACCCTCAGGGTGTGGTGCACTCGGAGAATCAGTGGCGTCACCACGGGTATCATGCGTACCCAGGGGTGGATGCCCAGGTGGCGTCGGCGGCAGCGGTGCGCGGCGGGCTCTTGATTGCCCTTCGGGCGGACGTGTTCGCCGCGGAGGAAGTTCGAGAAATCGTGGACATCGTGCCGGGCAAGGCCATGGCCCTCGATGTGGTGACCGCAGGTGGCACCCTCACGGTCATCAACGTCCACGGCCTGGGTAGCGGCGGCGACTCCTGGGCGTCTAAGGCGTCCTTCTGGGCTGACGTGGCCATGTACGCGGCGGCCAAGAGCGCGGGTGGCACCAGGGCCGTGCTCCTCGGAGGGGACTTCAACGTGTGGCTAGAGTACCTGTGGCACCCCACCACGAGGAGGTTCAAAGCCCTGTGGGAACAGTGTGGTTTCCACAGGGCAGGCCCGGAACGGGGAGGAGGACAGGAGGCCCACGAGGGCAGGGCACCGACTGGACTCCTTCCTTCTGAACTCGCCTCTGGTCCCATGGGCGGCGCGTGAGCGCCCACACTTGGCGCCGGGGCGGTCTCCTGCGTCACTGGGGTCGGATCATGGCCCTGTGGTCCTGGACATCCCGCTAGCGGTGACCGGCAAAGAGAGGGTCACCAGGATGGCCAACTCGCACGCCCAAGGCAGGCTGCATGCCATACGCCCGGACTCCCCGGGGGTTCGTGAGGCGGCGGCGGCAGTACTGCAGAAGGCCTGCGGGGATCGGCGGCTACAGGCGTGGCTCTCGTCGGACCAGGACACTGCCACCATGGGCACGTTGGAGGTGCAAGCGGTCTTTGACCTGCTCTACGCCTTCCGTGATGATGTGTCCAGGGTCACGGGAGTGCGCATGCCTTCAGGCGTGGACCCGCAGTACCCGTACGGGCAGGCGGAAACGGAGGCGTCGTTGGACCAGGTCCTCTCGGATCAGCAGGCCCTGCCCATCAGCTGTGGCAACGGGACGCGGCGGCGGCCAGACTCCACTCCCACGAAGCGACTGCCCTGCTACAGCACCTCCGGCGAGTGGACCCCGACGTGTCCCCCGCCTCGGTAGAGGACCTACGTGCCGCGTTGGACCAACAGCTCCACCAGCTAGAGACACGCGTGGAGGAGCTGCGGGATGTCCTCAGGAGCAACGGGCGCCGGTCCATCAAGGACTACTGGCGGGGCAGGGTACCGGATCTGCAGCTCCGATGGACGGCGATACGGGGGGCCATCAACGTGGTGAACTATGCCCCGTCAGGCCTATGGTCCGTACGCGTCCGCGAGTCGGAGAAGGTGCTCTTGGAGGCCTCGGACGTCATTGGCGAGGTCCAGAGGTATTGGGAGGCGTTGTACGCCAAGCGGCCAGTGAACCTGCCGGCCTTCGAGCGGCTGGTCCGGGCCCACATTCCCAAAGGGGTGCCGGAGGAATGGAGGTCGCTACAGGACTACACCATGCAGGACCTTAAAGACGCCGTGAGGCAGGCCGTGGCGGACGACAAAGCTGCGGGGTCCAACGGGGTCACGGCTGCCCTCATAGCAGAGCTGCCTGAACCGGTGCAGGGGCTCCTGGTGCTTGCGTACAGGGCAATCCTACGGGGTGCGGACGTCCCGGAGTCCTGGCACGAGGCCATTATCTGGCTGATGCCCAAGGGCACAGCCACGGGCAACCTGGACGAGTACCGGCCGATAGCGCTGGGGCAGCAAGACATGCGAATGCTCATGACTGCCCTCATGCGGAGGTTCACAGCTGTTCCGGCACGCAAGGGACTGGCTGCGGACTGGCAGTTCGGAGCCATGCCGGGCTCCACGGCGGCTGCCCCGGTGTTCCTGGCCCAGCGCAGGCTGCAGCGTGGGCTTGAGGAAAACCACGTTCTGGCCTTCGATGTGTCAAAAGCTTGTGACACAGCGCCGCACGGGGCGCTGGCGCTCCTCCTGCGCCACATGGGTGTCCCGGAGGAGCTCATCAGGCTCTTCCACACCCTCAGCTGCGGGCCTGTGGTGCGCATCGTCACCGCGCACGGCCCGACGCCGAGCATACGGCTCCACAGGGGCCTGCGGCAGGGCAGTGCGGAGAGCGCTGTGCTCTACCTCCTCCTTTTGGAGCCTCTCCTGCGGAGCCTCGCCTGCAAGGCGCGGGGAGATGCTCGCCATGCGGTGCCACCCCTGGTGCAGGCGTACTGTGATGACCTCCTGTTGATAGCGCACTCCCTGCCGCAATTCCTGGAGTATGCGGCGGCGATAGCGCGGTATCTCACGGACATGGGCATGTCCCTCAACGTCGGCAAATGCGCCTATGCCAATACTGCTCGCATCCAATCGAATATGGTATACCTGAACGCAGGGAACACGGCGGCCCCATGGGTATGCTTACGTACCAAGTGCACGGTACCATACTTGGGCCTGCGCCTCGATCCCAGGGGGATGGCGACCATGAAGGAGAAACATGTACTCCGGTGTGAAGCTCTGCTGGGCTGGTGCAAGAACACGTTAGGGCCGGCGTCGGTGCCTCATGAGGTGATGGCGGCTGTGGTTGGAGGCATCGTGCGGTACGCGGCGCCCTACCTGTCCGACACGGCGGAGGCGGTGGTCAAACTGAATACTGCCATCAAGGCTGCGGTCCTGCAATTCGAGAAGCTGCCCAAGGACCTGTCCAACGTGGCAGTGCGGTCGGGTCATGGGTTACGGTTGGCGGATGTCCAGGTTATCTGCCGCGACTCCGTCGTGGCGACCATGGCTCAGCTCACCCACCACAGGTCGACGACAGTCCGGGATGAGCTGCGGGCCATGCTCCGAGACATGCACGTGCAGTACGGAGTGTGCGGACAGTTCATGGTGCCCTCTGCGTCATTCGCCACGCACGCTGGCAATACGTGGGTGGACAGGGTAATCCGGGCGATGGGGACGTTGCGCGTAGGACTTCTCATGCCATCGTCGGTGTACACGTGTGTACACGCCCATCTGCCGCAAGTGCAGTGGGCGGGGCGGAAGTGGGTGTCCCAATCCTATTCCTTCAAGGGTAGGGACATCTGCGTTCTCTCGGGGCCCCGCACAGATGCGACGGTATAGTCCTTGACTGATCCCGCAAATGACCTCCTGCATGCGCGGCTCCCCTGTCCTGCGCCTGGGCACTGGGCTGTCCAGCTTCAAGAGTGCCATGAGGACCACCTACACCTTCCGCACGCAGGAGTAGGGCCCCATCAGCTGGACCACGTGTGATCACGGGGCTCCGCGACGTCTTCCGGCCGCAGCTGCCCGGTCCGTTGACTCACCGGCTAATACACCCGGTGCGCCGAAAGAAGGCCAGCAAACGCAATAGACAGTCCACTGCCGGGGACGTGTATGTGGTGGGCGGATACACGGAGGAAGGATGGGACCCAGCCGACCCGGGGCTGTCCATGCCGTTCGTCCCGCTAGCCGCCCTCCTGTTTCTATTGGGGGAGGTCTTTGAGGGCTACCAACACCAAGACGATCCGGCATCCGTCCCCCTACTCGCTCCTCACGCCGGGGGCGGCATAAGCCCGCCACCACTGTGGGTTGTGCACGGGCCAGCGTTTTCCAGGGCATGCGCGGCGGTGCACAGGTGTTGCGAGTGGGCAATTGTCCTTCTGCTGCCAGCAGGCCCTATCCCGGATCCGGATGAGTACTGGGTCCCGGAAGTGGTCCGGATGTCCAACGTGCCACACGATCCGCACGTCGCCGTTACGTCGTTGCGTGATGGCGGCGCAGTGGAGCAGGGGTCTGTGGTGGTATACCAGCCTTCCTGCTCCGCAACAGTTTGGGGTGCGGAGTATACCACCGCCCTGGACGCCATAAAGCCAATCTGTGGATGTGACCTGGCCTGGAGACCACATGCGGTATATCGACCGAGGGTGGTCCTTTCCCCGGAGCTCACGGCCTCCAGTGCGGCGTCCCTGGGAAAGGTGGTGCAGAGCCCCCACTCCGACGTGGCGTGGCTGGAGCCCCACCGGTACTGCTGGGTGCCGGTGGCGACTAAAGTCACATCGTCTGACGCGTCGCCCCAGGGAGAGGACGCCACAAACGTGGCGGTGGCCAGCCAGGGAATCCCCACGTGGACGGGTGCCATCTACGGCACGGTCCCGGAGGCAGAGATTATTGGCGCGGCGGCGTACTTGTTGCACACGCCCCCGTCAGCGTGCACGGTACACGTGGTGGATGCGTCCGTCATAGGAGCGCATCTCCGCAGGGCACAGGAGGCCCTGTACCGTGGCATCAAGGGGCCGACATCACATCTGGTCAATCAGCACGCACTGAGCTGGATAGTGGAGGGGCTGCGGCGGCTGCCGCGCCGAGTTGGGGGGCCGCACCACTGGGTGGTGAGGCAGAGCTCGCACTTGGCGGCGGTCCCACTCGAGGCGCCAGACTTTGCCGCGGCCCGTGCAATGGCCCCGCCTGTCCATCTCGTCCTGCCAAAGGAGCACGCCATCCTTTTAGTGCCGGGGGATAATGGAGAGCTCGAGCCGCGTGTGCCGTCCATGCAAGCCCTTCAGCAAGTCCGGGAGATGGAGTGGCGTTCTCTAGCGGCTCGCACCAGGGCGCACACACCACTGGCTGGCGCATGCGAGGCGATGCCCCTGGGAGCTGTGCACCAAGGCCCAACGCACAGAGATATGCTGCGGGCACGTGACGGTCGCTTGTCCACCATGCAGGTCATGCGACGGTGGAGACAGAAGCTCACGCGTATGGCGATACCGGCCCACCCCTGTATCTTCTGTTGGGGGCCGGAGGAGGACATTGGCCACATGCGCCTACTGTGTGCGCGGGACGAGGAGGTGGCTGGGCTCCTGTGCAGGCGTGTGGAGGAGTTCACGGCGGAGCTACCCCTGACAGACAGGGCGGTGGAGTTCGTGGCGTGGAGGGAGCACGGCTGCAGGTGGACTGAATCCCTGATGGCGGGTGTCGTTCCCGGGGACCTGAAGCGGCTGTTCGCTGCGGTGCGAGCGGCGTCGTCCCGGGGCCCTGCCAAGGCCAGGCTCTTTGTGGAGGACATGGTCCAGATTGGGGAAGATGTGTATGCCCGCAGGAACCATCGGCTCACCCAGATCATGCAGCTGCCGATGCAAGATCGAAGGAGGGCGGTATACGCGTTCCTGCGAGGTGACAAACCCTTCTGCCCGCCGGCAGGGAGGATCCTGCAGTGTCCGCCGTGGAACCCGTTTGCCGGCCTCCCCGGCGACCTGCGGGCAACCTTTCAGAGGGCACCGCTGCACGCACTGCTGGTGGCACGGTCGTGCATCGAGCATGAAGAAGCCATGTCCTTGTTCCCTCACTGGATGGCGGCGGTGGCGCAGGCCTTCGACCTGTGGATCGGTTCCTGGGTGGCGCGGGATATCACGACATTCAAGGAGTGGTCCCGCGTGGTGTCGGCGCAATCGTGGGCCCAGGTGCGTGGTACCAAGGTGAGAAGCCCTGACGGCCAGAGTGATCCCTGGCTTCAGGTGTACGCCAACCATCCAGCTGTGGGGAACGTCATGGGCTGGCCTCGCAGGGTGCTGCCGGTCCTTCAGCAACCTCTGTGCAGTCTCCCAATCCTGGCGGTGGCTGTCGTACTTGACGTGGGTACGTTGTGGCTGTATGACCGGCAGCTGCGACGAGCCATACCAGCGGTCACGGAGCAGCGGTCCATGGCAGTGTTAGTGGGCTCCAAGCAGCTGGCACGGGTACAGGGCGACGACGCGCAGGGCCACGTCACGGAGGCCATGTTCTCTCTGCCAGAGGAGGACGACCACGTGGCTGCCGATGCCCGTCACACCCTTGACACCCTGGGCCTCGAGGCGGTCATTGAGGCTCGGGCGGGAGGACAACGCTTGGTTCTGGCTTCCGCCAGGGGCCCGGATCAGGACGGGGTTGATGGCATCGGGGAGGTCATACGGGACTACGGTTGGGAGCTCCTGGCGCATGGCACACGCAGCCCCAAAGTGGCGCGGTGGCCCCGGCTGCTTGAGAGCCTGCCGGTGATGCCCGACGGGCGACCGATACTCCGCCCGGTGTCCACGTGGGAGGAAGCGAGGCGCAGCAGCCTCAGTTGTGCCACAACACGCACGCTGGCGGGTGCTTTGCTCGGACTCCAGGACGCGTGCTGCGATGTATGGCAGGACCTGTGGTCGCAGTGTTGTGATGGTAGCTGCGTTCCGTCGCGGTCTGTGCTTCCGCAGCGATGCCACGGGTGCGGGGAAACGGTGTCAGTTTGGGTTCATCAGTGTGCCTCCGTCCCGCTGTGCGGGACATGTAAGGAGCGTGCCGATAGGGGGTGGCCTAAGGCGAGGTGGGCACTGCGGCACTCTGGACAGATGTCCTCAAGTGCCTGGAAGATTATCCAGGATGGCCTGAAGAGCGTCCGAGTGGAAGGGGTACGGTGCCCTGGAGCGCCGTCTGCGGCCCTGCCCCTGATGCTGTGGTGGGCGGCTCTGGAGGGCGACTCACGGATACTCTGGTTGTGGCATCACGGAGGAAATGGTGACGGCGTGGTGGGGGGCGGGGGTGCAGATTGATGGGGTTAGGAATTGTGGGTGCACCAGCTACCGTCCCTACGCTGGACGCAGCGGAGGGGGTAGCGCCTGAGAAGCAGTGCCTTCACGGCCTGATTGTGCGGTACTGGCAGGCGGCGTATGACGGCCAACGCGATGTGACAGGTCGTGCCGGCCTGATGGTGAGCCGTACTGCCCCCGTGCATGAGGGTCGGACAGGGATGCTTCACCCGCCTGCCCCGGGTCGCCGCATACAACAGTGAGGTGTCATGGGTTGTCCCGACCAGGGTAATAAGGCCCAAACCCCTGTAGGGTATTCCCATGGCACCGGGGTCTCTACTGGCGGCCCGGCTACGGCAGTATTGGGAGTGGTTGCTCGGGATACACCGGGGGTGCACGGAGTTGTCTGGGGGTTACGGCGTTGCGGCGCCCCCTGGGAGTGTTACACGGGGTTGTGGGGACAGCCTGCAGGCCCCGGGAGCGGCGACGAGGCGAAGATGTGTGCGTAGAAGGATATGACCGCGGGGTCGTCAGGGGGACAGTATGGCGGGCTTCCTGGAGACGGCGTGGCAGCCTGGGAGGAGCACTCACGGGGGGCACGTGGAGTTCAAGGTGACGGTGTACTGGCGTCTTCGGGGTATACGCGGCGGTACTGGGGTCCGTACGGTGGGGGTACGCGGCGGTACTGGGGAACCGTACAGTGGGGGAGCAGCGTGGAAGCATGGCGGTACTGGGGTGTCCCCCTGACCCCTCTAACAACTCAGGGGGAGCGTGGGGGCATCCCCTGGCCCCGTTAACAAACTAGAGGGACCGTGCCTGCGGGCATGTACATAGTCTAACCTCTGACCATGGCCTTGTGGTTGCGGTGGTGCGTGTCGTGGCGGCTCGTGGGTGGCATGGGCGTGGCAGCAGCGGTACTGCGTGGCGTCGTAGCGAAGAGTATGCGGTCGCCTCACCACTGTAAAGGCTTACCCCTGGGGGGCGCCAGTCCGGTCGGCTAGAGGCGAGGAGGGAGGAGGAGCGGCATGCTGAGTGGTATGGGGGCCGACGCGCGGGCCAATGCTATAAGTAGGCTCGCCACGTCGTCGGTGGGGGCCGAACCTGCGGCCTGGCCGCTGCTGTGGCGGAAGCGGCACAACCACGGGAGCTGGCCAATCACTGCAGGTAAGGGTCAAGGGTAGGCGCCAGGGCAATGTATGTGGGCCAGATGAGGTGCACCTGGTTACCACAGCCCGGAGCGAGCCTCTGGTGGGTACCCCTACAGGGGGTCGATAACCAAGCTACGGCACCCACCAGCCCGAATCCCAGCCAGCGACATTCACGGGTTGCGCCACTCCCGTCGCGTAGCGGCCGGCGTCCCCCCCTGTAGACCCTCTAGTTATATTATACGTGGGCAAGTGGATGCCTCGAAGCTGATTGGGTGCTGGCCCCTGACATGGAGTGCCGGCATGGTATATATCTGGGGTCTGGGAGCAGCTCACGGCAACGGGGACGTGGAGTTAATACCGTGTTTCTGTACTATACTAGGGGACTGGTGCGGTGGGTCGGCGGCGTACATTGTGGGGACATTGAAGCGATGAAAGCTGAGGGCCAGGCTAGGCTGGAGCCTCCCAGAAATCCTGGCCATGCACATGCGGGCTATTGCGTGCTGGCAGAGGGATACGTGGAGTCAGGGGTGGTGGGCAATTTCGATAACGCAGACGGCAATGGATTCCGTGGGGTCATGGGTGATGGACGTCTCCACGGTGGCGGGGGTACGCGAACGACGGAGGGTCAGCTCTCGCTTCGCCGCATGCGTGCTGCTTTGTTCCCCGGTTGCCGCTTTGCGACGGACAGAGAAGCCCTTGCTTTATCCTTGTTGCGATGCTGCTGCGTTGCTTTGCCTTGCCCCCTCACCCCCGGCGAACAAACGGGCCAGCGCCCATCGCCGTTGCTAATGCTAACGCTATGCAGTTGCCACTGCCCCCAAAGCCTGGTTGACCGGTATCCCCGGTCCTCTTGGTCCTCCGTTATGCTGTGGGCCACCTCAGGCAGCCCTGGGACCCACAGGATCGAGCGAGGCAGGAACCACCTGTCGGCGCGAGATGCCCGGTAACTCCAGTAGACGGCATGATAAGTGGTTATGACTATGACTATGACTATATATATATATATATATATATATATATATATATATATATATATATATATATATATATATATATATATATATATATATATATATATATATATATATATATATATATATATATATATATATATACATATATATATATAGCCAGAAACTCGCCAGTGGCGGCCCGGGGCGGTGGCGTCAAGTCGGGAGGTGCCCTCCCAAATCTGCGCTGTTTTGTGCCCCAAAACAGCCTTTTTTGGCCCAAAACGGCCCCCAAACCTAGTCAAAACGGCCAAACGACGGAAAACGGTGGCCACAAAACAGCCCTAGTAAGGGTTCAAAACAGCCAAACGAAGGCAAACGGCTCCTACACTGCACGTGCGGCTTGACTTTCTCGTGACCAAGGGACCCTTGGTGCCCTCTAACTCCACAATATGTCCGAGAAACGGCCCAAAAAGGCGCCAAAAAGCCCCAAAATCTGCGCAATGTGCACCAGCACCCCGAAACCAAGAACGGGCCGTATCTTGGGCTACGTGGCTCAAAATCCGATTCCGAGGGCACCTAGTCCACCCGCAACCCCCCACTTTTTGTGGTTTCCACCCCTCAGAATGGCCCAACGAGACGCGTAGACCCCCGTACTAGTGGTCACTTGGTGCAGTCGGAGGGCAGCCCAGCCCGCGCACGGCGGGGGCCAACGGTGGGTCCACCAGGGTCCCCGGGGCGAAAAAAATCATTTTTTCCAAAGTTGTTCCCGGACCACTTGGGATGCTCAAACACGTGTTTTTGGCCCGTTTTGAGCCCGTGGTGGCGCGTTTTGGGCCACGGAAAATCCCAAAATGCCTTGATATATATATATATATATATATATATATATGTATGTATATATATATATATATATATATATACTATATATATATATATGTCTATTTTTTTTCGATGTCTTGCAGATATTTGTGATGGATCCCCCCCGGCGACCAGGCGCCGCGGGGGGTACAGCGAAACCCTGGCCGGGGGGCAGCCGGGGCCTATCAGGGCCGCGCCCCCCGCGGCATTTGGAGTGGATGCCCGCGGCGGCGGCTCCTGCGGCGGCTGCGGCAGCGGCGGGCGGTCACAGCGTTGAGCCAGCCCTCCCGACGACGCCGCCAATAGAGGCCAGGTGTGTGCCTGCGACATGCGTGCGGTTTGCCAACACAGTGTCCTGCAGAGTGTCCTGCATAGTGTAGAGAGGGGACGGGGCGGAGCAGGGAGGGAGGGGCCGGGTGTGTGCCTACGACATGCGTGCGGCATGCCAACAAAGTGTCCTGCGTAGTGTTCTGCGGAGTGTAGAGAGGGAAAAGGGCAGGGGAGGGAGGGGGAGGTAGGGCGGAAGTAGAGGGCCGCAGGCCGCGGGCCGGTGCGGAAGGAACCAGGGCGCCAGGGAGCGGCAAGGTGGAGGGGGAATGGGAGGGGTGCCTCGCGTATTGTCCCGCGAAGTGTATGCCGGGAGGGTAAAGGGAGGACGGGGACAGAGACACCGAGGGCCAGGGACCAAGGGACCTGGGAAGGGGGGCACGAGTGGACAAGGGAGGGCGAGCAGACAGGGGGCAGGACAGGGCCAAGGGGCCAGGGCAGAGAGAGGGGGCGAAGAGGGAGCGCAGCCACGCGAATTGCTCCGCATTGTGCTCGTGCTGGCCGGAGGGCAGAGGGGCAGAGAAGGCAGGGCAGGGCAGGGGGCGTGCCACGGCGGCATGAAGGAGCGAGCGTGGGGCGGAAGCACAAAGGTGCCCCACCGCCGAGCGAGCCGCCCGCAGAGCGCGGGGGCTCTGGACAAGGCGGGGCGCCGCGGCGCGTTGCCGCGAAGCGGTCCGCCCCGCGTAGAGTCACACAACGAGGGCCAGGTGCGTGCCCGCGACATGCATGCGACATGCCTACACAGTGTCCTGCGAAGTGTTCTGCGTAGAGAAGAGAGGGGAAAGGGCAGGGCAGGAAGGGAGGGGCCGGAGGCGTGCTTGCGTCATGCGTGCGACTTGCCAACAAAGAGACCAGCGTAGGGACAAAAAGTAAGTATAGAGAGGGGCAAGGGCAGGGGGGGGAGGGGGAGGTAGGGCGGGAGTAGAGGGCCGCGGGATGCGGTGCAGAAGGAACCAGGGCGCCAGGGGGCGGCAAGGTGCAGGGGGAGCGGGAGGGTTGCCTCGCGTGTTGCTCCGCGAAATGTATGCCGGGAGGGTAAAGGGAAGACGAGGACAGAGACACCGAGAGCCAGGGAACAAGGGACCTGGGAAGGGGGACACGTGAGGACGAGGGAGGGCGAGCAGACAGGGGGCAGGACAGGGCCAAGGGGCCAGAACAGTTAGAGGGGGCAAAGAGGGAGCGCTGCCACGCGAATTGCTCCGCAATGTGCTCGCGCTGACCGGAGGGCAGAGGGGCAGAGAAGGCAGAGGGAAGAGGGCGTGCCACGACGGCATGAAGGAGCGGGCGTGGGGCAGAAGCACAAAGGTGCCCCACAACCGAGCGAGCCGCCCGCAGTACGCGGGGGCACTGGACAAGGCGGAGAGCCGCGTAGAGACGTACAACGAGGGCCAGGTGCGTGCGTGCGACTTGCCTACACAGTGACCAGCAAGAGGTAGAGGGGACACAGGGCATGGGAGGGAGGGAGAGGCATGGCGGGCATAGAGAGACGAAGGCCGCAGGGGGGTGCGGAGCGGCCGGCGTGCCACAAGCCTAGAGGCCAGGGCGCCAGGGGGAGGCAAGGAGAAGAGGGAATGGGAGAGGTGCGTAGCAAGGAGGGTACAGCGAGGACGAGGACAAGGAGACAGAGGGACAAAGACCCAAGGGCCTGGGAAAGGGAGCGAGGGAGGACGAGGGGGGACGCGCACACGAGGGGCAGGGCTAGGCCAGAGGACGGGAGCAGAGGGGGGCGGCAAGGAGGGAGGGTTGCTTCGCGAATTGCTTCGTCCCGCGCTAGCCAGAGCAGAGAGAGGGAGCGACGAGGGAGACAGGGGCATACTCAGCGTTAGGCGAGCACAGAGGGCGAGGGAGGGAGCAGCGGGGGCAGGGTAGGGGATAGTTGCCAAACGTCGTGCCGTGCGCCGTGCGCGTTCTGAAACCGACTCTGACCGCATTCATGCGTCATGTTCGTCAAGCCTAGAGCAGGAAGCAGGAAGCGACACGGGGGGACGGGCACCTGCGGCGCCATCCGTAGGGCCTCCCGTGCGATGACCCCACCGGTGGCGCAGAGGGGACACGCGCCAGTGCCGCCATCCACTGGACCCCCCGCGCCTGTTGCAGTAAGTGTGACGCAGAGGGGACGGGCACCAGCGGCGCCAACCGGTGGGCCCCCTGCGGCGTAGATTGAGCTGTACTGATTAACTAGGTGGCCAGGGATGCCACAAATGAATCCCCCGTCCGCCTCCCCGCGTCTATGCCATAGGACCTCAGGGGCCTCCATCGCGCTCGGGGGTGGCAGAGGCCCGGGGGACGAGAGCGCCCGGCCGCTTTGTAGCCGCCACTTCCAGCGGACTGATACCACGGCACCGGTATCAGGCCGCTCGGAAGTGGGGACACAGGCACCAGGGAGAGGATGGGCGGTCGGCCCCCCCCGGGCTGTTGGGTGCCGAAACAGGGGCCCTCCCCTCGACCACGGCGGCGGATGGCGCAAGAAGCCTTCGAGGCGTATGGTAAGTCCTCCCCGCTGCCCGCACTTCTTCATCTTCCGAATCCACCCGGGTACGTACCTCCTCCAGTAAGTATGGGCACAGGAGGGAGCAGGCACGGGACACTGAACACCATGCGGAGACGTGGCGACTACCGCCGAGGGGGCAACAGCGGCCGGTGATCCTGGAGTGCGGGGCCTATACCATGGAGCAGGGCGGGAAAGCCCAAAGGGAAACCCCCCCCCCTCCTGCTGCAGCCAAGTGCCTCGCCCACTGGTTGTGTTGTGCCTACGTCATGCCTGCGACGTGCGTGCAACGGGGGGGAGGCGAAAAGGGCGCCCCTCCCCCCCCCCAACACCACCGCCTCCCCGAGGGCGGGGAATGCGGGTAGGGGGGGGGGCGAAAAGCGCCCCCCCCCCCCCCGAGGGCAACGCGGCAGGGTGGGGAGGCAGAGGTAGGAGGGTGCGGGACGAGCCACACGACCGTGCCCGTAGAGGGCGCGCGCCGTGCAGGCCCCAGCGGGGGGACCACCGGGGGTGCGGGCGAAGGGTAGAAGGGGCGACGAAGGGAGCCGCGAGGCAAACCCCCCCCCCCTGCAGAGGGACGGAAGCCGCGCCTCGTGCCTCCGACGCGAGAGCAACGGAGGGAAAACGACAAGGCCCCCCCCCCCCCCACATGCCTCCGCCCCCCCAAGGGTGGGGGATGCAGGAAGGGAGGGGCGGACAGCGGCCCATCCTCCCGAGGACAAAGCGGCACGAAGGGGGGGTTGCGGGGAGAGGGTGCGGGACGGACTGCACGACCGCGCCCAAGAGACGCAAGCGCCGAGCAGGCCCCAGCGGGGGGGGCACCGGGGGAGCAAACGCAGAGTGGGCAGGGCGAAGACGGGAGCCACGCGGCGTGCCCCACACCCCAGCAGAAGGACAAGTGCCGTGCCACGTGCTAGTGCCGTGCCTGCGACGTGCTTACACCGGAGGAAGGGCAGCGAGGGCGCCCCCCCCCCCCCCGCCCCCACCACCCATACCCACCAAGGAAAGAGGCGAGGGCAACGGGGAGACGGCGAGGGGGCAAGAGGGACGACGGTAGCGGGCGGCGGACCCCCCCCCGAGGACGCCGCGGCAGGGTGGGGAGGCAGAGGGACGAGAGTGCGGAACGAACCACACGACCGTGCCCAAGGGGAGCACGCGCCGTGCAAGCCCCAACGGAGGGGCAGCCGGGGGTGCAACCGCAAGAAGGGTAGGGTGACGACGGGAGCCAAACGGCACCCCCCCCCCCCCAGCGGAGGGACAAGTGCCGTGCCTCGTGCCTGCGCCGTGCTTCCGACGTGCTTGCGCAGTAGGGCGGACAGCGAGAACGCCCCCCCCCCCCCGCCCCCTTCTCCAACGCCCACCCACAAAAAGGGCGAGGACGGCGGGGAGACAGCGAGGGGACATGGGGGGGGCAGAAAAAAAAAATAAAAACACAAAACGAACAACAAAGGACACCAACACGCCAGAGCAGGGGCAGACAGCAGGGGCAGACGGGACATGGCGGGAGCCAGGGGGCACAGCAAGGGGCGCGGGACAGGGGGACGCCCCTGGGGACGAAAGCTGGGAGGCAGGGTCCAACGGGGGGGGGCCGGGGTGACAAGAGCCCGCGAACAACACTGGTGAGGTACCCGACCTCTGGGGTTTGGGGGCCCCCCCGGTGTCCGTATCGGCCCCATCTGAGCGCGAGCAATAAGGTGGGTTACGCCCGGGACCGTTGGCCAGCGGCCCGAGGTGGCACCGGCCTGGGGGGGTGGCCAATGGGCCTGACCACAAGCACTCCCCACGGCACATACTGCGGTACGTGTCCTGTGAGGGGGTGCGGGTAGGGCACACCGTCCATCGGGGTAGGCAAGAGACGTGCCTAGTCCGCAAGGACTCCCCAGAGACCCACAGTGTACCCGACCCCGGTGTGGGGAAGGGCCGACGTACCTGGTTACGACGCAGGTCCATTTGTACGGAGCGGGTACAAATGGACGGCCCGTACAACAGAGTTACACCCTGACGGGGAGTGCATGCATCGGCCCCCCCGTGGGGAAACTCCCGGGGGGAGGGACCAGAGCCAGCGTCGGGCGCCCCCCCCCCCCAACCCTGCCTGGCAGCAAGCCCGCCAACAACCGTGTTGGCCCAAGGGGCACACCTAGCGAGCACAACCGGGGGCACTGGAACACGGAAGGGAAGAGGGGCGAGCAAGAGAGCGCAGCTGTGTCGTGCGAAGTGTCGTGCAACAATACGCCAGCAGCAGGCGGGACGGGCCACAGAGTCCACCCGTTCTCCCGTGTCCTTAGCTCACACAGCCTTCGTTAGCTAAATGTCGCTATCTGTCCCCACCAATCCCGCGGAGTTGCCAGCCTTCCGGCGACGTGCCCGGCGCCTGGTAGACACAGTGTCTGATCTCGTCAGACACGGGCCGCACACGTATGCGGCGTTCCAGGCGCGCGTGGACGCGGACCGTCCGGCCAGGGACAACGGGTGGGACCACTTCGTCGACGTCTGCTTGCGGCAGATGTTGGCCCGCGATCCCCACCCGTACAACGCGCCTGACGTTCAGGCGCGGTTGGCGGCGGGCACGGTGCCGTTCGGGGTGCACCTGCTCAACCGAATACTCCGATGTCTACAAGATCTCGGGCAGCTCGAGGACGCGCAGCGCGGGCGGCCCCCAGTGGGGTCGTCGGGGCAGCCGGGGTATGCGGCGCCGGGTGCGTTTCCGATGCCGCCTCCAGGCCTCGGGCCCATGCCCATCCCACCCTTTGGGGCTCACCACCACCACCAACTTCATCTCCATCACCTACTTCATCACCCCGTCGGGTTCCCCATGATGCAGCATCACTTCCCGCACCAACACGTACACCCGACAGCTGTGCCACAGCCCCCCGTCCATCTTCACCATCACCACCAGCTGGCGGCTGTGCCACAGCACCCCGTCCACCTACACCATCACCATCACCATCACCATCCGCACCAGCATGTGGAGTACCCGCATCCCCTGCCCCAGCAGCACCCACGACCGCCTCAGCACACAGTGCCGGTGCCGGAACCGGTACCGGTGTCTGAGCCGGGGCGGAGCGCCAAGCAGCAGGGGGTGTCGCAAGGGGCTGTGCCACAGCGCCTCGTCCACTTTCACCATCACCGTCACCATCACCTTCCGCACCAGCAAGTGGAGTACCTGCATTCCCTGCCCCAGCGGCACTCACTGCCCCCTCAGCACACGATGCCGGTGCCGGAACCGGTACCGGTGCCTGAGCCGGGGCGGAGCGCCCGGCAGCGGGGGGTGTCGCAAGGGGCTGGGCCACAGCACCCAGTCCACCTTCACCATCACCATCACCATCATCGTCCACACCAGCATGTGGAGTACCCACATCCCCTACCCCAGCAGCACCCACGACCGCCTTAGCACACAATGCCGGTGATGGAACCGGTACCGGTGCCTGGGCCGGGGCGGAGCGCCCAACAGCAGGGGGTGTCGCAAGGGGCTGTGCCACGGCACCCCGTCCACCCTCACCATCACCATCACCATCACCGTCCGCACCTGCATGTGGAATGCCCTCGCCCCCCGCCCCAGCAGCACTCACGGCCGGTGACTCAGCACACCATGCCGGTGCCGGTACCGGTACCGGCACCTGGGCCGGGGCGGGGCGCCCAGCAGCAGGGGGTGTCGCACGGGGAGGCACATGGCGTGCCCCCGGGCGAGGCGAGGGGAATGGGGGCACCTGCGGCTGCGCCACCCCTGGCGGTGCCTCAGCCGGAGTTTCCCGCGGCGGGGTCACCACCGCGGACGGTCCAGATGCCGGACCCGGCCGTGCCGCGCGAGGCCCCGCCCGTGGTGCCGACGGACCCGGAGCCAGTAGTGCCGGGTGGGGGTCTGCCCCTGTCGCGTGGGATGCAGGGCGCGGCCCCCGTGGGGAGGACTACGGCGGGGGAACGAGCGGGGGATGCAGCGCAGGAGGCGGCAGTGGCTGGCCCGCGAGACATCAGCGAGCTGCTCACGCAGGCCCTGGAGGAGTACCGGCGGACAGCCGTAGGGAGTGGGGGAGCCGCGCCGGAAGGGGCTGACGCCGGCGAGCTGATAGCGCAGGCGCTCGCGGCTGTCGCCCCGAGGACGGAAGGGGCCAGCGAGACGCCGACGGAGGCGGTTTCTTCGGGGGGACAGGGCGCGGGGCGGGGTGTGCCGAAGGCGCAAACACCGGCGGAGGGCGGCGGGGTTGTGGAGCCCAGTGGGGGACGTGCCAAGGGGGAAGAAGTGGAGGGCTGGATGTGGGAGTGGCGGGAGGGGCGCCAGGTGGCACCCGGTGAGCCGTGTCCGGCGGGGCTGGCGTACCGCATGGATCTCCATGCGGGCACCAGCTGGGCCTGGCTGCCCGCCAACCTGCGGGCACGGGTGGACGCGGCGGAGGCGGCAAGGGGCGGAGGCGCTGACGAGCGGCCTCTGGCGCCCTTCCCGCCGCGGCCGGACACGCCGCCGGCGGTGGTCGTGGCTGGAGAAGGGGCGGAGGGGGAGCAGGAGGCGGAGGAAGTGGAGGACGAGGAGGCATACGGGCCCGGCGAGTCGGCGCTGGCCCTCATGTTTGAGGACGACGCCGGGCCCGACGTCTACGCCGGCATGGACGAGGACCCGGCCAACGAGCCGCTGCGGCCCAAGCCCACTGCGGTGCCGCCCCCTCCCCTGGGGAGCTGTGAGCGGCGGCACTGCAGGTACCATGCGGCCGAGGGCGCCCACAGGCACCGCCTCACGGGCACGGGGCAGCGGGAGGCAGGGATGCTGGCGAGCGCCCTGGAGCGCTATGAGCTCCAGCGCCCAGGGCAGGTTGCCCGGCAGATGGCCCTGGCGGCAGCGTCCCCGGACAACGGCCAGGTCCGCTGTGTCCAACTGGGGGATGCGGCGGTCCTGGGTCACCACCCCGGTGATGTCCGGGCGGCCGAGCCCCAGGAAAGCCTCCCCCTGACGGTGCGCCTGTCCGTGGTGCGCCTGCTGGGCGAGGCGGGGCTGGAGGACGTGCGGCGGGACGAAGGCCTGTACGTGGCCTTGTGGCGGGGTGGGGCTGACGCTTGGCGTCGCGAGCAGGCCGGGCGGCCCCTCAAACCCCAGGCGCTGGGGTCCCATGCGCTCCTGGTGGCGTTGCACCCCGAGGGTGCAGAGGTCGTGTTCGACGCGGACCGCCTGCTGCTGACCGGGGATGGGGCGGTCCTCGTCCCCACCACCAGCAGCTACCGCGTTGAGAGCCGCGGCGGCGACCTCAAGCTGCTGCAGGTGGTGGGCACGCGCCTCGACGGGAGCGCCGCCCGCCAGGGGTCCGAACACGCGATCCCGGTGGGGGGCGACGGGGAAGCAGGCCGTGGCGGTGACGGGGTGGGGCAAGAGCAACCCACGGGGGAGGAGCAGCAGCAGGGTCAGCCGGAGGTGGCCGGGGAGGAGGTGGACGTGCAAGCCGTTGTGGCGGCGGCCCTGGCGAGGATCACGGGTGCTGCGGGCCCGCCGCCGACGACGGAGGCACTGGAGGAGGAGGACCAACGCAGGAGGGGTGAGGATGCGCAAGTCGCCATGGAGCAGGACGAGGAGCCGGAGTTCAAGGGTGAAGAGGCACAGGGCGCCGGGGAGCAGGACGAGGAGTTGGTGATCGTGGGGGCGAAGGAGGCGCATGAGGTGAGTCCCCGGGAGCCGGGGGTGGCGGGTAAGGCTGGGCCGAAGACGGGGGAGGTGGAAACCTGCAGGCACTGGGCCAAGGGGTGGTGCATGCGGGCAGATGCCTGCCGGTTCGCCCACCCCCAGCCGCCGGTGCCGCGGGGAGTACCCCAGGAGTTGCTCCTGATCCTCCAAGCCATGGCCCGTGTGGGGGCTCTCAGCCTGGACCGCAGCCAGGACCACGGCCGGGGCCACGGAACGTTGCTGCAGGAGGCGGTGGTAAAGGCGCAAGGGGGAGGGCTCCCGGCGGTGGGGTATGCGGTGGAGAGTGGGGGCCTGACCGACTGGGTGGTGGCGTTGCCATGTGGCATGGCGGCCCTGCTCACTCCGTTCCCGGTGGTCCCGTGGAGGGACATGGTCACCGTCCAGGAGGCCAACCTGGGGTGGGTGTGCACGTGGCACACACACCCCGCCGGCATGGACCCTCGCGAGTGGCAGGCTAAGGCGGTCGTGACGTACCTGTCCTGGTCGTTGCCGGCAGCGCCGGGTGCGTGGGCGCAGTGGTGGGATAGGGCGCTAAGCTGGGCGAGGGATGGCAGTGCTGTGGCGGCCTGCCCTGACCTCCCGCGCGAGCCCGTCTCAGTCCAGCCGTGGACTGTCTCCCTGCATCTCCCCACGGTGGCGGCTCGTCTTGCGGCCATAGACCCGGAGGTCTCGCTGCTGGGGGACCGAGAGGGGCCAGGGCTTCACCTGAGTCAGGGGCTGGAAGTTCGCACCGCCCGCCTCCCCAGCCCTGTGGACGGGGACATCCTGGGGGGACTTCAGTTCACGCGGGCTAGCGGGGCTGATGTGTGGACCGCTGTCCATCGCCAGCTCCCAGACGCGTGGCCCCAGGTGTACCGGCCCCCTGGTCACGAGCGTCTGGTGGGAGTGGAATGGCGCGTGTGGGCCGCCAACGGCCCGTGCCCACCGGTGGTGGTCCTGCCCAGGAGAACCAACCACCC
The DNA here is from genome assembly GCA_964036045.1 of Eutreptiella sp. 'Long Island Sound 2002'. Taxonomy (NCBI): domain Eukaryota; phylum Euglenozoa; class Euglenophyceae; order Eutreptiales; family Eutreptiaceae; genus Eutreptiella; species Eutreptiella sp. 'Long Island Sound 2002'. The sequence goes on from OZ038379.1 coordinate 62,202,368, forward strand.
CAGCTGGGAGACCGTGGCGGTCTTGTGGGGATGGGTGGCGGTCCGTGGGGCCGATGGCCACGTCTTCACTGCCCCGAGGGGCAAGGTGATCGAGACCGACGGGGGGACGGCGTTGCAGCTCACGGCAGAGCCCCTGACCACGCATGCTGTGGTGGCCGTCCTCCAGTGGGGTGCCAACAAGCCACAGCCCTGGCGCGATCAGGTCGCAATGGCTGTCTGGCGGGACCTGCCGGTCCTTAAGGCCGCCGTCTGGTCAGGAGGAGCGGGGCGGCATCTCCCGGGCGCACTCCCCTGGCTGCGGGGCTGCGGAGACGCCTCTCCCCCGCCAGCTGAGTTGCGGGGCGCCCTGGAGCGCGTGTACTCCAAGCCCAGGCACCACTTCCTGGTGGCCGCGGACCATGGGGTGGAGCTCAGCGACGACGTTGTCGCGCTGGCAGCCGACGTGGTGCAGTGCCTGGCCCCCCGCGCCATGATGCTCCCGAGGGAGGGGTGGGAAGGCCAGCGGCACGACCAAACCCCGGCGGCCCTCCTCATTGCGAGGTACGTCGAGCTGGGGGGCTCAGAGGCGGTGTACCTCGACCGGTTGGAGACGCCGGACATGCGGCACTGGACGGCCCACCACCTCGTGGCCCCTGACATGCGGTTGGCCGTGGACCCGCTGGGCCGGCCTGTGGTGTCGGGGGCTCCGCCCCAATGGCCGCACACGTGGGACATGGCGGTCCGGACGATGCGCATGGCACCCAGGGGCCAGAGGGCGGGATGGCCAGGTGCGGAGCATCTGCTGGCGGAGGCCCGGGCGGCACAGGTGCAGCAGCCAGCCAGACACCAAGGACTGTGGCGTGTGCGCCCTCATGTCCGCCGTCGGTACCCTCCTCAGGGTGCCGAGGCCGGGCAACCTCCTGTCCGCGCTGGACAGGCGGTGGGTGGCGGCGGTGGTCCTCAACAGGGACATGGGGCCCATCGCGCGTCTGCCGTCCCTTGGGGAGCTGCCTGCAGCGGTGTTGGAGGCCCTGCCGGCGCCCCGCACGCCCTTGGACCTGGCGAACGTCCAGCACAACGTGGGGCTGCCCGGGGCGCGCATGCAACATGCCCTGCTGTGTATGGCGGCGGCGGCGGACGGGGGGATGTCCATGCTGGCGACGGTGTCCCTGCAGCACGTGCAGGACGCGATGCAGCAGCAGCGGATGCATGCCCCCCAGCCGTGGGAAGAGAGCGCCAAGCGGTGGCTGAGGGTGGAGAGCATGCCTTCCACCCATACGGTGGGCATGGCGGATATGGGGCGGCTGGTGGTGTTGGAGGGGGCGGAGTATTGGGCCTGTGTTCGGGTGGAAACAGGGGGACTGGAGTGGGTCGTGGTCACCGCGAGCCGGCTCAGGAGGCAGCAGTCCAGGGGCCCGGCCTGCTACCGGGTGTTCCAGGAGTGCCTCAGTGGGCTGGGGCCGGTACGCAGGGCGCACAGGTGCACGGCCGAGGACATCCCGCCAGCGCCGGCGGTCTTCGTGGAGGTCACGCGGCAGCCGGTGATCCAGGGGCAGGACGTCTGGCCCGTAGCCCCGAGCAACATGTGGCAGGCTGAGCATGCAGCTGGCATGTGCAGGGCGCTGCAGGGTCACGCGGCGGCCCTCCCCAGGGCCCCGGCGGCGCAGTCCTCCAGCAACAGGCCGGCAGCCTCGCTAGCACTGCTGCATAGCGCGTCGCGGGCGTGGTACTGGGTTGTGGCGGCGTTGGAGCCCCACTCCTCGGCGCTGCGCCTGTACGATCGCGGGCAGGGCACGGTGCTCACGGTCCGCCCCGCCGACCTGGAGGCCCTGCACCTTAGCGCACTGAGTGGCGACGGGGGCGACGCGCTGTACCTCCAAGGGACCGTGGCAGGCGCGGCCGCGACACGCTTCCGCCGGCAGAGCGGAGGAGATGCCCTCCGCCTGGTTATGGCGGAGAACATGGGGCCGTGGCTCCGGGCGTTCTCCACGTCCAGGTGGAAGGTCGAGGGCGACCGGGAGAAGTTCGCCGACGCGTGGCGCCGCTGGGTGGAGGAGCAGTTTCCCGTGGGGGGAATGCTGCACCTGCCGCAACCACCAAGCGTGCCACCAGTACGGCCTGCGGCACCCCCGGCCGCGGCGGCGAGGCAGGCCCCGAAAGCGGCGCCCAAGCCGCCGCCCAAGAGGAGCCCGCCGCCTCAGTATGGAGCCTATGCCAACATTCGGTACGTGCTGCAGCACTTCGGTGGTGACTTGGCCACGGATCAGCGTGGGACAAAGACGATCAATGTCTGCCCCTGGTCTCGGCTGGAGGGGGCTGGTCACTGCACTTGGAAAGCTGGCAAATGCCGGCCCACCCACCTCCACCCCAAGGACCCGCTGGACCACATCCAGCGGGCCCATGCGACTGATCCGGCGCAACGAGAGCAGGCGCTGGCCATGCTGACTGGCGTTATGCCGGGGGGCCAGGCGGGGCCTTTCGCGTCGGCCCAAGCGGGGTCCAAAGCGCTCACGCTGCCCACGGGTGCCCGCCCTGCGGCGGGGCGTGGGGCGTCGCCGTCGGCGGCACGATGTGGAGTGCTTGGGTCTGCAGCACGGCGTGGGGCAGTGTCTTCTACGGGGAGTACGGCGGCAAGTACATCCAGCGGGCAGGCAGAGGGGGAACCTGCCACATCTGCCGGGTCTCAGCGGGCGACGACCGCCTCGGGCGGAGGCCCACGGAGTCAGGGGCCACCTCGCCAGCCGCCCGCGCCGGGTGCGGGTGGTCCCCCTGGACCTGCTGGTGGCCCCTCTCCGTCGAGTGAACCGGATCCGGCGGGGGGCCCCGGTCCACACGTGCAGCCATGAAGGGGCCCGGCCTCCGACACCCGAGCGGCGGTGTCCTGGAACGTCCAGGCCTCGATGCGGGGGGACGGCGTACCAGTGGCCCCAGGTATGCTCGACGGTGAAGCGGTGGCGGCGGGCATCATGAAGGCCGAGGGTGCCATCCTGGGCCTATTCCAGGAGACTGGCCTGCAGGACCCACAGGGTGTGGTGCACTCAGAGACCCAGTGGCGTCACCATGGGTATCATACGTACCCAGGGGTGGATGCCCAGGCGGCGTCGGCGGCGGCGGTGCGCGGCGGGCTCCTGATTGCCCTTCGGGCGGACGTGTTCGCCGCGGAGGAAGTTCGAGACATCGTGGACATCGTGCCGGGCAAGGCCATGGCCTTACATGTGGTGACCGCGGGTGGCACCCTCACGGTCATCAACGTCCACGGCCCGGGTAGCGGCGGCGACTCCTGGGCGTCTAAGGCGTCCTTCTGGGCTGACGTGGCCATGTACGCGGCGGCCAAGAGCGCGGGTGGCACCAGGGCCGTGCTCCTCGGAGGGGACTTCAACGTGTGGCTGGAGTCCCCGTGGCACCCTACCACGAGGAGGTTCCAAGCCCTGTGGGAACAGTGTGGTTTCCACAGGGCAGGCCCGGAACGGGAGGAGGACAGGAGGCCCACGAGGGCAGGGCACCGACTGGACTCCTTCCTTCTAAACTCGCCTCTGGTCCCATGGGCGGCGCGTGAGCGCCCTCACTTAGCGCCGGGGCGGTCTCCTGCGTCACTGGGGTCGGATCATGGCCCTGTGGTCCTGGACATCCCGCCGGCGGTGGCCGGCAAGGAGAGGGTCACCAGGATGGCCTACTCGCACGCCCAGGGCAGGCTGCACGCCATACGCCCGGACTCCCCGGGGGTTCGTGAGGCGGCGGCGGCAGTACTGCAGAAGGCCTGCGGGGATCAGCGGCTACAGGCGTGGCTCTCGTCGGACCAGGACACTGCCACCATGGGCACGTCGGAGGTGCAAGCGGTCTTTGACCTGCTCTACGCCTTCGGTGATGACATGTCCAGGGTCACGGGAGTGCGCATGCCTTCCGGCGTGGACCCGCAGTACCCATACGGGCAGGCGGAAACGGAGGCGTCGCTGGACCAGGTCCTCTCGGATCAGCAGGCCCTGGCCTGGCGTGCCCATCAGCTGTGGCAACGGGACGCGGCGGCGGCCGGACTCCACTCCCAGGAAGCGACTGCCCTGCTACAGCACCTCCGGCGAGTGGACCCCGACCTGTCCCCCGCCTCGGTAGAGGACCTGCGTGCCGCATTGGACCAACAGCTCCACCAGCTAAAGACACGCGTGGAGGAGCTGCGGGATGTCCTCAGGAGCAACAGGCGCCGGTCCATCAATGACTACTGGCGGGGCAGGGTACCAGATCTGCAGCTCTGGTGGACGGCGATACGGGGGGCCATCAACGTGGTGAGGCAGGCCGTGGCGGACGACAAAGCTCCGGGGTCCAACCGGGTCACGGCTGCCCTCATAGCAGAGCTGCCTGAACCGGTGCAGGGGCTCCTGGTGCATGCGTACAGGGCAATCCTGCGAGGTGCCGACGTCCCGGAGTCCTGGCACGAGGCCATTATCTGGCTGATGCCCAAGGGCACAGCCACGGGCAACCTGGACGAGTACAGGCCGATAGCCCTGGGGCAGCAAGACATGCGAATGCTCATGACTCCCCTCATGCGGAGGTTCACAGCTGTTCTGGCACGCAAGGGACTGGCCGCGGACTGGCAGTTTGGAACCATGCCGGGCTCCACGGCGGCTGCCCCGGTGTTCCTGGCCCAGCGCAGGCTGCAGCGTGGGCTGGAGGAAAACCACGTCCTGGCCTTCGATGTGTCGAAGGCTTTTGACAGAGCGCCGCACGGAGCGCTGGCGCTCCTCCTGCGCCACATGGGTGTCCCAGAGGAGCTCATCAGGCTCTTCCACACCCTCAGCTGCGGGTCTCTGGTGCGCATCGTCACTGCGCACGGCCCGACGTCGAGCATACGGCTCCACAGGGGCCTGCGGCAGGGCAGTGCGGAGAGCGCTGTGCTCTACCTCCTCCTTTTGGAGCCTCTCCTGCGGAGCCTCGCCTGTAAGGCGCGGGGAGATGCTCGCCATGCGGTGCCACCCCTGGTACAGGCGTACTGTGATGACCTCCTGTTGATAGCGCACTCCCTGCCGCAATTCCTGGAGTATGCGGCGGCGATAGCGCGGTATCTCACTGACATGGGCATGTCCCTCAACGTGGGCAAGTGCGCCTATGCCAATACTGCTCGCATCCATTCGATTATGGTATACCTGAACCCGGGGGACACGGCGGCCCCATGGGTATGCTTACGTGCCAAGGGCGCGGTACCATACTTGGGCCTGCGCCTCGATCCCAGGGGGATGGCGATCATGAAGGAGAAACATGTACTCCGGTGTGAAGCCGTGCTAGGCTGGTGCAAGAACACGCTGGGGCCGGCGTCGGTGCCTCATGAGGTGATGGCGGCTGTGGTTGGAGGCATCGTGCGGTACGCGGCGCCCTACCTGTCCGACACGGCGGAGGCGGTAATCAAGCTGAATACTGCCATCAAGGCTGCGGCCCTGCAGTTCGAGAAGCTGCCCAAGGACCTGTCCAACGTGGCGGTGCGGTCAGGTCATGGGCTACGGTTGGCGGATGTCCAGGTTATATGCCGCGACTCCGTCGTGGCGACCATGGCTCAGCTCACCCACCACAGGTCGATGACAGTCCGTGATGAGCTGCGGGCCATGCTCCGAGACATGCACGTGCAGTACGGAGTGTGCGGGCAGTTCATGGTGCCCTCTGCGTCATTCGCCACACACGCTGGCAATACGTGGGTGCACAGGGTACTCCGGGCGATGGGGACGTTGCGCGTGGGGCTTCTCATGCCATCGTCGGTGTACTCGTGTGTACACGCCCATCTGCCGCAAGTGCAGTGGGCGGGGCGGAAGTGGGTGTCCCAATCCTATACCTTCAAGGGTAGGGACATCTGCATTCTCTCGGGGCCCCGCACAGATGCGACAGTACAGTCCCTGACTGATCCCGCAAATGACCTCCTGCATGCGCGGCTCCCCTGCCCTGCGCCTGGGCACTGGGCGGTACAGCTTCAGGAGTGCCATGAGGACCACCTGCACCTTCCGCACGCGGGAGTAGGGCCCCACCAGCTGGACCACGTGTGGCTCACGGGGCTTCGCGGCGTCTTCCGGCCGCAGCTGCCCGGTCCGTTGACTCACCGGCTAATACACCCGGTGCGCCGAAAGAAGGCCAGCAAACGCAATAGACAGTCCGCTGCGGGGGACGTGTATGTGGTGGGCGGATACAGGGAGGAAGGATGGGACCCGGCCAACCCGGGGCTGTCCATGCCGTTCGTCCCGCTAGCCGCCCTCCTGTTTCTGTTGGGGGACGTCTTTGAGGGCTACCGACAGCAAGACGATCCGGCGTCCGTCCCCTTGCTCACTCCTCACGCCGGGGGCGGCATAAGCCCGCCACCACTGTGGGTTGTGCACGGGCGGCCAGCGTTTTCCAGGGCGTGCGCGGCGGTGCACAAGTTCAGCGAATGGGCAATTGTTCTTCTGCTGCCGGCAGGCCCAAGCCCGGATCCGGATGAGTCCTCGGTCCCGGAAGTGGTCCGGATGTCCAACGTGCCGCAGGATCCGCACGTCGCCGTCACGGCGTTGCGTGATGGCGGCGCAGTGGAGCAGGGGTCTGTGGTGGTATACCAGCCTTCCTGCTCCGCAACAGTTTGGGGAGCGGAGTATACCACCGCCCTGGACGCCATAAAGTCAGTCTGCGGATGTGACCTGGCCTGGAGACCACATGCGGTGTATCGACCGAGGGTGGTCCTGTCCCCGGAGCTCACGGCCTCCAGTGCGGCGTCCCTGGGAAAGGTGGTGCAGAGCCCCCACTCCGACGTGGCGTGGCTGGAGCCCCACCGGTACTACTGGGTGCCGGTGGCGACTAAAGTCACATCGTGTGACGCGTCGCCCCAGGGAGACGACGCCACAAACGTGGCGGTGGCCAGCCACGGAATCCCCACATGGACGGGTGCCATCTACGGCACGGTCCCGGAGGCAGAGATCATTGGCGCGGCGGCGTACTTGTTGCACACGCCCCCGTCAGCGTGCACGGTACATGTGGTGGATGCGTCCGTCATAGGAGCGCATCTCCGCAGGGCGCGGGAGGCCTTGTACGGTGGCATCAAGGGGCCGACATCACATCTGGTCAATCAGCACGCACTGAGTTGGATAGTGGAGGGGCTGCGGCGGCTGCCGCGCCGAGTTGGGGGGCCGCACCACTGGGTGGTGAGGCAGAGCTCGCACTTGGCGGCGGTCCCGCTCGAGGCACCGGACTCTGCCGCGGCCCGTGCAATGGCCCCGCCAGTCCATCTTGTCCTGCCGAAGGAGCACGCCATCCTCTTGGTGCCGGGGGATAATGGTGAGCTCGAGCCGCGTGTGCCATCCATGCAAGCCCTTCAGCAAGTCCGGGAGATGGAGTGGCGTTCGCTGGCGGCTCGCACCAGGGCGCACACACCACTGGCTGGCGCCTGCGAGGCGGTGCCCCTGGGAGCTGTGCATCACGGCCCAACGCACAGAGATATGCTGCGGGCACGTGACGGTCGCTTGTCCACCATGCAGGTCATGCGACGGTGGAGACAGAAGCTCACGCGTATGGCAATACCAGCCCACCCCTGTATCTTCTGTGGGGGGCCGGAGGAGGACAATGGCCACATGCGCCTATTGTGTGCGCGGGACGAGGAGGTGGCTGGGCTCCTGTGCAGGCGTGTGGAGGAGTTCACGGCGGAGCTACCCCTGACGGACAGGGCGGTGGAGTTCGTGGCATGGAGGGAGCACGGCTGCAGGTGGAGTGAATCCCTGATGGCGGGTGTCGTTCCCGGGGACCTGAAGCGGCTGTTCGCTGCGGTGCGGGCGGCGTCGTCCCGGGGCCCTGCCAAGGCCAGGCTCTTTGTGGAGGACATGGTCTAGATTGGGGAAGATGTGTATGCCCGCAGGAACCATCGGCTCACCCAGATCATGCAGCTGCCGATGCAAGATCGAAGGAGGGCGGTATACGCGTTCCTGCGCGGTGACACACCCTTCTGCCCGCCGGCAGGGAGGATCCTGCAGCATCCGCCGTGGAACCCGTTTGCCGGCCTCCCCGGCGACCTGCGGGCAACCTTTCAGAGGGCACCGCTGCACGCACTGCTGGTGTCGCGGTCGTGCGTCGAGCATGACGAGGCCCTGTCCTTGTTCCCTCATTGGATGGCGGCGGTGGCGCAGGCCTTCGACCAGTGGATCGGTTCCTGGGTAGCGCGGGACATCACGGCATTCAGGGAGTGGTCCCGCGTGGTGTCGGCGCAGTCGTGGGCCCAGGTGCGTGGTACCAAGGTGAGAAGCCCTGACGGCCAGAGTGATCCCTGGCTCCAGGTGTACGCCAACCATCCAGCTGTGGGGAACGTCATGGGCTGGCCTCGCGAGGTGCTGCCGGTCCTTCAGCAACCTCTGTGCAGTCTCCCAGTCCTGGCGGTGGCTGTCGTACTTGACGTGGGTACGTTGTGGCTGTATGACCGGCAGCTGCGACGAGCCGTACCAGCGGTCACGGAGCAGCGGTCCATGGCAGTGTTAGTGGGCTCCAAGCAGCTGGCACGGGTACAGGGCGACGACGCGTAGAGCCACGTCACGGAGGCCATGTTCTCTCTGCCAGAGGGGGACGACCACGTGGCTGCCGATGCCCGTCACACCCTTGACACCCTGGGCCTCGAGGCGGTCATTGAGGCTCGGGCAGGAGGACAACGCTTGGTTGTGGCTTCCGCCAGGGGCCCGGAGCAGGACGGGGTTGATGTCATGCGGGAGGTCTTGCGAGACTACGGTTGGGAGCTCCTGGCGCATGGCACACGCAGCCCCAAAGTGGCGCGGTGGCCCCGGCTGCTTGAGAGCCTGCCGGTGATGCCCGACGGGCGACCGATACTCCGCCCGGTGTCCACGTGGGAGGAAGCGAGGCGCAGCCTCCTCAGTTGTGCCATAGCACGCACGCTGGCGAGGGCTTTGCTCGGGCTCCAGGACGCGTGCTGCGATGTATGGCAGGACCTGTGGTCGCAGTGTTGTGATGATAACTGCGTTCCATCGCGGTCTGTGCTTCCGCACCGATGCCACGGGTGCGGGGAAACGGTGTCAGTTTGGGTTCATCAGTGTGCCTCCGCCCCGCTATGCGGGACATGTAAGGAGCGTGCCGATAGGGGATGGCCTAAGGCGAGGTGGGCACTGCGGCACTCTGGACAGATGTCCTCAAGTGCCTGGAAGACTATCCAGGATGGCCTGAAGAGCGTCCGAGTGGAAGGGGTACGGTGCCCTGGAGCGCCGTCTGCGGCCCTGCCCCTGATGCTGTGGTGGGCGGCTCTGGAGGGCGACTCACAGATACTCTGGTTGTGGCATCGCGGAGGAAATGGTGACGGCGTGGTGGGGGCCGGGGGTGCAGGTTGATGGGGTTGGGAATTGTGGGTGCACCAGCTACCGTCCCTACGCTGGACGCAGCGGAGGGGGTAGCGCCTGAGAAGCAATGCCTTCGCGGCCTGATTGTGCGGTACTGGCAGGCGGCGTATGACGGCCAACGCGATGTGACAGGTCGTGCCGGCCTGATGGTGAGCCGTACTGCCCCCGTGCATGAGGGTCGGACAGGGATGCTTCACCCGCCTGCCCCGGGTCGCCGCATACAACAGTGAGGTGTCATGGGTCGTCCCAACCATGGGAATTAGGCCCAAACCCCTGTAGGGTATTCCCATGGCACCGGGGTCTCTACTGGCGGCCCGGCTACGGCAGTGTTGAGGTTGGTTGCTCGGGGTACACCGGGGGTGCACGGAGTTGTCTGGGGGTTACAGCGTTGCGGCGCCCCCTGGGAGTGTTACACGGGGTTGCGGGGTCAGCCTGCAGGCCCCGGGAGCGGCGACGGGGCGGGGATGTGTGCGTGGAAGGATATGACAGTGGGGTCGTCAGGGGGACAGTGTGGCGGGCGTCGTGGAGACGATGTGGCAGCATGGGAGGAGCGCTCACGGGGGGCACGTGGAGTTCCAGGTGGCGGCGTACTGGAGTCTTGGGGGTAAACGCGGCGGCACTGGGATCCGTACGGTGGGGGTACGCGGCGGTACTGGGGAACCGTACAGTGGGGGAGCTGCGGGGAAGTTCCAGATGACGGTGTACTGGCATCGTGGGGGTATACGCGGCGGTACTGGGGACCGTATGGTGGGGGTACGCGGCGGTACTGGGGTCTGTACGGTGGGGGAACGCGGCGGTACTGGGGAACCGTACAGTGGGGGAGCACGGGGATGCATGGCGGTACTGGGGTGTCCCCCTGACCCCTCTAACAACTCAGGGGGAGCGCGGGGGCATCCCGTGGCCCCGTTAACAAACTAGAGGGACGGTGCCTGCGGGCATGTACATAGTCTAACCTCTGACCATGGCCTTGTGGTTGCGGTAGTGCGTGTTGTGGCGGCTAGCAGGTGGCGTCGGCGTGGCAGCGGCGGTACTGCGCGGCGTCGTGGCGAAGAGTATGCAGTCGCCTCTCCACTGTAACGGCTTACCCCTGGGGGGCGCCAGTCCGGTTGGCTAGAGGCGAGGAGGGCAGAGGGGCGGCATGCTGAGTGGTCCGGGGGGTGACGCGCGGGCCAATGCTATAAGTAGGCTCGCCACGTCGTCGGTGGGGGCCGAACCTGCGGCCTGGCCGCTGCTGTGGCGGAAGAGGCGCAACCACGGAAGCTGGCCAATCAGTGCAGGTAAGGGTCAAGGGTAGGCGCCAGGGCATTGTATGTGGGCCAGATGAGGTGGACCTGGTTACCACAGCCCGGGGCGAGCCTCTGGTGGGTACCCCTACAGGGGGTCGATAACCAAGCTACGGCACCCACCAGCCCGAATCCAAGCCAGCGATATTCACGGGTTGCGCCACTCCCGTCGCGTAGCGGCCGGCGTCCCCCCCTGTAGACCCTCAAGATATATTATATGTGGGCACGTGGTTACCTCGCAACAGATTGGGCGCTGGCCCCTGACATGGGGTGCCAGCATGGTATATATCTGGGGTGTGGGGGCAGCACAGGGCCACGGTGACGTGGAATTGATACCGTGTTTCTGTACTGTACTAGGGGACTGGTGCGGTGGGACGGTGGCGTACATTGTGGAGACATGGGGGCGATGAAAGCTGAGGGCCAGGCTAGGCTGGAGCCTCCCAGAAATCCTGGCTATGCACAAACGGGCTATTGCGTGCTGGCAGAGGGATACGTGGAGTCAGGGGTGGTGGGCAGTCTCGAGGACGCAGACGGCAATGGATTCCATGGGGTCATGAGTGATGGATGTCTCCACGGTGGCGGGGGTACGCGAACGACGGAGGGTCAGCTCTCGCTTCGCCGCATGTGTGCTGCTTTGTTCCTTGGTTGCCGCTTTGCGACGGACAGAGATGCCCTTGCTTTCTGCTTGTTGCGATGGTGCTGCGCTGCTTTGCCTTGCCCCCTTACCCCCGGCGAACAAACGGGCCAGCGTCCGTCGCCGTTGCTAATGCTAACGCTTTGCAGTTGCCACTGCCCCCAAAGCCTGGTTGACCGGTATCCCCGGTCCTCTGGGTCCTCCGTCATGCTGTGGGCCACCTCAGGCAGCCCTGGGACCCACGGGATCGAGCGAGGCAGGAACCACCTGTCGGCGCGAGATGCCCGGTAACTCCAGTAGACGGCATGATAAGTGGTTATGACTATGACTATGACTATACTATATATATATATATATATATATATATATATATATATATATATATATATATATATATATATATATACACACACATATATATATATATATATATCCACCAATCTACACCCCTCTCCCAACTCTAGGTGGCTCCACAACACGGCTCTAAGGTACGTGCGAAGGGCACAAAGTGGTGCATACATGTGGTGGAAACGGGCAAAACCCGGTCAAAACGGGCTCAAAAGGGGCTAAAAAAACTTGTTTGAGCATCCCAAATGGTCCGGGATCACTTTGGGAAAAATGCGTTATTGACCCATTTTCACCCATTTTTGGTCCCAAAATGGCCCATTTTCAGGGCATTTTGGGATTTTCCATGAGCCAAAACCCGTCGCCACGGGCTCAAAATGGGCTAAAACCAGTTGTTTGAGCATCATGAATGGTCCAGGATCATTTTTGGAAAAACGCGTTTTTGACCCATTTTGGACGCATTGTTGGTCCCAAAACGGCCCATTTTCAAGGCATTTTGGGATTTTCCATGGCCCAAAATGCGCCACCACGGGCTCAAAACGGCCTAAAAACACTTGTTTGAGCATCCCAAGTGGTCTAGGAACAACTTTGGAAAAAATCATTTCTTTCGCCCCGGTGACCCCGGTGGACCCACTGTTGGCCCCCACTGTGCGTGGGCTGGCCGGCCCTCCGGCTGCACCAAGTGACCACTGGTACGGGGGTCTACGTGTCTCGTTGGGCGAGTCTGAGGCTTGGAAACCACAAAAAGTGGGGGGTTGCGGGTGGACTAAGTGCCCTCGGAATTCGTTTTTGAGCCACGTAGCCCAACATACGGCCCGTTCTTGGTTTCGGGGTGCTGGTGCACATTGCGTAGCTTTTGGGGCTTTTTGGCGCCTTTTTTGGGCCGTTTCTCGGACATATCGTGGAGTTAGAGGGCACCAAAGGTCCCTTGGTCGCGAGAAAGTCAAGCCGCACGTGCAGTGTAGGAGCCGTTTGCCTTCGTTTGGTTGTTTTGAACCGTTACTAGGGCTGTTTTGGGCGAAAATTGGCTGTTTTGGGCCCAAAACTGCGCAGGTTTGGGAGGGCACCTCCCGACTTGGCGCCACCGCCCCGGGCCGCCACCGGTGAGTTTTTGGCTCAAAACTTGGATTTGGCAAGGCCACCACCTAGGCTCCAAGATGGCTACATGGGCAAACGATCCGAAGCGTTGGGACGGAGCAATGGCCAAAACGGCACGGAGACGTGTTGTTGTTGCTTGCTTGTTGTTGTTGTTAGCTAAATTTAAGGGGAGAGGGGT